>JAFBJQ010000269.1:282780-507780 GCA_016785345.1 Trinectes maculatus
ACACACACACACACACACACACACACACACACACACACACACACACACACACGTCGTCCCTCTGTGAGTCTGTGTGGAGTGTCACGATTAACGGTGACCTCAAGCCACATACGGTTGAGGTGGTGGTCAAAGGCCAAAGGTGCAAGGATTACAGAGAGGCAACCCATGTCAACTGCTCCTCGCTAATCCTGACCTCCAGGCTACCCCAACACGTTAGAAAAATGAATCATATGTATAAGCTCAACATATACAGTGTAAGTCACAATAGTAATCAATTACTAAATACTTTTTATTTACTTTTTCTGTTTAAAATGAAGCATGTGGACATGTGTGGACCTGGCTCCAGACACCCTTCAGATAAGGGTGTTCTAATGGCCAGACTGCAGCGAAGACGGTGCAGACCTCCTTATGTCACCAAGCTAATGACAGGGATGAATAATAGAGCCCTTAAGGCCTTTACCCCCCCCCCCCCCCCCCCCCCCCCCCCCCCCCTCATTCTGACCTGCCCATAAGCTTGGACGCTGGGTGAGCAGGTACCCATCAACCGTCTCTCTGAGACGAGAGGGGCTCCCAAGCAGATTTGGGGGAGATGGAGAGAATCGGATTAGACCAAATGCTTCAGTTGGAATAAACACTCCTAGCTGACCCCAGTGTAATAATACCACTGATAAACGCTGTAAACCAAATCTTTAGCATCTGATTAGGCAGTGGAGGAGAATGCAACCTTTCAGCAGCTATCAGCCGTGGTGAGATAGCTGTGTTTCTTGGAAACAGTGTGGGTTTTACAAATACCAAGTTGCTATTATAAAAATAAATAAGTGGGGGAATAATAAATCGGCAGAAGCTGCGGACAGGTGGCATTTCAGCCTGCACCATTTAGCCGTGCAGTCTGGTCCCTGACAGCTTGATTTAGTCTCCTACACCTGAGCCAGAAAAGAGAGAAAATTAACAGCAGGAAAAAAAAAACTGCTTAACTAGATTCCACTTGCCTGCTTTGAAACATAATGATGACGCCGGGGTACAGAATAAACTTTTTGTACCAAGATGATTATGGGCAGGCAAATATTAGTAACTCCCATTTGGCACAGTCAGAAAGGTAACAGCACTGATATTGTGGGGTCCTGGCTGTGTTGTAGGGGAGGTAGTAAAAGTTGCCTTGAGGGTGTAAACTAGAGATTAAAGCGGCTGGAGGGGAGATGCCAGGGTGTGTGCTGTTCTTCCTGCTGTGAACAGGGCGTAATTCTTCAGTCTCAGAGAAATGAAAACTTTGTAGAGTCCAGAAAGTTATGCGTACGTCCCTTCTGGGCCCCCTACAGAGCAGAGAGCTGGAAACAGCAGGGGACAACCATATGTTATCAAAGTGTTCTTCAAAGCGCCTGTCTTTAGTCCACTAAATTATACAGTATCATCACACGCTTGTACACCTGACAATAACAGAGGAAACATAATTATGCAGCTCCGTGTAGCAACACAAACAAGAGAAAAACATTGTGTAAAAATATGTTTCGCAAATCGGTTCACCTTTGGACGGTAAAAAAAACTTTATCTTCCCTGAATTCACTTTGTCTAAACTTCGTTTACGCCGCGGCCGTGTCACAGTGCTGTCGGTCAGCTCATGATTTTGTATTTACATGCTTTTAAAATACTGCTGCTGCCGGACAATTAAAAATTTATGGGTCCTATCACAATGAGCCCCTTCTGTTACCAGAGGTTAATTTGTGCTCGCCCCTCATTTCAATTGTACTGTAGTAAATGTCCACATTATTTCCCACATGGGCCTGGATGAGGGGTTTGATTATCCAAAGGTAGGCGATGGTTGGCCCCGTTATTGTCAGAGGGGTCGTAAGCAGCAGTAACGGCTTCTAGGGTCTTATTGCTATGGCGATCAGCCCCTTGCCACTTGGCCTTCATGACCCCAGTCAGAGATAAGCTTTATAGGAAAGCACATTAACATGCTCTGGCAGTCACCTCCCTCTTTTATCAAAGGCAGTTCTATGAAATCACGTGTTTATGGAGCCCCAGTGAGGGAATAGAGCTGCTGATTGCCTGTATTAGAGGTTGAGTGTAAATGAGCTGGAGGTGGACAAAGGACCTGTAGTAGTGGGGAGAACTGAGTGCGGGATACTGATGTTATTCTCACTAAATGAGCAATATCTTTAATGACTGCAACATCCCATGAGCTGGTAACTGGCCCCTGGATTACAAACACCGTCTGCAGTCTAAATATATCGACGTCTTCCATTCTTTCTAGAAAGACAGACACTATTGTAAGCAATGTATAATGTGCTCATAGATACGATGTATCATTCTAAGTTACTTATTCTGTTAGCACTGCTGTATACCGAAATTGACAGAATCTTCCTTTACTGTGGTCTCCCCTGTGTTACATTGATTCTAATAACTGAACTGTCAAATGTTTTTTTTTTTTTTGCCTCTTATTTCCCTGCTAATGTGTTTTATTTCACGTGGACATCTTCCTGCACACAAGGCTGGGAAAAAAAAGAAAAGGAAAGTGTCAGAAGTGTGTGTCTGCGTACAGCCTGATCGCTGGTGAAAGATCTTTTCAGTGTGTCCACAGTGATGGATGGTGATAGCCCTGTGTCTCTGTACACAACAGGGGGCCCTACTGTTGTCACTGGACAGATAGAGGGAGCGAGCGAGAGAAAGATGTAGCCGCAGCTTAATGTCCTTCTCTGGTGCTGTGCATGCTCTTTCCTATTTGCTTTTCCCTTCACGGCACGGTTAACATCGTAAATTAACCTTTTCAAGTCCCCTGTGCTCGGAGACTGCTGCGCAGTATAGACAAAGGAAAAAAAAAAAAAAAAGATCTGTGTTATGCAATGCAGTAGCACCGGTTAGTGATGTAGCCTGTTCCAGAATCAAGCTGTTCCTCTTCCAGTGACGGGGAATCAAATAAAACACAGTTTCTTCAGTCAAGCAAACATTTGATTCTATGTGCATGTCCTGTGTCCTCGGCATATCAGCATATGTGCTGCTGCTTTTTTTTTTTGTCCTCCATCCTAGAAATGTAAATGAGACACACGAAAAGAAGTGTATCGTGGATCCTTCTGTTCTTTAGCTCATCTCTGTAAATACGATGTAAATACCAAACAGCTATGCATGCTAATATACAAGCAATTTGTTCAGGTACTTTTGTAATCCGGACATCTCATATGGCATGTAATGACGAATAACCAAAAAAAAAAAACAAAAACAAAAACAAAAAAAAACATAAAACATAAATGGTGAAAACAGATATGGTTTGTAAACGACTTCAAAACTGGAAAAATATATGTCTTTGCTGTTAATGTTTTCTTACTGATGACTAATGCATTGGCCTGCCATTTACTACAGTGCTCTGCTCATGTTACTTGTTATCTTTTTCATGTTTCATAAGATAGGGCTGAGGCAAAAAGGACGATGAGTCATTGGTTTGTGGAATATCCGGGTTGGGGAATAAGGCGATGAGGGGAAGGATGGCTGCTCGACCATGTAGTTTTTCCATTGCCACTGCACGTTCATATGCACACAATTAATAACTTTAATGTCTGACACAGACAATAAAATAACCATGGCAACACTATTTAGCTTAAAAGCAGTAGAAACTGGCCTGCCATTTGAGTTATCTCACCAAAAAGACATATCACCAGCTTTAAGAGTGTGCTGTTATTTTAAAATGGCACACACATTTGTGTTCCAAGAAGTGACTGAAAAACTATTAAAAAAAAAAAAAGTATGAAGCTGGGACGGAAAATTTTGACTCATTACAAATTCTTCTAATCGTGACGCAAGGGAGAGATTTTTCAAAAACTTTGAATGATGTTTTTTTTGTTTTATTTGTAATGTATGTCCAGTGAAATTGATTATTATGCCAAAATTTGCCTCTGCCCTCGCAACTCCAATGTAACAATTTATGAAGACAGAGATAGATGAAGTAAGGAGAAAATCTCTTTGGTTTCTAAGAGTGTTTATTTTCAACCATGTTAAAACCATGTTCAATCCCAAGGCGCTCATGGTAGATGGAAGTGTCTAATTTTTAACCTGTGCTAAAGATATTTTAAATTTAATAAATAATTATTGTAACAAGACCACATGTTTTGTCATCTTCTGAGCTTCCATCATAGATTTTGCACATTTCTCATGGTTATGTTATTAACATCTGATGGATAACGTTACAGAGGACGGAGAAACTGAAATAGTTCAATTATAAAGGGTCTTAAGGGACGTTTATGTTCCGTAAACTGATCTCTCTACTAGGTATGATCATCATGAACAGCTTAAATACAATGACCTTTGACCCCTGGCTCCCAGCTGTGTAAGACAGAGAAAGGAGACCACTTCCTAATTCAATTTAACAAACAACAGCAGCACATAATAGATGATCTGCCAGAAACAAATAGGGATTTTTGTCATGTGCCACTTGTACTTGAACCTGTCTCACCACAGCTGGTGATGATGTGAAGGTTATCTGACCAATTCCTAAATTAATTAAAAGCCACTCACACATTCATGGAGGGAGGCAAGACACGGCTGTTTGTGTTTTGTGCGTTTCACAACAAATTGTTTACACGAGGACACATTCAATTAGTTATTTCATTAACGGCCTCCGTGAAATCAATTGACAACGCCGATAACAAAGCCACATCAATTTGTGAGCCGACTCAAGCACATTTCTCTAAATGACTGAAGAGCACTTCTCTTTTAGGCCCTCACCACTGCCTGTTTGCTCAGGCATTATAGCAGGGATCCATATAATGCTGTGTATTATTATGTATACCAGGAGACTTTTTTCACATTTTACTGTAAGATTATTATGAATTATTGTCCTATACATACTGACCTCTGTGGGTAACAAACCTCTGTCTTTTCCTTCCTCTCCCTTTTCCCCTTGAGTGATATATGGCAAAGAAAGAAAGAAGCACTCACTCTCTCTCCAGCATGCCCTTCTCTTCCCTCCTCCGGCATAGATAAACAATGCAAGTGACAGTCTCTCATCACTCAAGAGGCTGAATCTCTGGCCCTGACCCGATAACATCAAGTGTGTGTGTGTGTCACCTGTCAAGTGGCTTCTGTCACACTTCAGTGGGAACTCAAAAACAAGACACTCAGTATGCGTTTGTGTGTGTGTGTGCGTGTGTGTGTCCGTGTGTGTGTATGAAGTCGAGTGGGGGATGGTGGTGTGGGTTTAAGAGTGCCCGTTGGCATGCAAGCATGGGTCTCTCCAGGCATGAGTGGAGCTGAGAGTGATGAAGGGGGGGATGGCGCTTGTGAAGGTATGCCAGGAAACGGCGAGGAGAAAAGAGGGGGAGCCGTAACGACCCAAATGAGAAGGACTTGTGCAGACAGTGTGAAACTATCTCATTTTGTAGGCTCCGCTACTCTCATTCTCATGTTCAGAACGGGCAGGGTGATCTGGGAACGCAATTATTTTCACCTATAAAAGGCAACATATGCCAAGATCATAAAAGTTCTTATTGGACAGTAATTTATTAAAGCAAGTCATAGAAACGGAGAGAGGTGGGGCACAAGCCATAACGCGAAGGTGTCGTTCTGCTTCTCATTAAGGGTCTGAGTGTCAGTGAAATTCAATACCCCAGGTGCCTGACACAGGAGGGATAGACGAGCTAAACAGCAGAAGTTCTCGCTTTATAAGATCCTGGGGAAATGGGAACATTTACTGCAGGCACATCATGTCCAGGCTCTATTATCTATTCATTTTCTGTGTCTCACTGTAAATCTATTTGTAATCAAGTGTATAATTAAGTTTGCACGTTAGCTCATTTTAGTGGCACGGCCACTGTCCAGTAAGTCAGGTCTGAGCGGTATCATATCATTTTCTTCTTTTTAAAAACATGTTTTGAAAAAAAAACAGCTTTTGAAATATTGGTGTGAACTGTAAAGCTTTGAGACCAACAATCATTTGCACACTGCAAGAAAGACACTGCTGCTACTGAGCATCTCTGCTGGCATCCTCTTCAATGGATGAGTGATCTGAGCCAATGTGTTTGTTCCCATATTGTAAATGTTTAAGTCATTGTTGTGCTCTGAATGAGCAATAATAAACCATCATTGTGATCCTCACAATACTGAATGAAGAGGATTAGCCAATGGGGAGCAGATCGTGTTTAGGAACTTATCGGCATCTTCTCATTATCTAATACACAGAAGAGTGCGGTGGGAGATGATTACGACTGTGGCGCATTTGACTCAGAACAATGGACGTGTGTGTACCTCTGTTCATTTGTTGCACCAAACGAACAAGGCTAGGATATATGCTATTGTTTGAGGTTATTGTGATGGTAAAATACAGTTTTTGTTAATGTAAACGACTGTAAATGACTCTTCTTTCAGACAAGAGCCAGTTTTTTTTTCTCTCTATCCTTCACTGACATAAATACCGTCACAAATGAGGCTGGACCAGACAAAAGAAGAACAGAGAGAAACAGACAACTGTGGTGGAGGGAGGGAGGGTTTTGTATTCGCCTATTGTGTAATGTCTGGCAATGCACTTGAATGTTTGGTGTTGTTATTCACACCGACAACAACACGTAGTAAGCCTAGAAAAGCTGTGTGATGCAAATTCTTACTTGACTGACCCCTTTCCATAGATTAACAATCATCATAATCTTGTGTCAATTTTCGGCAACCATCTACGAATTATAAGAAAACAAACAAAATTATATAAAAAAATAACAAAATGAAGACCACATTAGATAAAATGCTGTGCAGATGCCAGTAACGATCAGCATTACAACTGCTTGCTTTGACTATTTGAGTTTTCACCATCGTGGACCATACAGTCAGAAAATAATCATAAGATTCTAGCAAAGTCTGAATGTGAGTTGACATCATGCTAACAGACGTTTGCTTTGGGTATCTCCTAACTCTATATTTTCCCATAACCTCTGTGTTCCGTTCAATCAGGTATTGACATAGTGTGGTCAAGGTTGTACAGGCCAGCTGGTCGGCCTGTCGAACATGTCCAGATCGTGTCTGCTGAAATGTCCCGAGAACACAGAGAGCACAAATCCCTTGTTTGCATTGGAATCGATGTGTTATTGATTTCAGACTAATTATGTAATCATACTAGTATGACTACCAGATGAAACTGAGCTCTACATACTCCTTTGTTATGTATAAATACTGCAGTTATGCCACGCTGAGCAGCTCTCATTCTGTTGTAAACACATAAAATCTTCTCCTTATTGATCCCACATTCATCCTGTATCTCCCTCTCTCTGGCCAAGATGCAGATAATATGCAAAGTTTGACCAAATGCAAGGTCCAGTTCAAAGCCCAGCAATGAACTAATGAATGCACACTTGAACATGCAGATACACATTCACATATGGACCCACACAAATTTACACATTTACACACATACAGCCCCTCAGACATGTCTCATTAAATTCAAGTGAGCAAATTAATTAATATTATATTTAAATCCCTCTGGATTGTAATCTACACTACTGGCATGCATGTCAAATCCACACATACACACACACACACACACACACACACACACACACACACACACACACACACACACACACACATTTGCTAGCAATCTACAGATCTGTACAGCTCCGACCATTCATTTCTCATGAATGACTGAATGCAACAATACAAGGTCTGGATGCACACACATCAAAATAAAAGTGAAAAAAAAAAGGCATGCGGCGATATTTAAATTTCTATTACAGCCACGAGTTCATGGTGACACTGTGAGTTGCTGAAGGGTGAATCAGCTACATATACATGTACATACTGTAGGATATCCAGTGAATGTCACAGAACATAGTAGGTGTTATGTAGGAGGTATGTTTCATATATGCTCACCTACTTTCCCACCAATCAAATCAAGATATGAAGGAAACTGAAACTTTGTTCGGTACACGTCTGTTATCAAAAGGGAAATGATGACAGGAAGTGTCAGGTAGACTCTTCAGAAAATAAACTCCTCCCTCCCTCACTATTTTTTTGTTTCTGCATGTGTGACCACATCATGCGCCCTTTGGTTCAGTGCTGTTTCTCAGTGTTCAATCGAAGCTCGGTGAAAAACGTCAGAGTGGACACAACGACAGAAATATATGATAATATATATGACATAAATGATGTAATATATGACATTAGAATGAAATAAGAAAAAGGAGAATTCATCATCAGGTCGTGGGCCTTCTCCTGACCTTCACCTGCTGGTGGGGCAAACTGCATCAGTGGATGACATGCCATTCATCTGGGCTCTACTTGAAGAATCATTTAGCTAATTTAATGATTAATACGTTTAGCACCTCTTAATAATTTCATTTGGCCCTGTGATTGAAATCCTGGTGAGCTGGGCTGAGCGCAGTGGGAGGCAGATGAGGATGTCAGGGATGGAGACTGTGTGTCTGTGACTGAGCAGAAAGAGAGAGAGAGAGGGAGAAAGAGAGAGAGAGAGAGAGGGAGAAAGAGAGAATCTCCCTGAGGACTACAGATCAGTCTATTACCACCATGACCTTTTCCCTCCACTGGATATGCCATTAGAGAGGAAATCTGAAAGTAAAGCCTTGATTAACACAGTTATCCAACATGTTGAAAGAAAAATGGAAAAGAAAAAATATGTTCCTTCATTAGGAAAACGTTCTGCATTATTAATGTTAGAGAAGCTGGGCTAAGTGGACCTCAGAGCATTACGGATTCTTGGTTTAAGCGGAGCGATCACTGTCAAGATTCACAACGCCGACCATAAGTCTACGACAGTGTGACAGGATTTGATGAAAACCATCAGACTGATGATTCTGCAATGATTCAATCCTATCGCTTAATGTGACATTTAGTGATTTTAACTGCAGAGCTATGACCTTTAACTGTTTCCTGATCGTGTCAAACAGAATTAAAATATACAAGAAAACGGTGAGAATCTTCGTTTCACTAAAATTAATAAAGTGCAGGACTTTCCATTACACTGGTGAATGTTGGTGTTAATTTCTCGACCACATTTGTTTCCATCTCCAGCACACAGAGGAAGTACTGTGCAACACCATTAGCATGTCAGTTCTCACGATCAAGCAGCTCTCATGAAGTGCATCAGTATGTTCTCTCACTCAGGTAATACTCCCCACTGAAACTCATGAGACAACGTTGCAGTGCGAGTGTGAGCAGGGGTGAATCTGACTTGTGGTAAGATTACAGTCAGGCCTGATCACAGCACACTGACAGCTCAGACACCTTGTTGGTGGAATAAGTTTTTCCCATGCATGGTTTTACGTGTGGTAAGTGGTAAACAGGCTGAGGTGACGCGCCTCCCACGCTCCTGCTGCTTTTTCACCTGGAACGTCACCACTCCACATCTCTCAGTTCTCACAGAGCAGGCCGTTAGAAGAACCTGGGTCGCCAACTGAAAACAACTGGTATCGCTTCAGCCTGCGCGCCTGAGGCTGGAAGCCACTCAATAGACCTGTTCGATGGTAGAAATCCTGCAGCCTGATGGAGCAGCTATTAAAAGGCACCTTGCTCGCACGGTTCTTCACATCCGATCACAGTATAAACACTGATAGGAGGCTTTGATGTGCAACACGGGAAAGGATCGTGTTCACCACAGCATTAAATTTAGATTGGATTTAAATGGGACTTTGCCTCTTCTCACCTTCATTTGCCCATCTACTGATATGGCCATTTGCCGTGGTCCATGTCAACTAACTGAACAACCTACTCCTCCAAGCCCATCGAATAACAACAGTGACCTTGTCCCTATTCTGCTTGGGACCAAATACTTTACCTCATCACCATCTTACTCCTCGTGACCCACTCCACACAAGGTCGTGACACGTTTCTTTCCATCACCTCAGAGAAGGAAGCCCCGTGGTGTTTGTGTGAATGCAGACCCGAACACAGAAAGACCTCCAGACAACCTTGGAGAGCCTGTTCCAATCTATACAGCCAGCAGGTGATGCTTATCTATAGTATAGCAGGAAGGAGCCCTCTCTAATTGTGTGAAGCCACATATTGTCATGGTGGACAAAGAGAGCCTATTAAGTTCATGATATAAGGTCCAGTTGAAGCAAACCATATATGGTGACATGTCAGAGCATCGTGGTGTCTGTGTGTGTGTGTGTGTGTGTGTGTGTGTGTGTGTGTCACAAAAACAAGTATGTCTTCAAATTTCTCCACCTACACCGCAATTGTGTGTTTAACTCTTAAGGAGGAAACAACAAAGGAAGTTCTCTCTTATAAAATGCCCACAGATTGAACTACGCCCAGCTAAGCACTGACACTGTGAAACTTTTTGTTTTTCATGTTTTGCAAAAACAATTTTCGACATCCCACAAAAATTCTTGGCCTGCACAGTCGGTCTCGTCATCAAAAACATGTTAGCACTGCCTGAGACACGCAGAGGTTTGCGGAGGGACACGCCAAGAGGAAATGGCTGATCTGTGACGATTATGGTTGGACACAGACACACATTGTGTGTGTGCGCTTAAAAGCGACGCTGAAAGTCTAACCTGTTGAAAAACTACTTAGGAAAATAAACACAGCCCCCTTTCCAAACAAATGCCTGTTTGGAATGAACTGTCGGGCCAATATCTTTGGCTCGGGTTGTTACTGAGGGAAAAGAATGGAATACGTTTGGCAAATGGACTCTTCATGGAAGTGGAAGCTCGGGGGATTCTCACTCGTGAGGGTGGTGCAGATCAAAGGTTATGCACTGCCTGTTTGTTAGGGCACAACACCAACAGCCACAAACCTCTGGCGACAGCAGCCTCTCTCGACAGGGTGCACCTGGAAAACACTCAGGACAGTGTTCTGGCCAGGGAAGTCTGCAGCTTCGCTTTCAACACCTTCACCCCCCCCCCCCAAACTCACACACACACACCAACACTGGAGCAAAGGCTGAAAACACTGGAGCAAAGGCTGAAAAACACTTCCCCTCTAAACTGCACATTCACACACACCATGTACATAGTTGTAGACTAATAACTTAGGCAATACACAAACATGCAGGTATGGACACTGCATACATATGAGTGTGCATACGGGCAGAGACAGGAACACACTGATCCTGATGGTGTGTATTAATTGCCATTTAACTTGGGTAATAATTGCCTCTTTTCAAGCGAGTCCTGTTAAAATGAGGCAAAGGAAGTTAATAACTTTGCAATTATTCTTCTATCAGCAGTTTCTCCTCTTCTGATTAGTGTTTACTGGGGATACTCAATTTGGTGTGGCTGCCCTGGTTGTTTTTTAGTAACTCGTTTCTGTTTTAATTGCCTGTTTCCACCTGTGGAGAGCGGAGTGGAAAAGGTTTTCCCCTCTCACTGACAAACACAGTCGGCTTTGAGATGTCAGCCGCTCTCTTTAACGGGCCAATGACAGTTTCCTCCTGTCATAACTTTGACTTCCTGTACAAACATAACCTCATTAAAACTGCCACCCTGGTCTGTGGGCGGGCCTCCTGGTCCTCCCCTCCAATTAAGAGCAGTAAGGGCTGTCGCACTGACAACTCCCTCTTTGAGTTAAAATCCCAGCACTCTAGGGGCTAACGCCATGTGTCAAAACATAATTATGATCTCACCCGTGCCTCTGTCCAAAAGAGAAGAGGAAATAAGAGAGGGGAGGAGCAGGACGGAGTGAATGAGAGAGAGGAGGGGAGATAGAGAGGGGGCAGGCTTGGGGTCGCCGAATGGAGGCAGTGGAGGGAATAATGAACTGAGAGGGATAATGAGAATATCTGACCATAGTACGTGATCGGCCCTCCCCCACTCGCCTCTGCCTTCAAAATAAAGTGTGATATTTATTCTGTGGACATCTGGATGGGGCAAGGGCACGTTCCTCGTGTCTGTTGACGCTGGCTCCTCCCCGGTTGAGAGGTCACAGGCTGCCCGTGTAAAGGATTTCTGCCAATAACAAAATCATCTCTGTCACCTTGTTTAACACACTCGCACACATGCACAGCAACGTACGTGCATCCGCTCGTGCACTCTGCCATCCATCCACTCCTTCCGAACTGTTGTCCCAGCATGAAATGTGAGACATGCATGTGTGTGTCCTTAAGCAGGACAGGACAGGAGGCAGAGATGAAGAGGGTTAGGGTTAGGGTTGCAAGAGGGAGGTCAAACAAGACTCTGACACTAAAGGCCGCCCCCTGTCTGCAACGCACAGCGTCACAGCGAGGCCTCAGTGACCCAGTAACAGGCCACTGCAGGGGCCAACACACTCCAAGCTGTGCCCACTGTCACAGCTGCCAGTCAGCAAACGATTATTATGATACTCACTACTTGTGACGCCTATGTGTGCTCTGCAATGTGAAGCACACACCGATATAACCTCTTTAATTAAACCTCCATTTCAGCAAATCGACAGTGCAACTGGGCAGTGAAGCCATAATCTGCAGTGTACTGAGGTCTCTTTGGCTCGTGAATGCATGAGAGGATTTCTTCTGTAATGTTGTGCGGTCTCCTGGTTTTTGTCCTTTCCCTCACTTGTCCTGTGTGACGGCAGTGAGACGGGGCTGCAGACAGAAACAGACAGGTGTTCAGGTGTGTGATGTTTGACATGCTCGCGCAGCGTGCGTTCATCACAGGGAGGAGACGTGTTTGACAGCACTAACTCCCTGACCATGATTACATTATCTTGGTGCGCTGCTGAAGGTCAGGGGAGAACCCCAGCAAGTGAGCACCACCAACACCTTCCATTACACAACTGTCCTGATCCTCATTTCCTCAGCTGACATGACTTTCTTCATAACTTATATTAATTGTACCATTAATTGTACCATTCATTATTTAATCACAAGTGAACTGTGATTAAATGAGTATGTCAGCTGACCACTCGTAAACAAATCTCAGACATTGCACTTCCGTGTGTAATGTGCCAGGACATTAAAAAAAAAAATTAAGCCCAGACCACCTGACACTGTGGTCTGACTGACTGGATCTCAAAGCATCTTGGATACATTCACACCTGTATTTCCAGTCACTGTTAATTCCAGGTTATGATACAACTAGTACGACAACTATCATAACAAAGAAATGAATGTCACATTAAACCAATTTGTTGAAAGACAGACAGACAGACAGACAGACAGAGAGAAAGAAAGAAAGAAAGAAAGAAAGAAAGAAAGAAAGAAAGAAAGAAAGAAAGAAAGAAAGAAAGAAAGAAAGAAAGAAAGAAAGAAAGAAAGAGGAGGCCTTGGGAGGAGGCTGATGGAGAAGGATCCTGCTCACAGCCTGGGCTGAGCAGGCCGGGGCTGCAGAGATCAGGCAAACAATGCTTTAGGAATTATCAAATTGGCACATGAATGTAATCCAGAGAGCAAACCATATGTGACCAACATCCAAATTTAGCATAGTGCACTGTCTGAGCACAGACAGTTCCATATGAAAAGGGAATAAGAGATCACTTCAGGTCAGGTCTGAGATAAAAGATAATCCAAGTGTTCAGCTCATAGTGAAATCAGAGGTAAACTCTATAATAGACAGTGGCTCCTTCATCTGTTGGGTATTAACACAGTCTAACTTGAATGGAAACAGGCCGCCCCTCCAATTAAATATGATTAACCCTGAAATATTTGTCTGGATCCATGTATTATGCAAAGCTGGCCACAGTGAGACGAGAATTACGTTCTCGTTTTCTCGGTTTTAATTCAGGGTTTGTGTTTTTTTGTTGTTGTTGAGCATCAACAAACCAAGCGAGGCAAAAACAATAAGCATTAGCTGAATAGAGATGTCACTTACAGCGGCTACAGTGTGAGTGGAGAGGAGGGGACAGTGGGATAAATGGGCCCAGTGTTTGTAATGGAGGAGCATGGCTGCCAGCCAGGGATTTGAGTTAGCAGGCCTTGTCCTGGAGAGGAACACTTCACACTCTGCCAAATGGGCAGGGGATGGCATGGGGTCTTTTCTCCTCTTCCCTTGGTGTGTGTGTATGTGTGTGTGTGTGTGTGTAGTAAGAGAGTGTGCATGTGGATCTGCATGTTTAAGGGAGGGGGGTTGAGGAGAGTCCCGTTGGTGCACACCACTCGGTCCTCCTCCCTTATGTACGCTGACAAAAAAAAATGGTGCTCTGGCCTGTTCCCAGCATTTCCAGCTTGAGCTGTGGGGTAGTCATGGCAAACGAGTGTTGAGATGCCATAGTGTGGGAGCAGTTACATCTCTGTCGAGAAGGTCCTCATTGGACTTTAAACAATCGCCTTTAACCATTTGTTTTCGGAAACAGTTGGATTTTACCTTTACACACATACACACAGAATACAAGCTTGGAGACAACACAGAAACACAAACACACACACACACACACACTAATTGCTGTAAGTGAGTGAGTGTTTGGAGCGGGTGGACAGGTCTGGCTGAGTGGACGGTTTCACGCGTTCATGCACTGCTGCTCCAGCAGCATAATGAGGTGTGACGCATCAGACTAAGTGGCTAATGGGGTGTGAAGTCATTAGAACACTGCCTGTATCCCTCCAGCCCTCCCTGTCTCTACCTCCATCTCTCCATCTCTCCATGCAACCCTCTCTCATTTGTTTCTGCGTTCACCACCCTCCCACCCTGTTGTTGCCATTTCTTTTAGTGTTTCCTCGCGGTGCCACGACAATGTGCGTTTTATCCTCAATCCATCACATGGTCCTGTCTTTGTCACAAAAATGTCCCACTCCACACAACTCTGGACTTTATGCCATGATGTAAAGTAAAATAAACCAGGAGATATTTCTCATACAACCAAAAACAGACACGTATGAACACTTGAGCCTGCATGAGTAAATGGTGAGACAAATAAAAAAAAGGAAAACACAGGAGGGGGAAACTAACATCTGTTCCCAGGGATTAGATGTGTTTAAGCAGATTTATGAACAGAGAACAGATTGAAGACAGTGAAATTAAATATCTTTGTCCTGCTGTCATTTTCCATAACTTCTATTCCTTGGCTCACTCTTTATGATACAGGCAAAGTCATCACTATGTGACCTTTGACCTGCAGCAGTAAACCAAGACACTGAGAAAAATGTCAGGAAACACAGGGTCTCCCATAAGAGAGAAGCTGCTTCCACTCTGATATTGTGTTTGGCTTGTGCGTTCAATATTGTTTTGATTATGTTAATGATCGACTTTCCAACTCACTTATGTGAGGCACAAATAATCTGCAGAAACCTGCTCAAAGTTCACAGATGCAGAGCCGTTAACGGTGCACAGGACCTGTGACTGGCAACGTGATGAGTCAAGAACACACACACACACACACACACATCACACACACACACACACGCCTCCATGCTCACACCTCTGGGACGTTCTGAAAGGTCAACAGAGACTGTAAAGAGAAACAGAAAGCAAAAACTAAAGGGCGATAACGAACAAATCCAACACATTTTCCCATAATAAAGTCAATTATGAGAACAGCCAGAGTTGTGTAATAGCAGCTCTGTGCGTTAAATTCCCTCAATTTGGTCCATTGTGCAGTGAGAATAAACCAGAGGTGCATATTGTGTCGTCTGCAAATGTAAGTATGTGAAGTTAATCTCCAACTAAGCTTTTTCTCTGTCTCTGTTGAGACCCTGTATGTGAGTGGACGCCTGCACGTGTTACCAACTCCCCGCTTAATTTCATTAACCTTTATATGGAACAACCCATGTACAGAGCCTCCCTGCAGATTATTAGCAGCGAGTCCTCCCACACACTTACAGCTGCATTAAGCACAGCATTGTTTTCCAACATTTTGGGTGCAGCGTTAACTGCGTCGCTTCAGCATTCTGCACTCTCACACTGCTCTGGCAGTTGCCCAACATAAATAACTGTACTTGCTAAAGACTACAGGCAGAAAACAGCAGCCCAACCCACTGGTAGAACGTAGATAAGATCTGCAACACCTTTTACCCTGCGTCTTCATGGGGATGATTTGTTTGTCATAGAGAGGTGCCACTGCTGCAGGTGCAGCACCGAATGTCTCACGTCTGGAGCTGAAAACACGACTGTAGGAAAATAACTGCCGTTAGACGCGAGCGGTTGCTGACTTTTTTTTTTTTCCAGCAGCAAACATTTGTGAAAGTGGCATGTTAAGTAAAGGCGGTGTGATGAACAAAGAAGAGTGACTTTGCAAACAAAACAAAACTAATGCATGTGGCCTGGAACCACTCAGATATAAGTGGAGGTGTGTGTGTGTGTGTGTGTGTGTGTGTGTGTGTGTGTGTGTGTGTGTGTGTGTGAGGACAGAGAAGTCTTAGAAGTCAGTGAAACCTCATAGTCCCCTGACAAAGGCAGACACCGTCCCCAGGCACTGATCCAGGTTAACTTTCACATTCTATCATATAACAGTGAGGTCAGTGGCTGCGATAGGAGAATCTGATTCCACACAGGCCCGTGGTGATAGCCCTTCCCATGGAGTGTGTCTCCTCCCACCAGGGAGAAGGAGATAACACTGACAGGCCAGGAGCTCTCACAAGCTGAGAGCATCAACAGTTAAACGCTGCAGACCTCTCAGACGTCCCCTCAGACCTCATCAGCATCGCAGAGCTGGTTTCTGGAAAGGTCTGGCTTTAGCACGTCGTAGTCCATTTACTGCAATTCAGATACACTTCACACACACGTCGTTGCCTTTAACCTCTCTGCTGTGCTTTCAATGAGTGTCAATGTGTTTTTCAACTGCAGACATGTATTGCTTTTTGTGTTTTTGTGGTTTTTTTCTACTGTAAGAGAATCTTTTGTGAATGTGAAATGTATTACAAATCTTTTATTATTAAAAGTATTTGAAAAAAGAGGATTAAAAGTAATTCTGCATTCTGCATTACTGTTGAACTGAAATATGACTGGAATGCATTAAACCGCAGGCAGTAAACTGTAAAAACAATATCATGGAGCACAAGGTGGAGTCATGAAGTCATTAAACTTTTTTTTTTTGTTTTGCAGCCAGCAGTCCAAAAGCCTAATCGTATTCAATTTGCTAAAATGTGGAGCATTAGGATATGAACCACATCCCATAATCTTAAAGTGTATGTGCAAAGGAAAATGATGAGGAGAGACGCTGCTTTGTAGTTACTGACTGCATCGTTGATACTCAGGAAGATAATGAATCGTTTGTACTTGATCACATAACAGGAAACACTTATCAGATCAAGCCAAAGTGAATTAGAAAAACACTTTGTCAAAACACTACTATCCTTTACCACATCTACAAATGTCTTTGGCCTCGTTCATGAGAACAAATGCAGTTGTTCTGAGTCCTGCCTTTATGCAATATTCAGCGATTCAGCCATTACGTCAACCATCTATCTTTCAACACACCGTATTCCTTTGAGCCTGCTACGTTAGGGCGAGTTATTGTCAAAAATTATTTACTTACATGAGCACAAAACTGCTTCTCCAAACAAAATAAACTAAAACAATTACATTTCCAGTCCAGTGCTCCACGTACTACCAAGGGTACAAAATATCCTTTAGCAATGTACAAAATGTTCCACAGGAACACACACACACACACACACACACACACACACACAAAACAAACAGTATGTGTAAGTCCTTGGACATATGAATACAGGTTAGCATACAGTGCATCACAATCCCCACTCAGAAATGTAGCTTTTAATGTCATTAACATGCCGGACTTTTACTTAAGTCACCAAGACAATCCCATTAAGAATGGCCTATAAATATTTTCATACCAAAAGTCTGAACTAAATGCCAGCAGATTAACATAAAGTGTACAGCAACAAAAGGTAAAACCTGAGAGAAAAATTAAATGTAGGTCTTATTCCACCATTAAAAAAAGAGACAATGTTTTATTTTAATTTCCATTTCTTCTTTTCTCATTTCAGATATCACAGCTGTCAATAAAACCTTTACAAGACCCTTGTCTAGTATCTCCTATTACAGGTTCCATTCATATCGGCATTCAAAAAGCGTTCATTATATTATTGAATACTGAGAATTGTTATAAATAGATACACAGAAGCCCATAACAATGAGAAATATTAACACAATATGACACATGATGGTTTCACAAGAATGTTAGAGAGATTAAAAACGTCAAACTTATGGAATTAAAGCTGAATTACAGATATTAGAATGTGATTACATAAAAAGAATAGGTATTGAAGAATATATGGATGGATATAAAGTAAAAAGATGGATATCGGTGTGAACAAATAATACTGTGCTAATACTGACTCTAATGGCCTAAGACCCCACTGGCAGTGTCTGGTCAACAGACACTACTGTGACAATTGTGTGTAAACCAAGTAAGCATGGCAGTCCTCAACAGGCATAACTATCATCACTCAAGCACAAACATGACAGAATAACACAACAGCAATATGAGCATTTTCACCATTCGGACAAAGAATTCACAGTTTATCATTCACACTCGCCCTTAATTCACCCTCTCTTTAGCCACTCACTCCGTCAGCGCTAGGTGCAGACAGATAGCAGTGATTGCAAATGGTTTGCTCTTGCAGTTCCATTAGTCCAATGGTTCCCACTTCTATTACACATCATTCTGTGATGTTCATGGTCATAACAGGCAGAGTGAAATTCACTTGCCACGACAGCCACAGTGTCGTCCATATGTCAGAGAGAGGCTCTCTGGCCGAGCCATTGCACAGGGGTCAGTCTCTCAACCCTAATGGCTCCCTGGGTCATGTGACTGTGCAGCGCTCTGAAACACTCGTTACAGCAGATAGGAGCAGGAAATGATTATCAGGAGGTCAATTTATGCAAAGGAGAGATAGAATGACAGAGTGAGAGGTCAGAGCTCATCCATATCTCTAGGCATTAAAGATTGACATGCAGAATCTGAGAGGGACCTCACGTTGTCTCATCTCTCTCGCTCTCTCTCACACACACACACACACACACACACACGTCTCCATTTAAATATCTGACAGACGATGAAAGTGCAGCCATTAAAATGTCCACCGAGTGCTTCAGCAATGAAATGGCGGAGATAAAAGAATTCCCCTGGGTAATCAACGGGGCTATGAATTAGCCGTGAGTTTTAGATGGGAGGGTTAAAGGATTGGGTGCATGTTTAACTCATTTGTGATTCATTCCTTCTGAAAACATCAGTCCTGAGAGGATGCTATAAGAAAACTTTATGCTCTCCAACTTACGACTAAAGAAAGCATTAGCACACAAACTCCTTTCACAGCAGGTGAACAGAGGATACATGTGCACTTCTTTCCCTCCTTTTTGGTGAAGACAAACACGGACAGTCAAGCATCTGACTGACAACAGTAGGCTATCTGAATAACGCTTCATCAATAATCTTTTATATAGATAAATACGGTTAGGGAAGGTATGCTGTTTTTTATCAAACTCTTGGGCACGTTTTTATAGGTGAACAGCAAGCAAGCAACTTATTACAGTTACATTTGCATGTTAGTTTGGTGACCTCTAACAGCCATATTATTATTATTATTGTTGTTGTTGTTGTTGTTGTTGTTGACATTGTTATTGACATTGTTATTGTTCTTATTATGACAGGAGGATGGAATGTGACATTGCAAATAAAGCGAGTGCAGACTTTGCTTGTTAGAAATCTGCAGACACGAGTGGCCGTAACATTTTTTCCATCTGGGCTCGCTGTAGCAGAAGACTTGACTGGAGTTCAGGCAGAAAGGACAGCAGTGTTATAAAGGAAAGATCAAAATGACTTCAAGACACCTGGAAAAGGTTGTCTGGGCCACTTAGCTTCCTCCACTGCCAGCGTGGAGCAGCATGAGGAGGAGAAAATCAATGGATGGACAAAACCTTTTGCTGCATCTGTCTCACATCTGACATAATCACAGCCTTTTTCCTTGACTCTCTTTGGACAGTATTTTAATAACTTTTTTAATAGCTAAAGCTATAGTTGCTTTAGTTAAAAGACCACAATTTAATTGGTAGTATGAGGGTGATAGAGTATATGATGTTATTTGGAAACGAAGCTGCTGTTTATGTTTGGTAAAAGCACACGTGGGTTAAAATGTGTATTTTTCCCTGTGGGAACTGGCGGTAGAAGAGCCTTTTTAGTGAGGCCTTATCATGTTGTAACACCGACATTCTATGGTAATGCACAGAGAACGCCATACTACCATCAGATAAAACCGGCTGCAAGGCAATAGAAACCAGACATGATATCATTCAGCGGCTGCAGCGTGTACACATTGTGAGCAGCGTCCCCTTTATGCCCATTTAGCATGCAAACGTGTTTGGCTTATTTGTATCAGAGGTTAACAAAATTCCGTCCTGCTGTTTGTCGTAGGATTAGATTTAAATGTACCGGGAATAAACAGTAAACCTGTGCATTAAATGGATCAGCTCTTGCAATGTGAATCTGAACGCGGGGGTGTTCAGTGCTCTGCCTGCAGAGAATAGGCCACTGCAGGAACATTTTCCACAGCCTACTGAATTGTTACCCAACGCAGTCATATAAATCTCCTTTAAGGGCCATGGGCAGCAAGGCTTTTAACAGTTATAAATAGAGATATAATTTAATTTACCAAAGTGACAGAAAACGAATGCTTTCCCATGTGGTAATTGACAGAGATGCATGATAGTCACCCAGTGGGGGGGAAAAAACAGGTCACTCATATGCAACACTCATTGGTACTGTAGATTACACTTTGTATATTTGCAAGGAAACTAAGCTTTTAAAAGGCCAATAAAAATGTTAGCCATGCTTCATTGGAGGTCCTTATGCCACAGATGGTGGTCTCTCCATTTATCAGAAGTAGTATCTGCGGCTTTGTGGGAAAACACCATTTACTCGCCCACACTCTGAAACGCACACGCACAATACTCATGGTCTTTCCCCTTTGTTTTTGATAAACAGCACATGCATGCTGATGCCGTCTGCTCACATTAATCTGCTAGTCGTGAAATGTGCATGGCATGAAAGCTCCCTGAGGGAGGGAACGCAGGCGCCCGTTCAGAGGCCTTTACCGACCAGCAGCGAAGGTGTTAATGCTGGAGCCTGTCTCAGGGGTGGGCTGGACTGATGCTGGCTGCGGAGGATGACTGAGGTGAAGGGGTGAGGAGCAGAGCGTGCACAGCTACAAGGGCCTCTGTCCCAGGCCAGGCTGTGAGCTGCAGCCCTGTGCTGATAAGACTGTAATAGTCCTCCTTAGAGGACCCAGGGCTCCGCTCCCCTTATTAGTCATTTATCACACCTGGCAGCTTCACTGAACCATAATTACTCTTCCCTTATCCCCCCACACTGTCATGTTCATGGGAGCGAGTGGGGCAGAGGGGGAGGGAAACGGCTGTGAGGATCCGTGCTCAGGAAGGAGTGGACTGCAGAGAAGGGCAGAGAAGTTAGAGGGAAGAGACGGAGGAGGAGAAAGAGCACGGTCATAGCAGGACGTCAACAATATGACACACATAGAGGAGTTCATCATCAGACTGACAAACAGAGTTTTCACACATCCAAGAAGAAAAAAAGACAGTGTTGGGAAAACATGGTCCGTCTGTGAATTTGTTCTGTCAGTACAAGATGAATCAAATAACAAAGTTACAGGTGGAAATTACTCTCAACATTTTTGACAAGGTTATTTCTTATATTTGCTTTAATCACTTTCACAGTGAAAGTCAGGAAAGGAGCGCTATGCAATAGTTTAAGCCCCCCAACACATTACTGCTGTCTGATAACACACACCATGATCTCCCATTTGCTTACTTTGTCAGCAGAATCTAAAATTAACTTATGCAAATGGCAGATCTGCGTGGATTTTCCATTTGTTGAGTACATTTTAGACAATTATCAGATTATGTTACAGACACACACTCTTAACATTATGTGGAAATGCTACAGATGTAACCAAATGATGAACAGTCAGTGACAGAGTCAGCGCAGGTCTCTGCACAGGCAGCCACAGCTGTGCTGCTAGTTATCATCAGGCTAATTAAACGTGATGCAGAGATATTTACAAGCATTCAAACTAAAACCCACAGAGGAAAGGGAGGACAAAGCACCTGCCAGAAGAAAGTTCTCTGAGAGGAGGAGGTCCGGAGATAATGGAGTTACACAACAGTGGCTACAGGATGTTGCAGAGGCTACGGTGATAAGTTGGTCTGCGCGTCTTGTTGATGCCAAGGACAAAAACAGAAACCACTCATTTGTTGCTGGGATTTAAAGGCTGGAACTGGAGAGCATTTGTGACAGAACACAGAAGAGTCACATGTCTCACCTGTCTCACCTGTCTGTGTCCCAGCCTCAAGCTGCATTCCTCAGTTTGTATTATTAACAAATATATTGTTATATATGATTATTTTCTAGTGAAAACTATGTTTGTCTGCTGGATTTTCATCTCCCACCCACCTTGACATTTAACAAGCAAATTCCAGATGCTGCGTGCTGAGCCTACAGCTTATTTAAAAACTCAGACTCCTCAAACCTTTGTTCCAGCCTGAAATGAGCCCGGTGCACTTCGGTGCAGCCATTTATAAACAAAAAAAAAACCCAAAAACAAAACATCTCTCCAAGTGTTAAGTACAGGGTGGCTGATTAAAGTTTGTGGTTGTGTTACAGTCACTGTCACAGGGAACATTTCATTGTTAGCAGCAATAATGGAAATAGGTGAAAAAGGTTCTGCCATTGGCCCCTGACACAGACATCACTGCAAGCAAAATGGCCAATGACAGAATGGACAATGCAACGCCTTGGACACAGATAATATAAAAAAATAATTTGGCTACAAAACAGTCTTACACTCGCCAAACAGAGTGTTATTAAACACCGATCTTGCTGGGTGTCCAGTCTCTGGTTTTGGGACCTTTTTTTTTTTCGTGATTATTTCAAACTGTAAAAAGAAAGTGAAAAGAAATGAAGAAAAATCTTGCTGAATATAATTTTACACAGGCAGCTAGTGCTACTTTGCTGCCAACATAAACATGTAGTAAAGCTAATAAATGTGTACATACAAACACTTCCATTACAAATAGTTTAGTAGTCTAATAGTCTTTGTGCTACAAATAAGAACCATTTGTGCAGACAGCAGCTCTACGGACCACTTTACAATACAGCTACAAGAAACAAGACTACTGGGCCACTGAGGTCAAAACAACACATGTTGTGTAAATGACAGACTTTACACATAGTGATGTATGTATTCACAACATAAGCCAGAAGGTAAGTGGTCTGGACCTACTGTTGGAGATGGGAAAACGGTTGGAATGAATTTCAACATACGTATCCTCAGGATATACATATTTATGGTGTTTGCTGTGAATACAATACTAAGCCTGTCACAATCACTCGTCACACTAACATTTCTTTCACGAGTGACTTACAGGGACATTGTGTCTGCAAAGGTTTTAGTTTGTTGCCACGTGCCTGGCTGTCACGAACGCGCCCTCCCTGACACTGTAAGCAGATCCAGATGTGAGACACATGTTTCCAATCCCAAGCTAGGTTTGCCTACTACACCCCAAACCACCCAACCACTAACAACTGGAATCAGGTCTCACACTCGAGTCACTAGTGATTCATTAGTGACGCGGTTTCGCCTTTCACAAGAGAACGAACATGCAGATAGGTAGTGACTCCGTGCTCCTGTACCCCTGAGCTGTGCTGTTGTTTCAATGTGTAGTGGAAACTGAGTACACAAGTGATTGTGTGAATAAAGTTAGAGTCCCCACACCTACACTGCAGAAAAATCATAATATACATGTGCATCCTTACACAAGATGTTTTTATAGAAAATGTATATGATTATATTTAATTATATGTAAAATATATTTAATTATATGAAAAATGTATGATTCATTTAAGAAAAAAGTAAAGAAAAAAAACAAACAATTATCAAAATACTTAGTAGAGAGAGGACAGACAATCAGATTGATGTGGACACAGAACTAAATGTGAGGCACTCGGGCTGCAAACTGTTGGGTCGTCCTTCACAGATGGGGACCACACCAGGGCTCCGACAGCAAAGTCCAGATGTGTGAAAAGAGGAAGAGCAGAGGGAATGCAGCGGGAGGGAGGGGAAAGAAAGTGGGAAGAGGAATGGGACTGCATGAATTTTGCTGTCATTAAAAAACCCAACAGATGTGCAGGTCCCAAAGGAAAGACATCTGGGTTTTTTCTCACTCTCTCTCTCTCAAACACACACACAGTTTTCATCAACTGCACAAGGTGAGAAAATGGAGAACGCTCTTGGCTTTTTTAAGAGCCGTACTGCTGCCTCCCTCCATTTTAACAGGCCTTTTATGAAGCAGCTTCTTTAATAGCCACTCACTTATAAAACAAAGCTGTAATGACATGCAAATGACTCACAGGGAAACACAGTAAAGAGGACGTGATGTATGGGCCGTCTGCGCACTGCGAACACACACCAAAAAACAGCAACACACAAACAACGGAAAAACAGCGCCGCGATTTTTCAGTCGCCTTTTATTTCCCCCTTTTTTCCCCTCCTATAATTACCAATATAAATGAAATACATTACCGGATGTTTGATACCGTGAAGGAGATTACAATTTTTCTTGATCTCACAATAATGGCTGTGGCAAAACTCATATTTTGCTTTGAAAAACTTCTTTGTTGGGGGGAAGAGCAGCTGATTGGAGAGTAAAGCCATGAATCATGATGATAAAAGAGACATGTAGACAATGCACACGCAAATCCATACATGCAGCCAGCACAGAGTTCAGTTAATGCAACACATGAACGGGGGCGCTCTCGTAGGCCAGGTTAAGAGGGAACCTCTGGAAAAAGCAGGAAAGCTACAGACTCAACAGCTGCAAATACACCAGAGAAAATGAAGAGCTGTTTAGTATGAAGAAGGTCATTAAAAGGTCACTGCGACCCACCACCCGCTACCACACTCACAAAAAGGTTTTCGTTTTGCAAGTTGTATGTCTCCATCTTGATTTGTACACATGCTTTTGTTTTTTAAGCATGAATAAATCAATATAACAACAACTATACAATAAATCATTATTGTCCTCAATGCTGCAAAATAAAGATCTAAATATTCTGCACTATCATCATGGCATTGGCTCTCCAAGCTTATTTCACAGGGACAAACTCATAGAAATGAATGTGGGCACAATTACCAGCCATTCTGCAGATTAGGGCCTAAGTGGGACAGATGATAGTTAGGCTAGTCATGGCTTTATTGGACACACAGGAGCAGTAGCCTCCTCATCATTATGATGAAGAGGTTATCTGATGGTGAAACCCTCTTCCAGTGTGGTGACGAGGAGCCAACTGTTCCCACAAGTTCAGAAACCAGGATATCATTACCAGGCAGGTGAACCCGTTTCTTATTGAGCACGCAGAAACATTTGAACTCATATTGACTTGACTCATTTGCAAGCGATTTCATTGTGACACTGGGCTGTTATATTTTTGGAGGAATTTGAGGAGGAGAATTTTATTTGCATAATTTCTTAGAAAGTCGACTGCATTGAAAAGTTGCCTATACCTGTGTTGTGTGCAGGGGAAATCCCAGTTCAAGTAAACAAACCGACACAGCCCACCCTTCACTCTTCTTTTATTTACCCTCCTACACTGACTCTTCTCAGTTCATCCTCCCTCCTCTGTGTAGATTCAATCTCAGAAAGAAGGTATTTGTGTGTGTGTGTGTGTGTGTGTGTGTGTGTGTGTGTGTGTGTGTGTGTGTGTGTGTGTGTGTGTGTGTGTGTGTGCGTGTGTGTGTGTGTGTGTGTGTGCTGCTGCTGCTCTCAAGCTGCCAGAGCATCTGCATCCTGACTCCAATTAGGAGAACAAACCACAGGGAGGCATACCCACCATCAGGAGTTCAAAGGTCAGCTGACAGGATGGAAAGAAAAAAAGGCAGCTATGCAGACAGCAAGTACAGTAGATACAGCAGCAGCAGAGAGAACCTCTTCTCTGCAGTGAAACTGAAATAATCAGTCAAAATCTCTCTCTCTCACTCTCTCTCTCTCTCTCTCTGTGTGTGTGTGTGTGTGTGTGTTGCTCTGCATGTCCCTGTCACCTCCTCAGTCTGTTTCCTCTTTCCTCCTCTCTTCCTTGGTTTTGTTCTATTTATGACTTCCTCTGAAATCTCGCCGTCTCCTGCACACTTATGTGGGCCATAAATCAGCCGTTGAAAAGGACAGTGGACGAGAGAAGAGAGAGAGAGAGAGAGAGAGAGAGAGAGATGGAAAATCGGACGGAGGCCTTCGCCGTCGTCTGAGCAACCGTTTAAAGGCCCACCTGAGAGCTTTAAAACAGAGACCTGCTGGAAATATTATCCAACACAGGCAGACAGGAGGTCCAGCCACACGCAGCATGAGCAAACAGTGCTGTGACAGGGCATCAGCGTCAGCTCTGCTTTGTGACATTACCAGACGCACAAGTGTGTTATTCATTCTTCTCAGGGGCGATTTACTCTCTTTCTATCACACATAACGAGAGCCATATTGACTTCTCTCTACTGAACGCTCAGCTCTGTGGCGGTGCAGATGCAGCGGTGCTTGGTCAGAGCGGTCAGAACTTGTATTGGACTCTAGAGTGATTCGTTTTTGAAGTGCGTTGTAAAGAGCCATGAAATTCATAAACAGGAGAGTACACAAGTGTCAATCCCCGGATAGCGATGGTCACAACAAACATTACAGAGGATAAGTCGTGTTCTTTGACATATTGTTACATTTATCAAATTGATTTATATTAGTTTTTTTGTTTTTTTTTCAAGACAAGGTGCGAGTTTTAACTTTGATCTTTCGGATTCCAGGTGCCACCTTCTCTCTCGTATGTGTCTCTGTGACACGGCTCACTGGTGGTCGCCTTTAAAACCACACGGTGCTTCTTCAAACAATACCCCGCTAATCTCCGGAAACCCTTAGAAGAAAGAGAAGGTGGGGGGGGGGACTGTTGTTTCATTAATATGCCCCTGAGAGTACGGTGGCAGCAGCAGTAGCAGAAGAATGGGGGGGGTTATCAGTCCTCATCTGCGAGGAAAGCTCCCCCCTCCCCTCATCGCTTACTAGACTGTGCGTCCATCAGGCCTCATTACTCTAATGGTAGTGGCAGTGATTAAGGCTTCCTGGCTGCAGACCCCTTTGTTTGTTCGCTTGTGTTTCCCCTCCATGAAGGCAGTCGTCAGGATGCCTGTGGCGCAGCTCCCCCCTCCTTTTGCTGGGACACAGCGCTGGCAGAGCCCCTCGGACCTCGGAGTTATCGCAGGGGGGGTTAGGACAGGTTATCAGACTGGAAGAGGAGAAAGCCAGGAACTACTCTGGTCCTGCACACATACTGATAATTTGGCTAGTGGGGGTATTTAACCGCAACAATGCACATCTCTCGCTCTCTCTCGCTCTCTCTCTCTCTCTCTCTCTTTCAGCAACGTGGCTGTGTACTGTACACTTGGTGCAGTATACACATGCACACAGCTGCTAATACTTATATGAACAGCAATACTTGCATGCAGAACTACATGAACGCAATAGACAACAAAATTAAAAAATTGACTAAAAATATGTCTATGCAAAGAAAAAAAAAAAATCTTCAGGTTTGCTGCATAAACCTGACTCAAGTACAGAGTCAGGGATTGGTTGCTGGTCACCCAACCCCCCACTTCCTCATTTCCTCTCTCCACATATTCTTTCCAGTAAACAAACCAATAAAACAAAACGACCGAAACATGCATTTTGGTCTTAATATGCTATGACTCAGTATTTTAAAAAAAAGGCCTGATGAGGAGTCGCAGAACACTGTGCTGCAACAAGAACCAGTGTGGTCCGACCCCACCACCACCCAGTACACCAGGAGCAATGTAGACATTCAGTGTTCTTTGTAGGACATTACTAAAGCAATCGTGTCTCCGGTCACAGTCAAGTGTGCAGCGATGTGAGGCACTTTGGCCGTCCGTCTTCAGTTTCACTCAACTCAGTCCTGGTTCTCGCAGCTTCATCCATAATGGATAGCTCTTTGGGTTGCTGTCACCAAGAGTCCATCAGCGACTCACAATCCAGCCATGGATCTCAAAGACAGCGACAAACGCACCAACTGATACTCTTAACCCTACTTTGGTTAGGACTGCACGACTGTGACTCAGAATGCGACCAGAACAGGACTGAATTCAAAAAAAGACAACAGCACCAACTACAACCGATCACAGCAGATATCAGACAGAATTAGGGCCCAGACATCAGGTGCAGTCTTTTTCAATAAGAGGCCTAAAATGTAACTGTCTCTCGGAAATGTTCAGCGTGGCGTGCACACATTCCACCTCCGGAGGGCCATCAGCTGCAAGACGCCCCCCAACTTCCAAAAATGATGACCATGCAGAACAACGGCTGTCATGGGAGACCCTGGAAAAACAACGCGCACACAGAAAGCCAGTAAACAAGCACAATACGCACACAACGACCATGTGTAAACAAAGAGCGGTATCCGTTTGTCCCACATCTGAGCTGTGAGCAGCAGAGCTGAGGACCTGTGCACAGCTGTTCTCCCTGGGCTGTCAGTGGGCTTCACCAGGCTGGGCCCGTCCCAGAGGCCTGTTCTGGGAGGCCTGCACAGAGTCTGACATCTGGACTACACAGGAGGGAGGGATCATTTGTGAATTCTCCTTTTTTTTTTTTTTTTTAATAACACAATCTTGTGGCCCCTGCCTCTGCCTCACTCGATCACTGTAACTTTCCCTATCGCTCCTCTTTTTTCCCTCCATCGTTTCACAGAAGGGTCCTCTGGTCAAAGTCACATGGGAGAGAGGATGATGAACATCTGTACAACTGAGCCAGTTGACAGCAGGACTATCCCCTTGTTTCTTTCATCCTCTCATCCACTCTACTGTCTCTTACACCAGCCTGGCAGTGCCACTGAGTGAAGGAGCTGAGGGACGCTTTCCATGTGCAGTCAAGGCAATGTAAGGTGACACGTCATAACACCATCAGGTCATTAATCAGCGCTCGGTGTCCCAGCATGTTTATGTCCAGAAAGGAAAACAACATCCAGTCGAGTCAGAAACACGTTTTTTTGTATTGCCTCCTTTATGATGTGTAAATATAATATTTTATATAATAAATATATACAAATATAAAAACAGCTTACTGTTTGAAAATGACCACATCTTTTAACAGTGCTAACTAATATCAATGATGGGTTTTTTTTTGTGTGGCTTGAATAATGATTTTCTGAACTTTGACCTTTGTTGACCTCTTTGTAAAAGTGCTCAGTCCTTCATCTACATCTTGGCTTCATCTAATGAGCTCAGCATCACAGGCTACACCGACTTTGCTTCCAGTCCTGTAAGAGACACAGCTTATGCTCGAGTCTCCGGAATGCTTTCAAGAGCTGCCATAACCTTCTGTTATTCTCCTAGTTCTTTGTTCTTGTCTCTTGCTTGATAAGGCATGCCAGCCGCCAAGGTCATGGAGACAGGAGAGGAGAGGGGGGGTATTCCTCTGGTGTAAATGAATAGTTCTCTCTCTCTCTCTCTCTCTCTCTCCATCTAGATGAAGAGGAAGAACCTCATCAAAATGTTGTCTCTCCCCTTCACAAAACGAGACCACATTCAAGTCAGATGAATGAGAATTGTCAAGTGCAAAATCATAATTACAAGCCCGCGTATTCCCTCCAGCACCCGTGACTTTATCAGCCACTCGTTGGCCTGTTCGCCTGTGTTAGCGGAGGAAGGATCCTCGCCGCCCCGCTCTTGTCTGCAATCTGCGATTATTGTACAGTATTCCGAGGGGGGTATCGGGGCTGAAAGGACCGAATTTAACAAACCTAATTATCATGCCTTAATTAGTATCAGGGGTAAACCTCGGTGGGACACCTGCAGACTTAATTTATATCCTGACAAGCCAGGAACAAGTGTTAATGTGCTGTATTTATGATAATGCCCCAAAGTGTGCAGGAGGAGCAGGAGGAAACTCACCTCAACTCCTGGAGAACAATGTGAGAGGCAGGTAATTACAGGGAGCGGGTCTGAGGGGCTCAGGGATCAGCCCAGCCCCAGTGTTGATACACTGCAATAAAATAACATCACATGCTGTCTGTGGAATAGACATGACTTCATAACCTGGCTCCCGGCGTGAGTATTTCTGGAAGATTTTGAAGGTTAAAAAATATATATCAATAAAGATAAAACCCTCGTAGTTGTACGCGTTTTCTTTCTGGCACACTGAAACAAAACGAGATTCAAAGAGAGAGAGAGGAATGAAATCAGACGACGAGCTCTTTGCGACTGTCTGAAAAACACTGTGCGAACAGAGGCCCGGCGTTGCCTAGACCTCAGCTCAGAAATGCTCGCCTTCACAGAAAATCTGCTACCTCAAATAAATGGGACAATTGTCCTATTAGTCAAAAATAGATGCGCTGTTTGTCTGTTTTGCTACCACAAGCATATACACCTATGCATTTGACAAAATAGGTTAGCAGGGCGGGGAAGAAACCTGGAAAAATTGTGCATGGTTAGGCTCTCGATACGCGGAAGTCTAACCACTACAGACTTCCGCCAGGCCTCGTCAACGCTCTCTGCAAAGAAAACAAGCAGAGGACATATTTCCACTCACTATAGAGGTCACGCAGAACCATGTTGAAATGTGCTTTATATTGCAATAAAACATAAAAACAAAAGTACGTTAACAGGTGTTGCATTTATATAAAGTATTAGCTTGATTGTCAGTTTGTGCTACCTTAATCTGACAATTCAAAAGAAACTTGATGTTTAACCTTTTGACAACACATTTCTATACTCTCATAGTGGGGGTCATAATATATGAAGGTTAGGTACAAATACAAAAAATAAAACAGTTATTCTCTCTATACGTGGGATTTGACACAGTTTTGACTCACGTTAAAAATTGCGTGCATTCGGTCTTTGAAGTTGGTGTGTGTGGGGGATATGGTAGTGTGTGAGTCGTAATATGGTAGTACAGCAATTATTCATCTCTACATTTCTAATTACTAATGTCCTCAATGGAAGGAAGTTGTTGCTGTTAAAGATGTTAAGTATAGTGAGGTGTTTCCCCTTGAAACTGTTTTGGTGAGAAAAGGAAGATTTTTCTCCTCCTCATCGCTACGTGTTTGTGCGATCGCTCTGTTCTCATTGCGTTTTTAGAAGTGTGGCCTGGCTGACATTTCACGTTTTCACTGGACCACATTAAAGGAGAATTGTATAATGTTTTTACATGCGATGGGTAGACCTTCTAACTATGAATCAGTCTATTAGGAACTCTACATGACTCAGTGCATATAGTATGTGGAAATACTAAGACCATTTTTATTGAGAGACATTATCTTCTCTGTGTAATGATGCATAATTGTGCATAATGACTGTTTGGGCAGTTTTAAGTGACATCATTCTATTTTTTTTGAGAACCTAAAATTAAATTAAACTATTTACTGTGAACTTATTATATATCTGATCCAAATATATCTGATTATATATCTGATTATTTTTTTTCATTCATTAATTAATTTCAGTTTTTTGAGTGGGACTGAAGGCTAACTTGGTGTGCGAGTACAGAAAAATGTGTTGTCCTGTAACAAAGTCAAACATCTGACTGTAAGTGTCCATGTGCAAAGTTGATGTCGTTTTTTTTCCTGGGCAGGGAAATAGATGCCCTGCAACTGTGGATGATCCATCATACAGTGAAAGCAGAGGTCATTAGAGAGAGATGATCACAAGTAAGTGTGTGTGGTGTGGTAAGGTTATGTGTGTGTATGTGTGGGATTTGTGTGTGAAGAGGTGGAAGGGGGTGTATATAGAATGTATTTGTTTTTCCACATTGTGGATAGATTACTCTTCTTCTAAGAATCAAACTCACCAAAACCCTTAATCATTGGTTTGGCCTTCAGTCTTACGACTGTTTTGTGGAAAATTATGTAATTTACATGTGGAGAGTATTTTTGTTTGTTGAACCCACTTCCTTCTTCCAAGAGCCAAAATCAATTTTCTTAAATTACTGCACTGAGCACTATAATTGTGCAGGTAATGAAACAACTGTGAATCATAATGAATGTGTTGTTAAAAGACATATGTGTTTCATGTTTGACTGACGGCTGCCAATAGACTGCTACTGCCTGTGGTGTCCGGACTTTTCCTAAAAGCTGGTGAAGTAGGAGCTTGAATAAGCATTTTAAAATGTTTCTTATTGGGTTTTTTTTTATTGAGGAGTCGTAGATGGTTAGTTGAAATCTGAGATGGCAATGACTAATTAGCAAAGCCACACCTCTGATGAGATCATCAGATGTTACATCAGCATCAGCAACAGTCGAGCTTGTAGCCTTTGTTTCGTTCCGCTGTTGTGTTGCGTTCGAGGTTGTTCGGAGACAAAGGTGTCGCTTTATGAGATTATGCATCCCCTAACTTTTCACCCTCCGTCTTTGTGCAACAGAAGTATTTGTGCCAGTATCAGGTACTGACAGGTAACTGGGAGACCCAGCTGGACGAGCTCTTTGAGCTTGTAAGCAGGAGAAACACAGGATTGAGTAATCAGGCTGTTGGCAGGCAGACACAGGCCTTCCAGTCCAGCTCAACTGCTTTAAAAGCCCTATCTGCTGTTGTTCCCCTCTGCGCTGGCAGCTTATCACCCAGACAGATTTCAGAGGCCTTGAACCGTGCAGCGAGTCCATCCACGTGTGAGAAAGCCCAGGCTCTCGCTCAGACAATATGACCCCCTGCCTCTGAGAGATGGAGATAAGTCCCATAGCCCGCGTCACTGTGAGAAAAACAAAACCTCACCATCTCCTCCGCTTCTGTGAGTGTCATCCACATGTCTGGGGGAGGGAGGAAGGGGGGGGGGGCAGGGAGGGAAGACTGTCTCTCCAAACAGAAGTGGGGAAGTTTAACGTCTCTCTGCCTGAGGCTGTTAGAGATGATCCCTCAGGGAACAGAGCCAAGATCATGATCACTCCTCCACACGACTGGTTCCATGTCAATAGAGTGCACAAACACAAACACAAACACACACACACACACACCCACACACACGTTCTCTCTCTCTCTCTCTCTCTCTCTAACACACACATACAAACGACACATGTACTCTCGACACCTGCCCTCTGAAGGTGCTCTCGCTTAATTCCAACATTAATTATTGACTCTGTCTTTAATTTGAAAGGCAGACGCAGTGTAAGCCAGGGGACACTGCTTTAAATAATGTATACTGCTCATTCAGAGGTAATCATATTGTCATTGATTAATATACACTGGTGCTGTGGAGCATACCTGATGTGTGTGGGAGCCGAGCGGCGGCTGTGATAACACTTGGCTCTGAGGGCCGTGTCAGGCCAGGAGCATCTCTGGGGCCCGGTCCTCCTTGTCTGATGTTTCAATCACAGCTTAAGAGCTGTGATGCATGGAGGCATACACTATCAACTGACTGGATAACATGAGCAGCCCCAGAGAATCGCCGCAGCCAGAGGATGATAGGCGAGGAAAAGGTTAGCGAGAAAAAAGAAACGCAGTCAGGCAGCGAGAACAGAGGGGGAGAAAAAATCTAAACAAGAGAGGTGGAAATGTGGGGAAAATAAATCAATGATATGACATTAATTTCCTCACTTTATTCCTTTGTGGCTAAAGCGGCTCGGAAAAACAGCATCGCCCATTAGAGAGGATAGAATCAACAAAATGAACTTGTTACATACACAAGGAGGAGGTGCATAGAGAAAACCATGTGGAGGCGCGGGGACTGGGACCCGGATTGGGGATGGTAATGAATTCCCACACACTTGCAGAGAGCATGTCATCCCGAGTTAAGTCTAAACAAACACAAATTTGACCAGAGAGGAGCGAAAAGAGCGCGGCGGCTCCTGGCGATGAAAAATTCATACGCCGTCGTTACCCGGATGTCATTCAGGGAGCGCGGCGTTCAAAGACACAAACCAATTACGGCCGAAAACTCAACTGCCTGGACACAACACGTGCATTTAGATCGACATAAACTGAGACACACTCGACAATAAAAAAAAGTCAAGCTACACTTTCTCTTCACAAAACCACTGCAGGCACATTCGCACACAGACGCTCTCTCTCTCTCTCTCCCTCTCTCTCTGTCTCTCTCCCTATCGGAGAGATAAACAAATCCTGTCCAAGAGTCTCCTCCTTCAGGAGACTGTGAAAGCTTTGGCAAGCTTGAGTGAATATGTTGTTTTTGTTAATACATAAAGATTAGGGGAACAGTCTCCAGACTCCCCCCCCTCTCTCCCCCCCTCCCCCTCTCTCTCTTTCATCCCTCCCCACCTTCCCTGTGAGTCTGGCAGGAGAGGTGGTCTTGTCAGACAGCTTCTCTCCCACGTAACCGCGCCGCTCCGAGAGGTGTGGAGCAAACAGGCTGAACGCTGGGAGGCTTCTGTCTCTCTGTCTTCAAACCTCGTGGCTGCTGGAAAATACTCTCTGACAGCGGGCCTACGTGTTCTGCTGTATGTTTGACAGGAGAGGAAGAGCAGCCTGCACCAGATACAAAACAGCACCACAGGCGGATGCTTAGCCAATCTGAGAAGCCTCGCGGGCTGAGCGAGAAACAATATTCTCCAACCGAAGAGGGACAGTCAGTTATATGTGGTTTGTTCTCGCCGGGGCTTTTTCTCTTTCTCTGCCTCAGTGAGGTATGGTAGTGAGTAAGTGATGGGGGAAATGGTGACCTAACCGAAGGGGGTGGTTAGAACAACGCTCTCTTATCTCTATCTTGTGGTTCAATGCTTTGCGTGGAAGTAGGTGTGGAGGAGCATGTAAATGTAGAGCATCAGAGAGGAGGCTTCTGTTTCTGCATCAGATACCTTTGCTTGAGACGCAGCGGCAAGTGGAGATAAGGACTGACTCACTCAAGACACAAAACAAAATACACACTGCCTGGCCCAAAAAAAAAAGTCGCCACCAAAAAAAAAGGTCACACACTCTAATATTTCGTTGGACAGCGTTTAGCTTTGATTACGGCACGCATTCGCTGTGGCATTGTTTCGATAAGCTTCTGCAATGTGCCTTCTCCAGCACATCCCAAAGATTCTCCCTGAGGTTAAGGTCTGGACTCTATGGTGGCCAATCCATGTGTGAAAATGAGGTCTCATGCTCCCTGAACCACTCTTTCACAATTTCAGCCCAATGAATCCTGACATTGTCATCTTGGAATATGCCTGTGCCATCAGGGAAGAAAAAAATCCATTGATGGAATAACCTGGTCATTTAGTATATTCAGGTAGTCAGCTGACCTCGTTCATTCTTTGAGCACATACTGTTGCTGAACCTAGACCTGACCAACTGCAGCAACCCTAGATCATAGCACTGCCCCCACAGGCTGGTACAGTAGGCACTAGGCATGATGGGTGCATCACTTCATCTGCCTCTCTTCTTACTCTGATGCGCCCATCACTCTGGAACAGGGTGTGTGTGTGTCCCACTTATATGTGACACTCATATGTAACCTTTTCTTGATCCAAGAAATCGTCTTGGGAAAACAAGCACCAAATCAACATCTTTCCATAAAGTCTGTCATGAACAGGACTTTTTTCAATTGAATCAGTAGGAAAGCAGTTGCTCACTGTTGGTCAAAAGAATGATGTTACCTTCACCTGGAAAAGAAGTCAGACTTATTTTCGTCTCTCAACAGGCCTAACAGCCACTTCAGTCAGCAGCAGAAGGAAAGAACTTTATCAGCCAAAGTGAGGAAGGGAGAGGCCAAATCGCATCAGAGGCAACACCAACTGCACATAAAGAAGTTCTCCACTGAACAATGGATCTGCCACAAGCACCACCTCTGTCTCCCAGCTGAGCCACGCAGCCAGGGCTTAACCAATCATCGGGGTCAGAGCAGCCGCATGGATGACCAAAGTGCAGCCACCATAATTTAATTGTCATTGTGTTGCCTTCAGATGTAAAAGGCATCTCATCTTCAGTATCATGAAGGGATTGGAGTGTAGATGAATAGGTCTGAGGCTTGTGTAGGCGACTTTAAACTGATTTAAAGGAGTCTAGAATGGTATTAAGATGCACTTTGGGGTAGTGGTGTTATTCAGGTTTCACAATAGAGCTCTGTTGGAATGATGCGGCGAGTAATTAAAGCCCAGCATCTCCATCTTATCGCAATACAACAGCATCTTCATACAAACTGCAGCAAGAGCCAGTGCTTAAAGGTAATGGGCTATGGTTCAAGATATGAAAAAAATGTGAAAATCATAGGTTAATCATTGTTACTGAATAGAGACCCGTTTACAAGATGGAGTACGAGATCTCAGGTCAGGTCATGAGTCAAGGTCATATCATCTTTCTTCATATTCTTGAGATGTCGCACACAGACACCAGACTTTCTCTTTGTTTCAAAATACAGACGGCAATCAGTGTCAGTATGTTGAATCTTGTTTAGCACTGTATACATTATATTAGAACTAATTCAAGATTAAATGTGAAAAGACTTTTCCTTAAGCTAAATTCAACATGATAACTTATTTAACCAAATTAAATATTCTATTATATTTTCATTTTCCCATAAGTCAAATGCTCTGCGAATCCAAATGATTTTGAATTGGATATTGTTTGATTTTTAACATTTTTTTTAATATTAGTCCTTTGGTGAGTTTTTGGTCTGTCTGTCATGTCATGCATACAAGTGGATGGACTTGTCTTTTTTTCGAATCCCTTTTATTTATGCAGATGGATATTGTTATATTTACAAGTCCGTAAAGTGCAGTCACATCTCGTGGACAAAGCAACAATGTCAGGCTACTCTCATATCTCACAGAAATATGCACACACATTTATAACCCCCTACCCCAGTCATGCCAGCATCCATCTGCACTTAGCTGCAGCCTCCTCCTTCATTAGCCAATGGCACCTTTAGCTTATGGTCAGAGCTGCAGCAGTGTCTATAGTGTAATGAAATTTACGAAGAAGAGCCACTTTGTATGCCAGCGATGCGGCAGCAGGTCCCCGTGCTCAGTGAAAACCACAGGCTCGCTTTTATAGATTGCATAATGGCTTGCATGAAAATTGTTTCACACTAACATAAATCAAATGTCAAAATACAACCGGAGCAAGACAATTCCCATGGTGCATACATGGACACACACAGACACACGCACACACACACGCACACACACACACACTGCAGACACACATTCTCAAAACAGTCAGCCATTCAAACAGCTCACAGTCGTGCATATGCAGATACATGTAGGGCTTAATAGCATACATAATAATTTATTAAGAAATGTTAAATATTCATCAATATTAAATTAATCATTTATAGCAGATCTTTAAATAAAAGGGTGTCCTTGACGTTTTAGATGTGAGCAGTGTCTTTAGCAAAGAGGCAAATCCCCTGTGGACATTTTAAATCTCCGGTGTGCAACACTCGGGCTGCCACTGTATAATGACTATCACACTTTGATACTGTCTCACACAAAGAGAAGACACACACACACACACACACACACACACACACACACACACACACACACAGAGAGAGAGCAAATGTCACTGCTAAAGCCATTAATAGTTATTGCCAGAATTTGTTACTCCCCCCATGTCATGGAACTTGGAAGTAAACGTAACCCTGCTGAGAAAATGAATATGTTTGGCTGGGAAACTGGAGTCTTCCCAACAAAGACCAGATAGTGTAAACTTTTCCGTCTCCTTCAGTCCCTCACATCATTTTCTAACCATAAGAATAAGACTTCATGCGGAGTCATAGGAGCAGGCAGAGACACACATGCCACTCAATAATAAATGCTTTACCTTGGAGGACTGTGTAAGTCACAAGATGCATTTCATCTTAATCAATAACACTATCAAAGTGTATTTAATTACACACACACACACGCAGCCTGGAAGAATCAAGTCATCACACTCTATCTACAGTATCTGTGGCGGTGAAGGCTGAGGAGGGGAAGGACGCGGCTCCATGCCAGGCCACACCGGCTGGTGAGACTGCGTGGGACGCGCTGTTACACTGCAGCTCAGTGTCAACCACACCTGTGCCCACACTCTCCCGGGCCCACTGAGGTCACCTGGACACTGTGCTAGCCTCACCCATCCTTCTGCATATCCTCTAGCCCTCATATGGATGCCTGTGGAAACCCCCCAGATGGAGCGACACACTTGGGTACGTGCGTGATCGGCTGCTCTGCTGTGGGCGAATGACGTAAAGAATATTCTTCAGACAAAGTCAGTGTGAAAGGAGAGGGATTCTCGTCTCTCGTTACTAAGCGTATAGATGTAGTTTCCCCTCGCAGTTGTTCTTCCCACGCCATTCCTCCTGTCAGCTGAGCGAACGCCCTCAGGCAGGATTCGGTCGCCCTGCCAGTGTGGGTAAAAGCAAGGTCAGGCGCAGGGTTCGGCAAATGGCAGCTTATAAAAGATTATACAGCCATGATAGCAAATAATCAGGAGCTAATTCCTGGTCTGGCCCTCTCTCATTGCTCCCTAAGCCTCCTTATTAGGGGGCTTACATCTCCATTTGCAGCTGATGAGGGTACCGCTCTTTTCTTAAATGTCATAAACACTCCTACGAGAGGGAGACAGCACACTAATATTAGATTATTTATTTATTTATTTATTTATTTACAGGAAATGCAGATTAGTACTGCTCCTGGACGGCAGGACAGCAGGTCGTCAGATAAAAGCTGGGACCTGATTCAAGTCCCTGCTGTAAATCCTTCCTCTCAGCATGGGTCATATTCATATACACATCTGTAATTTATCCATAGCATCAACTAAAACGTAAACTGTGTCCAACTCTAATTAGTTCTTTTATCACTTGAAAGCAAAATTGGGTATTGTGTGCTGGAGAAATTCATTACAGTCACACATGGATATATCATAGCAGCAGGACAACCCTCATGTGTGCAGCCAATAAATCAGGCTAAATTCCCTAGAAAGAAGAAGAATGCAGGAGGACACTGCACCCAGCACTAAAATAGCATCACCCAGGGCTACTTCTGATTGAATGTTTTATCACAGACAATCCTGAGTGGCGGAAAAAAAAGAAACTAATTCATTCACTCTGCTCAAGTAAAGAACAGTAACAACCCTGTAATTCCTCTGAGATTTTGTCATTTCAGGGCACTTTGATTTGTCATGTTACCCATGTCTTTTCATCCCTCTTTCTTCCTCCACTCGCCTCTACACTCGCGTGCTGTAATTCAGCTTTTTATAACACACACACACACACACACACACACACACCCTCGCTTATTCACCTATTGAGTATCTGCCACTGTCGTGCCAGGGCCACGTGAGTTCACCGCTCCGTCTCAGTAAAAGGATACAATGAGTATGTGTCCAGGGCAGCTTGGGAAGGGCACGGATATCCATCAGCAGCGCATATATGATGGATCGAGGTGGTGTCTGGGATGAATAGACACGCAACACAAAATACAGCGCAGCCAAAACGAGCAGGAATATACATTACATCCATTTAATCATCCGCGCGTGTTAGGAAAGCGGGCGGGCCTTGCCTTCTCTATCCCTGCCGCCTTCAAAAGCTTTGTGTGGATTGATTATGTACAGAGGAGCAGTGAGCGTAGCTGCAAAACACCTGCCAAGAAGAGGAGGCAGCGAGCTTTTTCACAAACACACACACACACACACAAAAAAGCGTGCAAGCAGGCAGAGAGAGGAGACAGAACGGATGGCTGCTTATACCCAGATAAATAGCTCAGGCTGCGGCGAGTACTGATGGAAATCAAGCTCCCGGGCACAGGCACGCTCAAGTCACCGCTCCGAGTGTAAACTTCCTGTTTCTTATTTGCCACTTGTGGATAGATGAGCAGAAAGCCTGACACGGTGACAGTTTGTCTTTGTCTTTTAAAGAGACACTGGAGGTAAAGCGTCATCTTCACGTCCGAGGAGATGGGTTTTCACAGCTGCGAGTTCGGGGCTCCGGGATCACTGCGCTGTAAAAAGGAAGCGCGTCATTAAAAGGGAATACAAAACGTGGAAAAAGGAAAAAAGGTGTTCATTCACTGGGTTGAAAACCTCATCGCCATCTCTGATCACGTATCTGTCTTGATGCCCGAGGCCTTATTTAACCCCAGAGTTAAAATACTCACAGCCTTTTACACCCGCATGAAACCGGGCCATTAAGGTCATCCTGGATAAATGTATTCATGAAGTGTGATCTGCATGAACGAGGGGGGAGGGGAGTGGGGGGATAGAGGGGTGGTGAGAGAGCCCTGCCAGAAACGTCTCCGCGGTGATGATGTGATTGATGGTGATTAGAGATCTTGTCTTAAATCGATTTTACAGGACATGTCATCTGCATTTCATTTGCAGAAAGCGTAGCTGCTCTCTGAGCTAAAATGTAAACATGTCTCCTGTCCTCGATTCAAAGAGCGCTATAACAAGAGTCAGGACTGTGACGCTGGAGCGTGTGTCCTTACACAGCAGAGACCAAAAACAAAGATCAGGTTCACCTTAACGTCTCTTTGTCTGAAGCGGGGACTGTGAAGCTTACTGATGATGAAGGCCGAGGCAGCAGCAACAAACACAAGGCAAAGAGGAGAGAGGAGCATGCAGGGAGCAATTTTACCAACACTTGAAAAGACACTTTGGATAAAGGGGAGCACGGCTCCTTTTATGTTCCTTTTCACAAGCGAAGACACAGGGAGCCAGTCGGTTTTCCAAATGTACACGGAAAGGTCGAACTGCTCTTTTATCAGGATTCAAGTGTGACCGCTGTTTATGAATGTCGAAAAGAAACACGCAAATCCAAGATCTATGCAGTCATTGTAGAAATTACTTATATTATTACTTGATATTATTATTATTATATCAAAACAGGGTTAATACGAGCTGGGGCGTGGAGAGAGTGTGTACATGAACGCATAACTGCTGGATATATAATTATATCTTAGTCCTTAAATGTGCATTAAAAAAAATCTATATCGAACACATTATTATTAAAGAAAACACTTTCAACATTTTTCTTATCATCTCTAAAAACCACACCAGGCTTCCTCACTGGCTTCCTGTGTGAAAGGTCTGTTGAGTGGCAGGGCGGCAGGCTGCGTCTCTCAGCCGGACCAGCGAGCCCCTCTCACCTCTGTCTCATCTGGGAAGCCCTGGGGTTGGGCGGAGGAAAGAGAGAAGGCTGAAGGCAGGGCCGGATGAAAAACGAGGGTGTCACAACATTGTTGCAAGGTTAGCACACCCGCTAATGGAGCTGTGCTGGGGCAGGGCGCCCTGAGGATCGACCCCACCGAGGGGGGCATGTACGAGCCCAAGATAAACTACTGTAGGGGGCATGGCACTGCCCCAAGCCCCTCTACTGCCCGCTAAGCATCACACACACACACACACACACACACACACACAAACCACCACCATAGGCTAAAGACATCCTCTCAACATTTATAGCTGACCATCAGATATAGTAGGGAGCCATACCCTCTGCTCCTCATAAAGCAATGTGTTTGACACAGCACTATGCAGTGTTTATAAAAAGCTGAGTAACACTGCAACTCTACTCTGACAGGGTGAGAGTGCAGCGCCGTGTCGCCACATTGTATCGGACAACTTCACCATGAACCTCACCCTTCACGAATGTCAACATCTACTGGCAGTACACTTTGACAGAAGATACATTTATTTTATTTTATTTTATTTTATTTTATTTTTTACTCCATGCTGTGCTAAACGCTGTCCAAGGCGAACCAATCCCTTCCCACAGAAAGAAAACATCTCATGTAAAAAGAGAAAAAGAAAACGGAACGAGCAGGTCTTGAGTGCGAGCCATGAAGGGACCACTCCGTGTTTCATGTTTCAGAAGAACCTGCCAGACACTGCTGATGTCCATAACCTTCACACAGTCTTTTCAGACGCAGAGATGATTTTAACACAGCCAGGTAAAGTCCTGATTATCCTGAGAGCTCAGAGGGCACTGCACACAGCCAAGAAACAACCGTGCAAAGGTAAAGAGCGGGCCATGTGGCTGACATGCTCCTGCCGTGCGGGGCCGCACCACAGAGAGGTCAAGTGCGGCGGGTTTGAGACGGAGGGGGCATGAAGAATGACATTCCCTGGAAGATCTCGCACTCGCATGGGACACAGGCTTGACAAAGAAAGCTCTGTTTGGGCAGAACGGCAGCCATACTAATGAGCAGTTTATCACTGCTTGTCAGGGGAGGGGGGAAAAGGAAAAGATGGGAAGGAGGAAAACATTTCCCAGCAGGCCTTTAAGGAGACTGACTTCCTGCCAGGAGAGGAGAGGAATGCTGACACCTTCCTGTTGGCCGCTCACAGGCGTTCCTGATTGGTCACGAGGGGATACGGATGGGTCAGTAAGCCATGCTTTGATTGGACAGAGGGAATGTGAGGAGGTCAGTGTGGAGTTAAGTCAATGTCAGGTCGAGGGTGAAGGTTAAAATGAGAGCGAAGGACCCAGAGGAGAAAATCCTAAAGGCATTAAAGAGGACTGGTTAAATGAAGCTTGAAGAATAATTATTATGTAAATAATTCTATAATAAATTATTATACAATAGGATACAATTATGTCTTAAAGTTTAATTTTATCCTATTGTCTGACACCATGAACCAGCGGTTCCGCCTTTCTGTGGCATCACTGCTAATCAAGGCAATGTTTCCCATCTGTATCAGACCATATCTCAGACACATAGGTGTGTGTCCATGTCTGCCTGTGGCAGTCTCTCTGTCTCTGTGTGCGGCGGTGTGAGACAGGAGGTGAGATGGGCTGGCTCTGGAACCCAGCAGAGACAGGCCTGTTCAACAAGCTTCACCAAAGCCTGCGTCGCTGATTTAACAAAGCCCCTCTTATTCAGGGCAGCAGACGCAGGCCCACGGGGAGAAAACCTCAAAGACTTTAACAACACCTCGAACCCCAGCCTCAATGACGGCTTGTTGCTTTTATTGCGCAGCTCAAACGGGGGCTCCGTGGGTGCCAGTGTGGGCATGCCCGTATTAAAGAGAAAATAAGCCTCGGCCCACACATTATCGCTCACATGGCACCGACACCCACAGGCATGATTGCGTGGAATTTTCCAGTCCCAGCATCTCATCATCCTGCATAATATGTTTCCATGTGTGGTGGCAATTAAAGTGCCCAAACAGAAGCAGTAAGAGGAGCCACTCTGGCTTCTGTGTGCCGAGGCCACCGTGTTTCTGCAGACCTGTGAAAACCACAGCACCCTGTCGATGCCTTACACGAAACACTACTACAATAACTGCTAACACGTGGCACTTACAGTAATGTCAGAGGGGGATGTGGCTGATTTATTCATATCACTACTGATAATATTAATCACTTTGATTAAAGAAAACCCATCACTAAATGGTATAAAACATATAAACTTGGTTTGCGTTTCTCTCTTCCCTCTTCTACCTCACTCTCATTTTCATAATTTTTCACCTTTACTTGCATCAACCAGTTTACATGGACAAAAAACAAACATACATAAGTGCGACAATGATGCAAATAAACTGCAGAAGTGTTTTACAGCAACCTCTACCAAGATTGCATAAGAAAAACACCCACGGACCCGCAACGGGACGCATTCACTTCCGCTTTCATCGAAGCGTCGCTATTCCGATAATCTTTCCACCCACCTGATACCTCATAAGCAACAAGCATTAGCAATACTGAAAATGGACAGCAATCTATCATCAGCATCACGCTGACAGCACTGTACTCCTACTGCTCTCTGAAACTGCACAGCTTCATTCACTCTGCAAAGTACACTTGGCCAACTCTGACCCCTTCATACACTGATGGCATTGTGGTGTTTAATCATCGTGAGAGACATTAGATAAAGGGAGGTTACACAGAGCAACATAATATAATAATTCGGAGGATGCCCGAGGAGAGTCTCATCAGAAAAGTTTACAAGTACAGTGGGCTGAAAAGGCTATCTGGTGTTATGGCTGCAAGGGACAGTGGCAAAAGTGGTATGGGGATGGTGGGGTTAATAGTCCAGGGAAGACAGGCCTGGCACCCGCATGTTATAATAATACACTTGGCAGCTAGAATGGTGTCAACCCCTTAATTCCCCCTGGGGAGAGAAGGACACAGCCTAATCTGTATTCAGTCCTGACATTGTCCACATCTGATATGGAACATTAGCCCCTAACTCTCTCTATAGACTAGTGTCCTTCGGTTTATATTACTTTATGTTAATAGAGAGAGAAAACTCCATGTGCCGTCGTTTGTCATTGTTAGCAGGGGTGCTCCCAGAGCCTGTTTGCTATGCATTTGTTTAGAAGAGTAAAAGGGGGAAGGTAAACCTGACTGCGCGTGGAACCTCGTGGTTTCTCCATCTCTATTGATCCTTGATCCGACCGGGAACCCTCTGTGCCCCCTCACTCTCCTTGTCCCGCGCTCTGCACTCTCCATGTACAATCTGTTCTCCATTCCCCTGCTCCTCACAGTCAGCTGCAAGCTATACCTCACCGGGGTGGTGAAGCCAGAGAGGAACAAATATGCACCAACTTCCGGGACCAACACCTGGTTACCATCTCACTCGTCATTTACGGATGATATATAAATTTTATACAACAATATAATAAAAACAATAAAATGAAAAGGAGGTCAAATAAAGTAAAATCTAATACTCCAGCTCGGTCTTGAAGAATTTGTTTCATGAGTCCTAACTGCTTTACACAGATAATTATTTATGACGGAAATGAGAAGCGCACCGACATGAATAACTACGTTTAGCAGTTGCCGTACAAGGCATGAGCCACATTTACACTGATGCTGAACACAACTCGCGTTGCCTTATTTAAATAAACTAAAACGAGGGAACGTCTGGTGAAGCTGGTGCACCATTGTTTTAATCTGACAATATTCTCAGACTTCTGTGAGAATTAATTCAGCTAATTGTCTTCAGCCCAATTAGAGTCTATTCCCCTCTGCAGTGTGGTGAAACAGTGCCGCGCTAATTGGATTAAATCTTTATCATTCCTCGGGAAACACAGAGAAGGGGGAATATGAAGCAACACTACAGCCTTTTTTAATTAAATCGAACCTAATGACTGTGCTTTTATTAACATCCTACTTTTTCATGCCTCCGTGCTGTAAATAGGGCCGGAAATCTGCAAGTAGTGAGACTTATCCATGACCAATTTCTTTTGCCTATGAAACCTTCTCTGCAACGATACGAGTATGTGATCACCAAAGACCGCCTACAGGTTCTCACTCTTCTGTGGTTCTCTACAACACTTGTCACAGTGAACTCCAAACAGAGCATAAGAGCCTCATCATGAAGCTGTCATCCACCGTACAGTAAAAACCCTGTCCCTCTGTACATACAAGTCCTGCTCATGACATGAGGTAATGATAATAAAAATGAGTGACTATGGATGATAAGTAACAATAGGAGCTTAATATTGCTACAGTGTCAGATGTCTATCAAACACTGGAAACCTAAGATCAGTTTCCAATGCTTTTTTGTTTCCTTCACAGATTTCTCTATCATCTGCTCCAGGCACAGCATGTTCTCCCAAAACTGTCTACTGGAGACGTACTGTAAAAACCTACTGTGCTCCATCATACAAATAACTGACAGTGCAGGTTCACCATGTAGTCCTTCAGTGACAACAAAATAAAAACTAGCGACATTATCCCATTGTATTCCCGCTTTACTTGTTTTCCACTTCCACCGCTCCACTGTTTGTGTTTCGACTCAATAAGTCACAAAAATCCAAAGTATGACATCCTGCTGTAATATCAACCGCAGTCCACTCCCACATTCCGGTTATGAGACTGGGTCAAATGTGCACGGATGAATTTGTCACATTGTCATTCCCAGTTATGTCTATTACGACCTGTAAGTCTCTGTTAATAGTTACTGAGTAGCTTGTTTTCAGAAACTCCACAATGCTTACAGAATGAAAAAGTGCTGATGTTACTATATGTGCTGCCCATTGGGAGGCTACAGGCTGAGTTCTCTTAAGATAACATGTCATCATTCAGTCATAGGCTCAACTCACTGTGTTCTGTATAAAGACACTTTGATTTTTTGAATACATACAGAATAAGTCCCTGAATAAAAATGTATAGACTGAATCCACTGTGGGTGCTTTTTAATCTGTGCATTACATAGTAAATCCATGCATTATGCTCATCGTGTTTCTCCTCTTCAAAGAATAGTTTTTACCTTCTCCCATTCGCCAGAATGGCCACTTGCTGCCCAGCCCAGACAATAAAAAGACTGTAAAAGCGCCATTTCCATTCATGGTCTTTATAGGCTATGTTTTGTCAAAGTGTCCAGGGAGCCACTGCCAGAGAGCAAACTCCATTTATTCAGAAATAAGTGCACACCAACAGAATTAAAAAAACAAAATCAGGATAAGACACTAGTATTAGGTGACGTTTCTGTGATAATCCGAGACAATGTAATTGACCAAAGCCAGATTTTTAAGGATTTGCTCCCACTGGTCAAATGGATCTCCATTTTTATCTCTTCCTCTCATAAAGCAATAGTAAAAGTATTCAGCCCTCTTGGTGTTTTTTGTTGCGGTGCAACCTGGAACTAAAGTGGTTTTTTTTTTGTTTTTTTTTTGTTATTGAGACACAAAAAATAATTAATAAGAACATACTGAAATGTTCACTGTGAAGAAGTACCCTCCAATCCCCCAACGTCAATACTTTTTTTGAGCCACAATTATACAATTACAGCTCCATGTCTCCTGGGGAATGCCTTTATTGGGTTACATCTACCCTCTGGGAATTTAGTGCTTTCTTCAAGGCAAAAAAAAAAGAAGCCTTATCTCCTTTTGAAGGTTTGTGTTGTTGGACAGTGACCATCAAATCATGCCACAGATTTGAAATTGACCTGAGGTCTAGGTCTTTATCATGACTATTTTATTATTTCCACTGAAATCACTCCACTGTAGCTTCAGCAGTATGTTTAGCGTAACTGTCCGACTGGAAGGTGGACCTACATCTCTGTCTCAAATTTCTGGCAGCCTGAGGCAGGTTTTCCTGTATTTACTTCCATCTTTCCTGCAGTCCGGACCGGTTTTCCAAAGCATCCCCACACTGAGATGCTGCCACCGACATGCTTCACTGTGGGAGTGCTACTCTTAGGGCGTTGGGCTGGTGCCACAGTGTTTCCCAGAAAGGCCAATAAGTTAAATTTTAGTCTCACATTCAAGGGATCATGCTGTTTTGCAAAATATACTTTCATTTTGTTTTCCCTGAAGCAACGTTTTTCCCCTGGCCACTAAAAAAGCCTTACTGGAGTCCACAGCTTAACGTGCAGCTTCTCGTGTCCTGTTACCTTTGGCATTCCTGTTGAATAGCTGATTAATGCCGTACTTGCCCGACACCTGACTTCTGTAGTCTTTCCTCTAGTTTTTTTTTTTTTTTGTAAACTTTTACTAACAATTCAGCACACCTTTTGCTGTGACCTGTCGGGAAAGAGCCTTGTGCTTTGCATTTGCTATATTTTGTTGGTGTAAACTAAGGGGCTTTCCTGAACAAGTGTATTTATACTGACAGCCTTCAAAACCGTCAAGTTATTAAATTAATAATGTTGACTATTTTTGTCAAGTGGACTGCAATAAAAATTTATAAAAATCAGTTTCATTCCAAACAAAAAAGCAGGAAAAATGCTGCATGCATCAGGCAGTATAACCTGGTCATTTTTAGGTTTTCTACTAAGGATTAGTGTATAGGACTTAGGTGCCTGCTCTATACAAGAGTTATATGTATGCACTCTGTACTGTCAATATGCACAGTGCATGCATCCACTTAACCTTAGTCCATAACAACCATATGTGCAACAATCTCCCGACCACTCAGCTTCTTTGCTTCAGATTGAAGAGCCACTGTATTGATTCAGAGAAACCCCTCTCCACCCCCACCCCCACCCCCCCTCTTAAAGAAGCCTAGTCGTGTGTCCAGCACAGCTCTGCTCTAAGAATCGTTTCCTTATAGTCTCAGTGGGAGAGCCAGGGAAGAGCATCTGGAAAAACAAACAGGAAATCCAGTGAGAGGAAGGCTGGGATGATATACAGCCTGCAGGGAGTACTGCAGCTCACTGCCATGAGAGTGGATTGGACTGGAGGGCAATGGGGAGCATGGGGGGAATGGTCCGCTTTATGCTGCATGCCTCATGAAAATATAATGAACAGGAGCCAACAACCCAGCAGCCAACAAGCATCCACACATGCAGACACAGCAGCGCTTCAAAGTTCTCATCATGACATAAACAAATGCAGACACCTTCTTTTCTCAAAAAAGGGCATTGACTTAGGTTGGCCAATTATCAGAATCCAAATTCAACGTTTTAACAATTATCAGTATAACTTATAATACAATTGTGAATACAAAGATTAATTTAAAATTCTGCAACTCTGACTCTGATGTAGCTGTCAAACCCTGTTTGTAATTGCACCATGGTCTGAAGCAATGACCCGCCTGATTGGTTACACAAGGCTATCAGCACTGAAGGCCACTGCCACAGACAGGCACCAGGAAACACAACAAACAGAGCAGCTCTGGAAAGTGAACAGAGCTGTTGCAAGTTGCAACACAACCATTTAAGATGAAACAAAGAAATGGTATGTGCATTTGTTAATCTAAAATATACTGAGCAGTAGGAGATTATGGACACAGCACAAAATGATTTATGGGGGTATTTATATCTATGCAGATTATCAACAGCAATTATAAATAAATGCAATTTATTGCATTTTAAAAGTTCTACTATTTGTTTTGTTTCTTGTCTTGTCTGGTTCATCAGACTATAACTTATTTGTAAAGCAGCTGGTTAAATGGCAGACGCTCATCTGACAGCAGAGATCTTCCATAAGCTGGACCTCAACACAACAAGATCCTGCCTACTCATGGAGGAGATCACCACAAGTTACCTGAACGGTTTACACGAGCAAAGCCCATGAAGCAGGCATGAGGGGGAAAGCAAACGCTTTAGTGGCTTTAGCTCAGGAGCAAAGGACAATCATGCCTGATGATGTCATTTTAGTGAGACATGAAATATGTAAACCATGCTATTTCATGCCTGTCTACACACTCGCTTCACTACATAAATGTCCCATGTTGCCACTGTGAATGGGATTTCAAGGATGTGTTGTGCAGCTGGGAAATGTTTCAGATATACGGAAAAGGACTGCTCAGTAAAATGAATGTCTGAATCTGAGGGGCCAAATGACATTGCACGGTGCACAGAGCAGAGGAAACGCGATCAATGCAGATCATAAACAGAATACAATAAAGTAATCCATTGCCATTACCCACAAATGGGCATTGTATTGGAAGCCTTTGCACACACATAACACACATAAGCAACTTGGATGAATGCATGAAAAGGAACAGCCATAACACCACATTGGTGATTTCAGTTTCCCTTTTGTGCTCAGAAATGTTTTATATCAAGACAGGGGAAATCATTTTGATAAAAAAAAATTAGACACACACACACACACACACACACACACACACACACAGCCCCCCACCATGTGTCTGTGAAACTTAAGTCCTACTCTGACACACTCCCAACATCTGGATCTGTTAAGGAAATTAACAGCCTGGCTATTCCACTGTCATTTAACCTGCAAGAAATTCAGCCCTGTGTTGAAAAGTTTTCTTGGCTACTCGTCGGCCAACTTGGAAAAGTGCCTCCTTGTCATAAATCAGCCAACTCCCTCTACTGTGTAGCAGTGTCTGGTTGATGTTTTCCTCACAGAAGATTATATTACTGCAAAGATTACTACAATAGCCTCTCAAATACAAGGGATGAACCTTAATTATCAACATTTAAGAACTTTGAGTAAATTTAACTCGCTTAGTGCAGTATCCATAGCAACACAGTAAAGTCTGATTTCATGCATTATGTACACTTTAATGGCCCTATAATGCAAATTACAAAAAGAATTGTCCTATGATATATTAATAAATAAATAGCAGTTTCCCTTACATATTTTTTTATTTGGCCTTTGAATTGAGTTGTTAGTTGTCCAGTGATATAAGCTCCAAGACCTCTGTCCTTGGGTCCTGCGGGTACCTATTAAATAATTCAGCAAGGCACAAGAGAAGAAGATAATACAGTTGGGTCCTAAAGTAACTCAATCAGAGCTGGTCCATGGACGTTACAACCCCTCGCCCTCAGAACTCACACAATGGATGTGTCTGCCACACTCTGAGGTCAAAGGCTGTTTGCTGACCACAAACCACATAAGAGTGGTTGCTCTGTAGCCATGGCCGGGTAAAGACCACAGTGTGGTCAGTGCGATAATGGCAGTTGCTATGTAATCATGTTACGCTGACACGCAAACACCTACATACATCGAAAGAATGAACATAGAACTACTTTGATGTATGAATGAGGTCATGTGAGTTAGAAAAGAAATAGACTTTCTTTGCGGTAGCACATTACCAAACACTGTGACACTACCAGTAATTTTCCTTTGACATCATATAAAGTTCAAAGACATAAGGTAACCACACTTTACTGTTAGTTTCCTTTGACATCCTTTAAAACTAGCCCAGAACAAGTGAATCAGATACGCAACAGGTTTTTTCTTCGCTCATGCAAAACGCTTTCTGTAACTCTTCACATGAGGGTAAATGTACTGACGATCAGCAAAACGTTCATCAGCGTAATGGATCAAACGTGAATAAGAAGAACATCTTGCTCTGCTGCTGAGCGGAAACCTTTTTTTAGCCAGAGAACAGCCATTATCAGCAAGCCATTAAAATGTTCTCTCATCTTGATGTAGTGACACTGTCCTGTTAATAATAAACTTGTGACCAATTCTATATTTTACACTATAACGTAGTATAACTCTATCTAACAGTAGAGGCATGCACTGCTCCTGCAGCAGACTTGTTTGATCCTAATTCACTGAAGGAATGGAATATGTCTTAATGGATTTAAGCTAACCAAACATGCCTATAGTCAATACAGTGGGAGAGAGAGAAAAAAAGGGGAGAAAGTAAGCGAGCAAGAGTAACCTCAGCATCAGTGCGAAAGAGAAGGAGAATAAAAGCTGGTCCCAGAAACAGACCACGATCAATTAGTCTAGCTGCACAATAGCCGGAAATCTCATATTGGGGTCATGCATTCCTTATCTGCGAGTGAATTTTCACATGCCAGATAATGCTCTAATGATTAATGGAGCTGAATGAATAATGGCGTCGAAGAAGAGTGTTATTTTTACTCGGTGGCAGCTGGTAGCACACACAGTTAACCTAAAAAGTGAAGATCGCACTTAAGGGCACTTTCTCACGTCCTCACCCACATGTTGAAAGATAAAAAAAAGGACCTATTTTTCATAGATTTACATACAAATGGTCTTTTTAAAGAAATTGGTGAATTTGTACACATTAATGAATGGCGTGCATATTCAGCTCGATGATACAATAGCTCATGTCGTGGGCAGCGAGGTGCAAAGCAGCTAATGGCGACCCTTCAGCTGGACATTTATCAGCAGACAGTGCAGCACTATGCGGAGGGACCCAGGCAATAGTGACTGCAAATATCCACATCCTGCTCCACAAGCAGGTGTTGTGTGGGTAAACTGGCACTAGTGGACATGCCACTCTAATTTCATTGACAGGTTTATGACCTTTTATGCGTCCCAGCTGCCATGTTTATGACAGGCTGACTGTGCGTTCATGTTCAACAACATTAAACATGCATAAGCTAGACACGGCGGCCCGCCACACACGGAACAAAACCTCCTCTCAGAGAGCCCGGAGCATCCCGCGCTCCGTTTGAGGGGAAGTGGAATTTACCATGGAGGCAAGCAGGAATGGAAATACAGAGACACACGTGGATAGACTGAAGCAATGTTAATGCTACATTGTGACATTACTGGCGTTTTTGGTGCAACTTAAATTCCTATATGCATTTAACCTTTACTAGCAGTCAGGATTAGAGAAGGCAAGGTGGTTGGAACTTTGCCACTGGGAGTGTCAATCCCACAGACCTAAAAGCATTTTGGGAAAATTTTAAAAATACCTCTGCGAATGCCCCCCCTTCATGAATAGGAGCTGTACTTGCTTCTTGGGTAAAGTGGAATCACCCACAGAAAGAGGAGCAATCACAGCTAGTGATTTATAGCCCATTGTTTCTCTCAGGGTATTTGGCAAGAGGTGCTGTTCTTATCAAGCATGTGGGCCTCAGTCATCACCACGACTCTCTGACCCTTACAGCGTTAAATCTTTTAACTTTCCTTACTACAAGAAACAGATTTTTTTTGTTGTTTTCATTGAAATTGTACTGAATTTTGTGAAATTTTTAATTTCACAAAATTTGAAATATTTTTTAAAGCGTTTCAAAATTAAATCACTGTAATCAAAGACGGATAAAATGATACAATCCGATCAACTAAAACTAATGTCTAGCTTAGCCTGTAAAAAAAAATGCTTATCTGTTGGGTCAACTGGCTCAGCTATCATTTATTTCCTCTTTTCTGTAGACTCAACCCCTCTCTGACCTGGTGTGAGGTGGACAGTGTCATTATGTGTCAAAACCAAAGCCGGATGCAGGAGTGAATGAAAAAAACGTTTTTAAGGTGTGCAAAATGCCACAAAGCAATAAATGAATGAATGAATGAATGAATGAATGAATGAATGAATGAATGAATGCTTTTTGCACTGTAATTGAAGCAATGATATTGTTCAGTATTTATATCTTCTCATGCCCATCGGGACCTGGGCTGAGGTCAGGTATTCACCCTCTAAGTCAAGATAATGAGAGAAAAATAAAGAGATCGCAGCAGAGAGAAATAGACAGAGACAGAAAAGGTAAGTCGACAAAAAAAAAGAACATTTTTAAAAAAAAGGTAAATCTCCACTGTGATTGGTTGGTGCTATGCCCCAAAGCCAGTGGAGAAGGCATCAGTATCGCAAGCTATTACAAAAACGTGTCAGGATCATTATCAGGCTAAAGATATGATTAGAGCCAGATCCTGTCGTGCCCTGCGCTCGCTCCTCTCATGAGGAATGTGTTCCTCACCTCGCCTTGTTTTCTCTTTCTTTTAAATGGCGATTATAATTTGGCCCTCTGGAGGGGTGCCAGGAAATAAACAGTTTAGCGTCACAGCCATGCCTGAGCGAGCACGCCATGGCCCCGGTTCTACCTAGGGACAGGTGCCAGCACAATGCTCCATTTAACAACGCAGCCAAGCAAGCTCTGTGTACTGTGCCTAAACAGACATAGTGTGGGTGTCTCTCTGTTTAGTAAACTACTAACAACATGGATAATGAAATTATTAGTTATTTGCCATAGTAGAAAATGTGCAGGAGTCATATTCAGAGCACAAATATGAATGTGAGGAACAAGGAAGGAACATGTACTGTAATGCTGACATCTACTCATGGGGCTCAGATCTCCACGTGGCCTCTGTTGGGCTTCAGACTTTTCACTTTATTAAAAGCAAACATGCAGCGAGCAGAACTGATGGAGGAGTGTTGAGAGATGAAGCTGTTGCCTTTCTCTCTGTGACGTATAAAGCCCCGGAGTCTCGGCAAACACCAGAGCAGGGTCATGGTAAATGAAAGCAGTAGCTCCACCAGACTGATATAATTTTGGTTCAGTGTTTTTTATCTCTAAAGAGAAAAAAAAAAATCCTGTATATATTTTGAGCCCCTTTTTCTCAGCTCTGTTCCTTCCTACATACACAGAAAATAATAATACAAAAAGAGGATCCTGATCAATCATCTAATGTGTTGAGCAGTTAAATCATGATCTGTTCGCAAAAGAGAAATGGAGCCAAATTGCAAATTTATTGAAGGCTGAGTTCCACAAATCACACGAGGGAACAGAAAATCAATGGTTTCATACAGAATCCCATTTTTTTTTTCATTAAATTGGCAAAATTGCAATGTGCTTTGTGCTGCTAATGACACATAATAAGCTGTAGTATTTATTTTAAACTTTTGTACATCCCTGCATGATGTGGCATCACACCACGTCCATAACTTGGATAGGAAACAAAACAGCAGCCACGATGCACCGACCGACGAGCAACATGGATCCAAACGGAGCTGAACATGTTGCATTTTAATAAGCGCACAGTCGTAAACTGTGGCCGCCTCAAAACATTTTATGATTAAATTTCATCAGCTTAATCATTGTAACCACAGTATTCATAACTCAACTATATCACGACAGCTGGGGCACTGTTCAACTCTGTTCAGACGCTACTGGATGGAGGATTAAACACCTTTTGGAGGATAACAAGTCAAAGTCCTGTATCATATCATTAAAATGCATTCTGGGCCTGATGCGGCCCAGTTATGGGAGAACACAGCTACAGAAACATCATGGAAGAGAAGAACAGAGATGAGTGACTTTCAAAGCGGAGAAAAAAGAAAGCAGAAGAAAAGAGGTGGAGCAGGAGGTGGAGAGATGCTTTAAGCTGATTTATATCAAACGGTAATAAACTGGGCACCCCCCTCCCCGCCTGTTTAATATGCGAATATGCAGAGCATCCCACTCCTGACAGCTCCCCATTAATAAAAGCATGGCTGGGAGCGCAGGTAGCCATAGCTCATCTATATGAAAATACATGATGATGGCTTTACACAGCGTCATCTTTTAGAATGGAGCCCGTGTGCCACGGCAGAGCTGATACTGAGGAGTGCACACAGGCAAACTCTGCACACATCTGTAGTTCATCACTGGGATTCTGTACAATTGCAGATGAGTAGAATGGAATCACAGTACGGCTCATGCACGACAGCGGCGGATGGCAAATGAAATTGTTTTAACACTGCACATCAGTTTCATACTCCACATGTCTGCCAAGACGTTCTCAGACATATGCTACGCTGCCATTTAACCTTGCTAATTAATGAAACCAATGTCTTTATGCATCGCTGATGGATGTTAGACAGTAAACCCTTAATGGGCCAAAAGTCTGCGCAGCTTAATCAATGATTTTAAATGATATGGTGCCACGGAGAATGAAACATTTAAACATGGCGAGGATACATTGTCTCGCTCATCTGCAACGGCCTCAACAATGTAAAGAAGAGTTGCTGCTTGCAGGTCACCTTGTCATATTATAAGTTACAGTGTAACAAGACTATGGGACAAAGATGCATTTCCACAAACCCAATATCCTTACAACTCCAATGCATATTACCTTTGCCCGCCTTCTCCCAGCAGACAACCCCATACGGAGGAGTGAACAAGGGAAAAAGGGGGAAACACAAGGAGGCGGTGGACCTGGTATGTCCAGCCCCTGGAGGCCCTGGTAATACCCACTCTTAGTCCATGTATTTTACATGAACAATCCTCAGAGGGTAAAAAGAATAGGAATCGTACACTATTTAAATACAGGACTTGGGACATCAAAGCCAGGCTGATATTGGAATAACAGAAATAATTAGGAATATGCAAGTTGCAGAAATAGCCACATTTCCATAAGATGATAATTAGTCCCAGGGCTAGCTGGGTCAGGAGAAATCCTGTGCGTTGAGGCTTTGTACTAGCAGGAGGCCTGTGCTGGCATTCAAGGTAATTACAGAAGACTGGAATATTGCTGCTGATTGAAAATCAGGTTTCATGTTACTTCATTTTAGTGCTGTTCCGCATACACACAATAAAAAAAAATTAAAAAAAAACATGAACTGTTTCTCATTGAAAATAATGTGTTAAAGTTGAACAGCGGCGACCTTAGTTAAGTAGGCTGGCTCTCGGTTTCCAACACACTTTCATTATTGGTGGTTTTCAGTCAGCCCAGTGGAAAATGTGATGAGTATATTTAGCACTTCGCAAAAGATCACACGCCGTTCTTTTGATGGTGTTTCATGAGTACAAAGGCTTGTTCAACATGCATGCAAAATGATTACGTGACTCCATGAATCAGATGTAAAAAAAAAAACTGCAACCTCAATTAGCCTAAATCTTGCATTGAATAAGATCAGGCTACAGGTCTGCTGCCATGCTGCTCTCTGTGTGGAGTCACTCATTCGCTTTGTCTTTTTTTATTCCCTCTTACGGATAAACAGGGGGGAGAAAATCATTTTATTTCCTCCTGCTGAGAGGGATGTTAAGAGGGGCCAGAGAGTCTGTCTCCTTATCTAATAACGCTGCCACAAGCTTGCCAGCGCAGGAGAGTCCTGGCAATGAGCAGGGAGGGAGTCACAGAGCCATTTAGAAACAGAGCTTGGCTCAGCCGGGAAAATCCACGCTGCTACCACTGCAGAAGACTGATGCTGGGAGCTTGTCTCCGTCCACTTCCTCTGCGGAAGAAGCAGTTCGGATACATGTGGCAGCATCTGACAATTGTTTGTGTCCTGTAAAATTCATTCCTTTGATGCATGGTCAAATCAACTGTGATACTGCTCTGATAGACAACCTGTTCATTAATGTCATCAGTTTTCCTAAAGTTTTTAGCCCAAGATGACACCTAAAGTCAAGAGATTCCAAAGTAATGAGAAGTCATCCTCCTGGGACAATGGGTACTTTGCATGAATTGCAATCCTGCAGGAAAAGCTGCCATGACATTACACTTACAACCCAAACCATCATCATCAGGGGATAGTCAAAGTCAGTGGAACCGGTCCTCTAAAGACCAAATGACCATATCCCCTTTTCTGTGGATAAGGAGTGGTAGACTGAGTGACTGACAAAATGTGACTGCCAATCCCAGAACCATATCACTCACGTGAACAAAAAACCAGCCAGTTCTGCTGCCACAGAGCAGAACGCAATGTCCGGGTCATGATGAGAAGCGTTGTTTCCTGCCTCTCATCCAACTGGGCCTCTCTGTTTGTGGTGATGACTATTAGTGGTCATCACCACAGAGACACTGTGTGACCAACAAAGCTTAGTTGACTCCATGCAGTAGACCTTACAATTAGTTTTATGGAAAATCACCAAGGATGATGAAACTAAATGTGGGAAAGAGGGAGGAAGAGAAATGTGTTCAGCAATGACACTTGGATCTGCAGTGGGACTAGTTGCTTTGGTTCAAAGAGTAATGAGGTTATGAGAGTTTACCAATGATTGATTTTGGAGGAAGGAAATCTGGGGACATTTTATTTGCTCATTAGTCCTGTAAGTATTATTAGAACATTCAAAGAGTTTAGTTGGGTTTTTTTGTTTGTTTTTTTAACGATGACCTCACAGTCGACTAAATAAATGGTGAAGGAGACACACTTAATACACTCACAGTAGTGAGGACAGTCCCAGCAGCTTGGGAGACAGTGTCCCCTGGTGTCTATAATGTCTCATCTATATTGGAACTGCAGCCCAAATACCAATAATTGGCCTACCCAAACCAAGCTTCTAAACATATTATCTAAGCAATATGTTATCCCGGTGGCTACCAATCAATCTTTACCTAGCAGTTTTATTAAAGCCCCTGTCATAATGTTCCAAATTAGTGTTGAATGGTGCCTTTGTCTTCAGTCCAAACATCATGGAGCAATTAGATTTTTTGGTCAGAGTTGGACTAGAAAAAAAATTGGACCTTATTGTTGGCAAGAGAGAGTACTTTCAGCACCAAAAGCCATTATGGCAGTGAGAAGAGGTAATAAACATCCATCATAAGCGTGGGTAAGGAGGGTGTGCTCTCCCTTATCTCCACACTGAATCATTACACAAGGTCTATTTTACACTGTGAGGTGTAAGTGAGATGCAACTGCTTCAAGACAGCCTGAAACATCATTCACCCCTTTGGTTCAAATAAACACTTTGAGCAAAAGGGAAAGGTCCATTTTATCTCTGAAAGGAGTTGCATCCTCCATCTTTTTACAGCACACCTGTTGCCTGACAGAGGTCAGAGCCATAGATCTCTGTGCATTCAGACATCATTGTGGATGGAGAAGCATGAGGCCAAGCCCAGGACATAACAAATCTGCTGATTGAACAAAATCTTTGTTGCCGAGTTGGGTGCATGTGACATCATATCATTCCCTGGGGCTGTGTGGGATCTAGTGCAGGCTCAAGCTCTTTGTGTGTCCAGAGCCAGAGCGCCGTGTGCACGCGTCCTGGATCATCATGCCACGTCATCTCCATTGTCCACAGGTCTGGATGCATGACCCTGGCATTCTCCCACCATGAGGTAGTGGGAGAAAAACATTCTCCACTGGTGCACATGAGATCCAGGAAAAAATCAGAATGTGGCTTACATATGTACTGTACAAGCCACCTAGTGATGAGATGACTCCTTTATGAGCCACATAACTAATTTTGGCGATTTAGAAATAATCGTTTCCCTCAAAGAAATCATTTCAACAATTACTCACAACACGGCATAAATTCACCAAACTCCATCTTCTGAGGTTTATTGTTTTTTTTAATCGGAAACCTGCTGGATTGAGACTATATACTCTGATTTTGTGGTTTCCTCAGACTTGACCATAGAGTAATGTGCTTCCTAACCTTTAATGGCCAAAGACTCACTCCTGCCATCCTCCTTCCCCTCCCTCAGTCCTCTTCCTGTCATGTTCTTTTTGTCAGATCTCGGTATTACTGCAGTTTCCATTCAAAAAAATGAAAAAGGTCATTCACCCTGGTATTAGATCTTTGTGAATAACACTGAGTTCATTCAGTGACGCAGAACATGGAGACCACAGTTAGTGGGATCCATTAGCGGTGGGCAGGAATTTAATAAGTGGGACCATCATGTCTGGCACAGGTTCCCACTGATGCAACCCCCAGCTCTCTAGAAGCAACAGCACCTAGATAGATCTTCAGAGAAAAAGAAAAATGGCCACATCCCTTGCAGTCAGACATATTCGCAGCACTCTCCCGACACCAATCTTTTCCACATGGATAACCTATCGGTGTCCTATTTTCCTGAATCTGTTATTTCCATAATCCGGCGGGTGCCTTTGCCGAGGGTTAATAGATGAGTCTGAGTGTGTGAGATGGCAGGGCTTTGTAGCCTCTAACGAACAGTGTGCGGTCTGATGAATGACATTTGGGCTGCAACCACGTCACTTCTTCCATTAGCAAAGCCTGTCCCAACTCCGCTGTATTGAACCATAGCTTTCAGCTATTAGCCTGATGCATGACACAGTCAATTCCAGTTACGCTTTAATAAGTGAATATTTATCTTAGGCCTCTCTGAAAGAAAAAAAGGAACAGGGCAAGACAGAAACCTCGAGACTCAAGTCCCAGTGCTGTTCCTATCGCTCGACATGCGGACATGCATTTGTTTTGGCATTAAAAAACCTTGTTCCTATTCATCTTTACTGCCGAGCACCTTTAGCTGGATGTTAGGTTTGTTCCTCAACAGCAAACATCTGGTGTTCTGTATGTATTGTATTGGTACAGTCCTTCACAAGATACTGCCTGTTTTCATTGGTGGTGAAGAAGGCTTCCTGACATGTGAGAGAAGGACCTTGGTTGTGGTCATCAGGGTAATTTAACTGATGACAGTATTTGCCTGTCTTGGTTTACATTGTCTTAACAATTTCACTAGTGTCAATGGACATTTGGATGCTGGTCATGTTGAAAATCAACACTAAAATGGTTTTATTTTTTAAATCCTGATATGAACCCAGTAGTACACGAGTTGGACACTAGTCATGGGGAAATACTACAGTACTATGCACTATACATTCACTGTAATAGTAACAATATAACGGGAAATCTAAGCGTTACATGTACAGGAAGTAAGAAAAAAAGAACAGTTACCTCCATTAAGTTACCTTTAGCACGTTACAGGTGGTGGGAACGTATCAAATTTTTATCCAAATATTTTACGTTTTTCCTAAATGCCGACTGAAACTGGTTTGTGTGTGTGTGTGTGTGTGTGTGTGAGAGAGAGAGAAAGAGAGAGAGAGAGAGAGAGAGAGAGAGAGAGAAACAGGGGGAGGTGTTGATCTGTGTGACCAAGTAGAGTTGAGTGCCTCTCTGACAGGTTATTAGTCATAAGGCTTTAGCCACTCAACCCCTATCGCTATAGAAACCATACACTCAGACGGCCACTCAACACATTTCAATACATTAACACATATGCGGCTCATACTCAGTGGAAAATATCACTACACATGACATGCCATTTGACTCACAACAAGGTCGATCAGGGCTGACAGGTTAAAATATCGCCAATGTTTAAAGTGATTAGTGAAAATATCAGTCAGCATAAGTCACAATTCTGCGTCGTCCCAATTGTCACCTCTTTAACTTTATGACACACCCCCAGTTGTCCTCAATCTCAGAGAGTCAAGGGGGGACGCTTAACAGGTCGGGGATACTGTTGGTTTATACGAGTCACGTCAACATAAAGATAATCATTTTGACAAACATCCAAAAATCTGTTTAATGCTATTTAAAGACAGATTATCACAGGATGTTTTGGACGTCCCAGAGTTGCTTGGAAACTGAGAGCCAATCGTTGTCTTCTTCACTGAGCCATGGGGGACTAGTTTGGAGTTAATTGCAGTGAATCCAATTTTTTAATTAAAATGAACATCATGATGATCTGGCTGGATTGGGATTTGTTATAGCTATTTCTTTCTTTCTCCCCGTCTCTTTTTCTCTCCCCTGCAGGACAGCTTGAAAGAGCCCTGTTGTTTTATTTTAATTGGAGCGGTGATGTAATTGGCCTACTCCACGCTGGCCTGCTCAATTTTGATCCTGGCATGTGTGCGTGTGTTTTTTGTTTGTGTGTCTGCGTCTGCGCTCCTGCAGAGATGAAGTATGTTGGATGGCTTCCATAAAAAGAGACGGAGACAGAAGTGTGCACTATCTCCATCTGTATGCAACAAATAAAAAGCCCAAAACGCATTGCGATCAAACAAATCCACCAGACCACAACTTCCAGGTACAGAGCACAGCGACTATCTATCCAAATAAACAGCAAAGTGAAATATTCTAGCGTACCATGCAGACATTGCATGGCTGTAAGAACAGCGGCAACAGCCTAATCATTTCTGTGCTGCTTTTTCTCCCTTCACTTACTGTATATAACGTGTAGGGGAGACATAACAGTGCAATGTGACATTTATCGGTCCACCTTCTCAGCGACTGTCCCTTGATTTGTGTTTTCTGTGCAGGCAGAGATAGCACAGCTTTGAGCACAGACTGCCTCCCATCTTATAATATCGCTATAATTAGCATATGCTTTGATTATAAAGGTCACTAACTGGGTCTAACAGGACATCACATGAAGCGTGCCAGTGGAGGCTTGTTTAACAGTCTATTTCAATCCCTTTTAATCTGCATTCAGCTTATTTAACATGCCATATTTACTTATGTTGAGTCAGTGTGTACTTTAAGACATGCTGCCAACCCAGGGGAAACACTGCTCTGCATGGTTCGTTGCACCTTTTATTGCACAGATTCACAGATGTACCACAGATACAACTCTGCTTGCATCTGTTTAGTTCTCAGACTTTCTGGCTCATCTTGTGTCAACTAAGTTTTTACTCCACCCTAAATGACTTTCTTTCTTGCATTCTAGTGTTTGCCACCACAATGGTTAACTTGGTTAAAGCATCTTAACTGCACAGTCTTGTACTAGTCTTATGTTAGTCACTAATCCATTTATTAATTTAAATATATCACTGACAGCATTTATATTATATGTATCAATCGAATATGGCAAATTCATTAAAAAAAACTAATGTGAACATCACATTGAGCATTGTAAACAAACGTAAATACAGTGTAATATGAACATGAACAGTATATAATTAAGAACACATCCATATTTGCCTTTACTAGAAATTGACTTTGCTTCAAGAGCCTATTCATTTTCCTACGACTTCACATGTGTATGCCAATAAATGGAGAAAGGTAAAGTTTTTTTTTTCTTTCTTTCCAAAGTAATGCAGCAAAGATCAAACACAGAATGGTGGAGAAGTCTGAATTAAGCATCTGCTGCTTCCACATCAGTAAAGTCAGTCTGGCAGCTGTGAACACGTGCACAGCATCGTCTGCCTATAGATGGTGCTCTGCTTGAGCTGGAAGGCTATTTTAAGTCTTCCCTTGCAAACACACTAACAAACAGAGAGGGGAGTCCTCATGGGAAACCATTGTAAACAAGTGGGTATGATGCACCGAATACAATCCCACTTTTTGTTTTATAGAAAATCTGCTCCTTTCATCTGAGACAAACACATGGATAAACCAGCGCCTACACTTGCACACTCTGTGTTAATTACCACATTCATTTACAATGTTTAATCTGTGTGAAAACTCAAAATACAACAAACAAACAAAAGGCAGACCAGGATTTTCCTATTGTTTTGTTTGTTTGTATAGTGCAACATTTAGTACTGAATTCTTATTTGTGGAAAATTGGGTTCACAATTATGTTCTGGTTTTTCCTCCCTCTATTAGAGCTGCGGAAAATATTTCTGTCTTAATGATCTAGGTTATATACTATAAAAAATGTAATAGAATATGTAGGTTATTAAAAAAACAGCAAAATTCACAGAGTGTGGGGGGAAAAGTTTTTGTTTTTGTCATATTCAGATTTTAGGTCAAGTAAAAGTGATGCCCAGAAACTGATCAAACATTTACATCTCTGTCCCGGTCAGCAGTCCTTCTGAGAAATGTCACTGAATCATTGCTCTCATTAAAAAAAGTTAACACCGGGCCACAGCACTCTGAGTCGACATTGTGAAATTCAGTAGACGACCAAGATTACAGTCAAATTCAAATACAGTAACTGCTCTTTTCATATCAGGCGTCCATCAGATCCAACTATTACCTACAACCGTCTCAATCCTGGTCACCTGAGCTCTCTCCATTTATTATCAAAGCACACAGCACATTTGAACCTGGGGGAAATATGACGCCTGACAGCTCCCATGCCTAGCCAGAAAAGACTAGCTGAAGTTTCACAATTACTGGTGACCAGGCAGAAACAGAATTAATAAATAAATCAGAATCTCTTCTACGTATCAACACGCAACCCTACACCTGCTATACGTTATAGATTGCTCTGCAGTTGTGGTCAGCAAGGTAGAGGCAAAGGCATCTGAGGGCCTGTTCATCATCATGAAAATATTCACATGTTTATTTTGTTTCTAGCATGGACAGAAAATGTAAATTCGTGCTCGTACATTTTAGCAATGTCACTCATTTAATAAATTTATAAATAGTATTTAATCACATATCTCTTAATACAAGGGGGCATGTAGTTATGTAGACACTGATATTTAACGCTTACATGTTGATGCACACTAGAATTCATTACAGATTTTCTCTGTGGTATCGACAATTTAAAATTCAAGCCGTTATTTCACTAAATAAAGGCACAATAGAAAGAAACCTGCATGATGAGAATTAGAAGATGGAAAATAAAAGCTGATGCTTGCATTTGTGTGTGTGTGTGTGTGCGTTGTGTTTTTTCCATTAGCTGACCCTTAAATGCTAACTGCTTTTTTTAAAAGGTTCATAACCAAACTGACAATGTGAAGGTTTCATCTGAATCCCACAAGCTGTTACAGAACAAAGACATGATAAAAGGCATTTGTACTACAGCTATGACAGGACAGTGGACATACAGGTTTGTTGTCTCCACTCTCAAGCTCTGATCAAAGGCTGAGAAAGCGCAGCCTCGACATCTGCAGGGAAGTCCCCGTTACCCGGCACAAAGAGACAGGAGGAAGGAAGAGAGGAGCAGAGGACGACTCAGACACAAATGACACAACATTTCAATCAAACTGACATAAACATGCCACATCCTCACTTAAAATAATAACAGGGCAGTGAAACAAATATAGACCAAAAGTGGACATATTGGGAGACTCTTCTTTAACGGGGGGTCGTAAGGTTAAAACTTGACAGCTTCCCTTTTACACTGTTCTATCACGCTGAAAACAACAAAACCTGACCAGCTGCAGAAAGACTGTGTGTTTGTAATTAGATACAAGTGGAGTATTAAGAGTGCTTCTTAGGAGTGAGATTTAAAACACTATGCAACCTGCACTGCCAGATAAGCACAGACCTCGAGACAGTAAAAGGAGGGGGGAAAGATGAAGTATTAAATAAGCCACTAAAATGTTATGTGACATTTGTGCGATAGAACCTGATGACACTCACCTCTTGCTAAACTACCAGTGTCTTTTATAACCTCTTCATTAGACCAGCAGCATGAGAAGGTGCACACTGGGTTTCTTTATGACAGCAGTGTTAGTTTAAAGGTGGAGGAAAGAATCTCTGACACATCTGACAACACCACTCTGAACTGAACAGATATTGGAGATGACCTCCAGCCTGTTTTCACAATCATTCACATTTCCTGATTTTAAAGGGAAGGATCTTTCTTTTGTTGTTATGAAGAACCGTTTCCACCCTAATTTGTGCAGCTCTCCCCTATATTCAGCCACACTTCAACAGCAATTAAATGAAATCTCTCTCCTTTTCCTCTTGTTGGGTATTGTGAGGACTTATGTGTTACAGGGTGTGGGCGGGGTGGGGTGGGGGTTGACACATCTAATCTAGTACAGCTCCGTATCTAGTGGAGACTTATGAAATGAGAGGAAGGGGGATCTTTATCAGTGTGAAATTAGCGCTTCGCCGTTGTGCAGGAAGTGTATAGAGAGATTCCATTATAAAAAAAGGAGCCTTCAAAGAGCCCAGCACAGTCAGAGGACACCTTGGGAGGAAAGAGAGGACCAGGCTGAGGAGCGGGATGGAACCTTGCTGAAGCAGCACTCTGCAGACAAAGACCACAATCGGGCATATGCACAGGGTCTGAACAATTACCTCCAAAATAAAGGTCATTTTCACATCACTGCAAAACCTGCATGGGAGGAGAAATGAATTGTACACATTCTAAGAGTAAACTTAAATTGCAATTTGATCATTTTAGCTATAATTAATAAGCAGAAATGGAGCAGCGGACAGGACACAGGTATCCAGGTTTCATTATAGTTGTAATGTGTAGTACAGGGTCATTCGCTGCTGCACAAAAACTCATGAGCTTAGTTACTGTGAATGCAAGTTAACGCAAAATCACCTGCTTCACCATGGAAGCAAAAGCACTGTATTTTCACTTAGTCTGTGTGTGTCTATTTTATATACCTTCTTACTCAGTATAAATGTGTGTGTGTTAATGTGTCGATGTTGCAGAATTCGACTTTTACTTTAATGCAGTTTTAGGAAGACCCTCACACTGCCCGGACCTCCAGAACCTCACCCTTTCAATCAGTGCTTTGCTGTCTCCTCTTGTTTCGACACAGACAGTAAACCAGTGGGTTTTATGTAGAGAGTTCCTTTGACAGAAACATCATTGGTCTAACACATTTGCACCATTAGTGGTGCATTATCCTGATGCATCTACAGACACCGAACTCTGTGTGTATTGCTGAACAATTTACCGGGTTCACACCAGGGGCTGAGAGTCTATTGAAGTGGGCCTACAGGGCCTCTAAAGTTACTGAGGACTGGCATTGTGGTTTAAATGATCTGGCCCTGTGGAAATGTAGAATTTTACTCATGGCAGTAATTGTACCTCACAGCTGGAATGAGAGCAGAGAGAGAAGAGTGCATAAAATTAAAGAAGGGAGAACATTTTATCGTTTGTCTGGGTTTTGCCGGAACTAACGATAAAAAGTAGTGGATATAAGTATGGATATAGCTATTGTTTGTTTGCAACACAGTAGTTACTCTCTGATTATAAATGTCTGCTATTCTCTCAGCTAACATTAAACCAATTGAGTCACCGAACACAATGCTTAAGTGCACTCAATGTGTGAAATAGGGACAATTATAATGAAAGAATTAGGTTCAAAACGTTACAGGCTCAAATTGTGACAAAGATTTCTTGGAGTAAAATAATATTAAAACTGTTGTGACTGAATGAGATTCTCTTTCATGTTCCAATCAACCATAGTGCAAAGGATGTTTGCTCAAAAACTGACCAATATGAATAGGACACAACGCAGAATAGACAGTTTTCAAATAAAAATGCCATAAATGTATATATGTAGACATATGAATTATTTTTATTAATTTGGATTTGAAAAATAAAGTGAAATGTGTTTATCTGGACCAAACAAGAAGAACTAATGTATCCTGACTGAAAAAACATTTCAGTCTTAAGGACAAGCTGTTTGGAATACAATCTAACGGGAGCTCATGTGCTAACAAAATAATATCAAATTATTAATATCTTTGTTAGAAAAGAGCAATCAAATAGCACAGGTTACAATGACAGACATCACAGGATCGGTAGTTTGTTATTCAGAGAACATGCATTCTGCGTGTCTGCGGCCTTATTCGTAAATGTGTCGAATAAGGCCAAAAGAAAGCATTTTAAAAATCAATACAAAGGATTTGAGTAAAACTCTCATGTATCATTTGCCAGATAGCAATGGCTTTATTATAGTTTTACTGTAAGGTAGAACTTTGATACTGCTTCATTTTTTGATTTGTGATGAGCTATCATTATTATGGTCTGATAAGATTTCTTAAAATCCATCCGATAGATTAATGTATATAAGAGAGGAATATGAGACGCTGTTTCAGCAGTTTCGTCCATTTAGAGTGAAAATGGAGACATTTCAGAATCTGATTATGACCACTGGAAACCTATATTTATGAGACCTGTATTTTTATATATGTATAATTTCAACAATGGAGACTGAAATATTTTCTATCCTCACCGTCTCTTTAACCTTAAAGTGCTATGACTGTGGGAAACAACCGAGACGATGAATGACCCCTCTCATTCAAAGGGATAATGGTAACTCACTGTAATAGTGGCAATAAAAGTCTGGCTGTGCCTTCAGACGGAGGAGAGAGACACTGAGGGAAAGAACAACTGTGTGAAGACCGATGATTCACTGTTAATACAGCAACAAGATGAGGGAGTGTGTTTATTGATGGCGAATGGAGATTTTTTTCTCTGCAGAAGCCACATGACCCCCTCTACACCCATTGAATCCATGCAGGAACAGCACAAGTTTGCATTCACTGCAGAATAAAAGAAAGACATTAAAAGATCTCTGCACAAAGGCGCATGTATAGATATGCATGCACGCGTGTGTGTATACACACCAATTGACAAACACAATTTCCATATTTACTGTTGGGTGAGAAAAGGAAAAGGAAGGTAGGGCAAAAAAACCTCATAAATAAATGACAATGCACAGCTTGCCCTGGAAATAGAAGCATAATTTTGTGTTTGTATTATATTCAGGCGGGTAAAATTTAATCTCCCTTTTAATACCCTCTATTGTATAAACAGGAGAGATGTTGCTGAAATATAAACATTAGGAATGTAACCTTATGAAAATCGATTTGGCATTGAAAAATATTATCTCTGCCTCGTTGTTTATTAATGCAACTTCAGGCGTGTAGCAGTTTTATTTTTATATCGTAAGGGAGACAGTCTATAAGAGAAAAAGCTTTAGCGATATGTCCTATAAAGTTAACTCAGATAAATCTAGTAAAAGGCAGCATTGTCTTAAATAAGATCATCAAAATGTTTGGATACAAGTTCTTTATCTCTGCTGAACAGCTGCATTATCTTTAGTATTATTGATGAGGCGTGATTTTAAAAAAGTAAAAAAAAAATCTGTTTTTATTGTTGGTGCTTGAATAAGTAAAGTTAGTTTGATGTGGTGATGTGTCACAACATTATATCATTGCTAAAAATTTGACCTAAATGGGACTTAAATTCATACATTATGATTTAAAAGGCCATGTATCATATCTCAAATTTGAAGTGACAGTTGAGATACAGTGAGCTGAGCTTTTTTTTCCCCCGCCTGTTGGCTAAAAACCAGAAGCTCCAGTGAGAGCTGTGCAAAGAATTGGATCTGATCTGCTGTTATATCATACTGTAAATGGCTGAGCCACAGAAACCAAACAATTCTGCCAGCAGACTAATCACTTGGGCTGGTAAACCAATCCTACACGGACATGCACCGCAACTATGAAAGTGTGTCAGCAGCCCCGATTATTTATTCATTTTGTTTGATTCAGGATGATGTTCCTCCCTTGGATTACCATTCTTCCTATCTGGCAAGAGCGCTGGCACGATGCCCTCTGTTTAAGATATCAAAGATTTGCGGCATCTCGTTGCCTTGTGTTGCCTCGCCTGGGGAGTTTCACGAAACATGAAATGGATAAAGCCACAGTGATGTACTGCAAGAAAAAAAAGGAAGAGAAAGAAAGAAAGAGAGAGAGGGAGACAGGAGCAAGGAAGGCAAAAGGGGAGGAGGGACTGAGAAATGAAAAGATGTAATGGGTTTTTCTGTTTCAGAGACAGAAGTGCTGTTCCCGCCGGTGGAAGCTGCTGCCTTTTCCAGGGATGCAAGAGCAGGATGGTCTCAGGAGTGCATTCCTGTTGGAACAACGGCTTTGAAATATCACTGGAGAGGACTGATTGGGACTGTGTGTTTCTGTAATCGGTGTATATTAGATATGGCAGATTAATTTTCCGGCTTTGGTTTCATCTCACCGATATGAGGGGGGAACACAAACAGAGCGGCTACATTTATTTAAACGCATGCCATTAATTATGGACAGGCCTTTTGGATTTCATTCCCCTCTGGAGATAAACTCTTCAAGAGATTTATAAAGATACAGTTGAGATGGAGTACATGGTTTGTACACTGTTGTCATTGCTCCATGCACAGGGGGGGATTTTCAGACATGAATGCATGGAATCAGGCGAAATGTATGTAACACCAACCATCTTCATCCAATGATATGATTCCTACATTTGTTGAGGAAGACATACTTCCTGCATGTCCAATCAGGACGAGCCAGTTCTTGGACTGGGCAGCCACATGATCTCATTAACCATTTATAAAGACCATTTATTTATAAAGATCATGTATGAGCAGCTGTTGAAGAAATGTTGATAATATCAATGTGAATGTGATTTCCACAGATGAGTTGAAGCAGCCAGACTGTCTTGTTAGGGTTAGTCTAAATAATGTCTAAGAGGAAACTAATATCAGATACAGCTCTCGACTTCAGATACAGATGTTAAGTAATATGTTGAGAAAAAGTTGCTCCCTTTCTTGATGGAACATCAGCAAAGAAAAGGCCTCAGGGCCTCAGGGCCCAATGAACATCAAGTTGCTCTTTTCTGACGAAAACTCTAATAACAACACCAACAAGATCTGTATCCTCTGAAACGGAACCAGTATGCGATCCCCTCTGCATAATGGGCTAGGTTAACAGGAGGAGACACTGGGGCTAATACCGCACCAGGTTTCTGATTTCCTATCTAAATCGGCATAAAGCCTCTTGCCTTCAGATGGATTACCTGTCGGTGCATTAAGTACAACTTAGACCACATCCGAAGCCACAAGAGACACCGGCTTGCTGATTCTGAGGCGCTTTAAGCATGGCCTCTTCAAAACCACAGGGCTATTACATCTGCCCATTAAAAGCTTTGAGGGAGACGTCCACTCAAAGTCAGAGCTTAGTGGGAGCGAGAACCAAGGTGACTAAACTCATCCCCTTCAGTTCAGGTCACAATTGTTTCTGATGGAACGAGGGTTGCTGTTCTCGTCTTTGCACCACACACATTAACACACTGCTGCAACTAGAGCCACTTTCCATCACGCTCAGTGTCTTTGACTTAAGGACAGCAAGACAGACACGGGAGCGAGCGAGACAACCTGAGCACTGGGGAGATGAATTAAAAAGCAAGGCTCGGCCTCAGACTATACAAGCCAGGCGGAGAAATCAAATATACAGGAGGCACATTTGATCAATGGCTACGATTGAGAGGCAATGGATTTCGCATTATAACCACCCTGTTCATTATTGGCTGAATTAGCGTCCACTCACTAACGCCCCCTCTGTCCTTTCCTGTTGAGGAGTGGTGATCAATTTGGAAGGATGCATTCTGCTTTCAATTCACACACACACACACACACACACATACACACACACACACAGAGAGCGAGAGAGAGAGCGAGTAAGGTGACCTCAATGTGGAGGTATATTTGCTGAAAATGTATACTCAACCTAACCATAGCCACTACTTGCCTAATTCTAACCTGACCTATAAATCATCTTTTTCCCCAATTCAGAACACATTGTTTCTCTCTGGTTCCTCACACTGACCCTCATTCACTGGTATTTAGAAACATGCACATGCACACACACACACACACACACACACACACACCACATCACTGTGGCGGCTGAAGAGGTAGAGAGGCCTGAGAGATCTGAGCCAAAAGAAAATCACTCTGCGTACATGAACAATAGCTCAATTAGAGAGGTCTGTTCATGTTATGAGATTGGTTTTCTTATGCTAATCTGTACACTTAACTAAATGCTTTTCAGTAAGGAGCATTTCACATTGACTGCCTTTGTAAATCAAGTTCATGGAAGGAGGGATAAAAGCGCCTTGCTGATACATAAGTGGATTTCGGGGGTCATTTTACTATCCTTGTATTGACGGTAGCTTGATTAATCAAGCATACTTTTTTTTCTCTTTTGATGGTCACGCTGAAGGCTGTGTGTGTGTGTGTGTGTGTGTGTGTGTGTGTGTGTGTGTGTGTGTGTGCGCATGTCATTTTGGCTTAAATAATCACAGAAGGAGGAGGAAACAAATTACAAAAATCATCAGTTAGATGTTGCATATCTCAGCACAAATAAAGTAACCTCATATGCACAAAGATATTATGGTGCTGACAAAAAGCAAAGAGGATATTTATCAAATGACCAAATTTGAAAATGATACTGTCAGCCAGTGTGGCTTCTTCTGTACACTAACATTACAAACTACTTGCATATTACTCAAACATTAAACCCACTGTGCATTTTGGGTAAAATCCCATTTAGTGGAGAACATAGCACTTGATCATGACTATCAATCCAAGTCAACACAATGTAACCAGAAACAATAAATGTAAACCTGCTGGTGGTAGGACAGAAACAGTCAGGAAATCGCTGAATGTATCATCTAGAAATCATGAATATGAAAATTAAATAGAATGGTGATCTGTGTAAGTACAGAGATGTCAGCAGCTTCCATGTACCTAGTGGTCATCTTCAAGATGTAGAGTAATTTCAAACTTTAGCCATTTTATTTTTGAATTTTCTAAAAGAAAATGCTTTTATATTATTTGTCCTGCACTGTGCACCAATCTCCCATTTCCCTGTGCATGCACGTATGCCTTTTCTCCATTCCTAAGATCATCTTTACCTATATCTCAGCCCCGCTCCATCTCGTAGCACAATTTATGCATCACTGCTATATTCAACACTAGTGGAGTTCTCACGCTGGTTACACTGACCCTCCCTGGACGTTGCCCTGGGAAAGTGACAGAGAGAAGGAGCCAGACTTGCCAAACATTGAATCATCGCATTCGTTAATTTTATACAAAAGGGACCGGACAAAGAACAGTAACCAGAAGAATTGATTTCTCAACACGGCCACTGAATATAAGCTGGAAGCTGCAGGGGTCAATCCCTCTGATGGCTCACAGTTACAAACACATAGAACAACCCCCCCTCTAGCTCTGAACAAGTTTCCAAGCATCTCAGGGTTTCTGCTTGACTCTCCTGTGATGGTGTAGGGGGATTCTCAAGTGTTGAGTTTTAAGGTAACCCGAACGATATTGTGAGAATAATCATGTACATTAGAGACTGCATATTGTGGAGATACCATAGATTGAGTGACCCCCCTCTGTAAATAAGAACATAAGTCCACATTCATCCACTGCTGATACTGTAGGCTGAGAAGTGAAATATTATTCCTGCAAGGATGGATCTGATGCATTCACTTTGCATAATGTGCCTCAATTGTGACATGTGGCAAACAGCCTTAAAGGTGGCAGTTCGATAAATAATGAAGCAAAATGAAATGCTAATTCACTCAAGTGTCAGGAAACTTATAATTCCCATTCACATTGCTTATTTTGTGGAGTGCATGACCCACAGCAAAGAAGGTGAATGCTTCTTGTTCATAAGTTTAGACTGTGTCTCGGTATATATTATGATGAGGTTTAAAGTACAAAGTATTGAGTCCAATTTCCAAAAAACACAGCTTTTTCCAAGAGTTGCCATATTTGTCACACAGTTTTTAAATAAATGACTCTGCTCCATTGTACCTCCATGCCTCCCTTCACTTGACAACACACAGATTGAAGGTAATATCCATACTAATTAAAGCAGTCCATCCTAACAACATACTGTGATTCATGCACAGTGAGTGACACTTTGTACATGAGAAGTTTAGAATTTGGATACCATTAAGACTCAATTACTGCTGATGTTAATCATACAACATTTCATTGGTAGAAACTGAATATATTATAAAGCAGTTTTGATACTTGCTTTGCATTTAAATATTTCTCCTCTTTATCCCCAATTCCCTAGCAGCAAACCCCCACAATTCCCCTCAGCAAATGGCCAATGCAGGGAAAGAGATTAACTAAGCATACATTTAGGCCTATGGAAAAATGGACATGTCCAAACATTTAGCAGCATTTATTATGGTGGCTCTTGTTTTAAGTATAAACCCCCTCTAAACTGCATCATTGAATAGGCTGTTATTCTGCCTCACACAAACCATTAGTGAGAGAATTTATGCATTTAATGTATTAGAATAGAAAATGAATTTAAAAAGAAAACGCCGTGAGGGAACACATTATCTTTCCTGTCGGCAGTTTTCTGGTTCAACATTTGGCAGCCTCGTCAGTAAATGAAAGAATTATTTCAATTATTGTACAGCACTAAATTATAGTTTGTGGAGAAAGTGGTGACAGGTCTGCAGAGCTATAACACTTCCCCTGCCTCTGGCTTCTCTGTCAGTTTTAATGAAGAAACCTCTCCATACTACACACAGTGAGAGAGAGAGTGAGAGAGAGAGAGCAAGAGAGAGAGGGAGGAGGTTTTGTTCACTGATTCCTGTGTTTGTCGCAATGACTGTGAATTGGTACTTAAAGGACGAAAGCAGAAACACTACCATTCAAGGTCAACTGGGACAACTTGGGCTTTAAATGTCCCAAAATCTGGAGACTGACTGAATAAAAAGAGAGTAAAGTATATTCTCAGCAGCTAAAAACCAAACATGTCTCCTACTGTTGAGTTTACTTACAGCACGTCATCTCATTAATAGTCCCTGTGTCTTACTGCAATGGTGTGCCACAGGGTTCGAAGCTTAAACCCAACTTCTTCTTGCTGATATTCCCTCAACAAGCATTAGGGAATGTCATGTGTGGAAATATATTGCCATTATACCTGCTAAGGAAAAACACCTAAGGGCAGGTGTATCCTCCTTATGCTCGCATTAGCTCCCTGCTAGCTGCCCTGTCCTTCTGCACAGAATGCCCCCTATAGAGAAGAAAAGAGCAGGCCTTTGTTAGCCAGCGTTGCCCATCCGCTGTTGTAAATAGCATCTCATCTATACAGATATGAAACGCACGTTCCCTGCAGCATTTAACCAAATTAAATACCACCCTCATTACCAAGCGAACACCTATCGGAGGCATAGAAAATACCCCCAGCCCCAAGGACATGCTGCTAAATGGGCTGGCAGAGCTTAAAATAAGACCACACCACACCACGACTAGCCTTCATTTGTATGTTACTAATGTGCCTGTTTCACTCACTGTACATGGCCCGCTGCTCCGAACACATGGTGAGTAATTGCCAGCACTCGACCTCCATACTGCACTTAATCAACGCGGTAACACCGTAGGGATAAATTCACGAACAATACAACCAGAATAATTCATATATTGGTCAACAAAACTAATGGGCAAAGCGGTGCATAGCGTCAAGGTGTCACATGATTTCAGAGCCAAGGTTACTGTACATTACCTGAGAGAAAGGCAAGGAAGAAGATAAAGTGGACGCCTTAACCCAAAGTCTAAGATTAATAATTTGCTTAGTTTATATTTCATTAAACGATGAAGACAAAAGATTTCAAAACCCCCCTTTATTTTCTGTTAATGGCAGTCAACTTCCGAGACACTGTTGGCTTTTAGCCAGTCTTTTAGTGCTATATTTTAATTAATTTATAGATGTTGCTATAATCTTTTTGACCTTTTAAATACGAGCCCATTTTTCATCTTGAAAATCCTTCTCAGGATTGTCGCCAATGACAAACGAATGGACTGCTGGGAAACATGAGCGGGATGTATGTTTCCAGGTTCAGAACACTGTGTTCATCATTGTACAGTTGGCCCATTTGTCTCCATTCTCACCTTTGACCCGCAGGCAAATGGTGATAAAAGCACCCTTCATTGCATTCGACAATAAAAGCAATAGGCAGTTCTTGAGTCAAGCAGCGCAGTAAACAAACATAAATAAAAGAGAGTGGGAATCAATGAAAGAGGAAGCATAGGAAAGCAACACACGGACCTAACAGCAGTTTCACTAACACTCAGGTATTATAAACAGTGTAAAAAAAAGAGATATTCACAGCTCTGCAGAAAAGTCTAAAGAGAACAGAGACAGATCCATGACAGAACTTTTTTTTTCCTTTAAGAACATAAGAGGCATCAATTTTCTCTAAATGCAATACTGAAATTGGACTTAGCTCAGTGTCCTTTTTGGTTCCCGTTAGTTCATTCAAAAAGTCACTGTCTATCCAATAGCTGCATTTGTTAGGAAGCGCATCATTATGGATCAGCCAATGACTACAAACACTGTGTCAACAATCTGTACAACTACGATGACTGCGTTCATGGCCATCATAATTTTTTCAGTCATTTATCCTGTTAACTAGCATGGACGTAGATCAGTGGTTACAAAGTTAGAGAGATCCTGCAAGAGTTTGTGGGCAAACCGTCCAAAACTTCAGGCCCATGCAGCACCCTGCTAATGAAAAACCCAAAGACACATTTACTCAGACTCAGAGTAAGAATCACTTGAAATGTTTAATTTAACAGGGAATTTAATTTCATACTCTGTACCAACAGGATACTGTATCAGACTTTATGTCTGTCAGCTGTGGTGTGTGATAAACTAGCATCAAATGAAGTTCTGTCGATTGGTATTTGTCTCATAGAGAGTATAAAGGAACTGCTTATCCATCACGTGTGTAAGAGAAGGTGAATCAAGCAATATACCTCTATACTTGATACGGACCAGGCTGAAGATACAGTATATTAAATGTAGGTGCCAGTATTGTGTTTATCTAGTGCTCAAATTTGCTATGAGGTCATACTCACCATGCATACATCTTTATGAGTCTAAACATAAATCTTAAAAGAAAATTTAACATCAATCCATAACTGCTCTATTGCATTGTTCACATTTTCAGAGGCATTTAGTTTGTGTTGGATGTCTTTACAACTTCTGACATGGAAAATAAAAACAATTGAGCTTGACCTTCCTCCTCTATCGCCTTCCCCTTCCTCTGTTCAAAGCATCTACCCCATAAAGGATTAGCTGAGAGGAAGACCCATTTCCTCCCTGAGGCTGCTAAAATATTAATCAAAACACAGAGGAGTGTGCAGCGGCTCCCAGGATGCATGTCTTCTAATGGTAATACATGGGGAAGGCAGAGAGGGAGGAGTGCTGCCTGTAATAGCCTCACAGAGGGGGAGGAGAGGAGGAGGGCCAGAGGTGACAAGGGTGTTCACAGGGGACAAAGAGAATGGGGGGAGGGGGGGGGCAGGGAGCGAGGTGGAGCGGAGACACGAGGTGTGTGGAGAATCGACGACGAGACAGCACCGAGGCAGATCGCTTCACAGCGATCCAGCACGAAGAAGGATCAAAGACCTATCACTGCCTCTTCACTACCCATGTTGTGTACTTACAAGGGCTGGAGATAAAACTTTAAACCATGAATAATAGATAACAAACCAAACAAATAGCCGGTTTTGATTAATTTTTTTTTTCTTTGCTTACCCGCAGGGCCAAATATGTGTACGTATAAGAAAGACAGAGATGTTGCTGCTGTGGTACCTAAAGGCAGAGCATATGATGCAAGGTGGCCTGTATGAGTAGTGACAGGATATTTCTCTACTGGACCAAATTTAAACCATCTCTGGCAACGAGCAACAGCCAGTGGGGAAAGATTGTAGTATCCATGTTTTGTGACACGGTAATCATGAAACTCAGCTTTGTTGCAGTGAGGGGAGACTAAAAGGGTTATTACGGTTAATTTTCCACGCTTGTCCTGCTAGTCTTGCTGTTACAAGGCGATTGGAGCGCATCAACAGTTGTCATGTTTGGTGGGAGGACAGGGGAGGCATGTTAGCTTGCAGAAAACAGTGAAATGAAGCCACAAACAAAAGACAGGCAGCCTGCTGTTACCACAAGAGGAACGTTTAAAGCTGACAACTGTTTCCAATACCTGGTCTGAAAAGAACAACAAGCACGTTTTATGGGAAAATGCAAAACTGTATATCCTCAAGGGTCATCTTCCACTAACCTGCAGACAGCTGTGACTGTGTTCCACTACCGGGTAATTAGGAAGACGTGGAGGGGCCCCCAATGGGTTACACACCAGCAGCATGCTGCCATACTGCTTTTCTGTTCACCCAACAGGCTCCCGGGAGAGACGGCCGATTTGTGAAAAGGTGACACGAATCGGTGACCTCTGTCTACCTGACCATGTCGATAATGAGATGCAACTGGAGCTTCATTGTATTCAAATGAGACGGCACGTGACACCCATGTAGAAAAGATCCGCCGTAAGAAGAAAGACCACCAACTTCTCTGAGAAGAAATACATTTGGTAGAAGCTTCAGCTTTCGTAAAGAGATGCTGAGGAACAAAAAGAGTTATAATGCAAACAATCTTCTGCCGTCCGTGTTCTTTGTGTCTCCTACAGACAGATGGGCGGGGGTTAAACTGGTCTGTCCGAGTCGTGGGCCTTTGTCCATTGTGTTGCTTTGCTTAATGTAAACCGATAAAGCTGGCTAACCTTGTGGGCCCAATCAATGCTTATTTAGAATACCATTGATTAACAGTTCTGATTATTGATTATGTCATCCTGCACAAGATATGCCAATGGCTCTGATAAGCGGTTACCCTGGAGCAGATAGGCCTGTCCACTCGACTATACTGGTCACACACTCTGACACACACACATGTACACAAGAACACACAATATGGGCCCTGGTCCCAAAATAGATTCACAGGAGTTCAACACCTTTCTCTTTAGCTCTCAACACACACACACACACACACACATTACATACACTTATATGTATTCACTCATTAACACACAAAGACTAAGGACAGTTCTGTTCTCCGTTGACACGGGGTAATGTCTGCTCATCTGAGACCTAAACATTGGAATGAACACACCATCTGTTCCTGCAGTGTGCCCAGTGGCCATTACTGCAAACATACAGCATACGGCCACATACACACACACCTCTTCCTATACCTTATTTTAACTCTGTAAGCAAAACCCTCATTTTGCCTTAAAGTGAATTAAAGAAAAAACATTATTAAGATTATAAAAATAAAAAGAAGTTCTGCTCCTCAATAGCATTTTCATAGGTAGTTATGCATCCCTGGTGAATCTGGTCTTCCTGGTTGTAAGTGTAAAGAAGAGCTTTTAACACACTTAATTTAGGTTTGCTCTAATGCGGACACTTCTCACTAAACTTCACAGCAGAGACAGTGTTTCTCCTTTGTCACCAATGCCTCAGTGTCAACATCCCATAACAGCAATACACTCTGGTACACAAATCACTGCTATGTCACTATCACAATCCACTGCAGTGAAAACACACTATAGCAGGATCCTACATTCAAAAATACTGCATTGATTCATGTTTAAATTATTCTCTCATTGTGACCATGGGCATAAAAGCAAATTACATCAACCATATGTAGTATATTGTTTAAAATAAATACTAATACTATAAAATAGTATAAATGGAAGAAGGTTAGGGTATTCCCTATGCCCAGTAAATGCTCTGCAGCCTGTGGGGTCGACGTCCAGTGCTGTAAAGCCTGATGATAAAACCGTTTACAGCGGTGCCGTTATTAAAGTGAGAGTGAGTCAATCAAAATGGTCAATAACACAGTAGCTATCAATGACTTACAATTGCTCGTGCTACCACTTGCGCACTAGAGTATGGCATTCAATTTTTACAGTCAGTGTTGAAAGATTTAAACACATTAAAAAATGAAATAATAAGTGAGCATATGTAGGCACAGTGGTATTTGACTATGAATGTGCTCATGCAAAGTAACAAATAGGTTGATTTGACGTTTTCCCAAGAGTTAGATGAGAAGATTGATACCACTCTCATTTTTCTCCAATAAATATGAAGCTACCACAAGCAGCTGGCAAACCGAGCTTGGCACCGACACTGGACACTGGGAAAACAGCTCACCTGGCTCAGACCAGAGTAACACGATCTCCCTGCCAGCATCTCTAAAGCACAGTGACACACTACTCTGTATAATCCATACACAACCCCGAGAGTTTTGCAGTGGTGGCGATTATGTTCCAAACAATTTACCGTGGAAAGTTTGTGTTCCAGCCAAGAAATTTTCCAGCGCATAACCCCAATTAGATGGTGCAATTGTCATTTTTACGTCAAGTTTTTTTTTTTAAAGATTAAATAAACAAGATAATGTGCTAATTAGAGAGCTTTAGGTGTGCTAACAGGGAGATCTCATTACACTTGGACTTAGTTTACCCCCTTTTCCTTGTTTACAGTCGGGGTGGTGAGCCAAGTTAAATGGCTGCCAGCAGCAGCTTCACATGTAGCACAGACATACTGTACGTATGAATGGTATTGGTCTTGTCATATTAAAAAAAATAAAATAAATAAACATTTCGCCAAATAAGAATCTTCACAATCTTTCCTTTTTGCTTTGTGGGGAACAGACACAGTGGCTGGTAAAGCAGCTGCTGCTGCCGGCCCATGCTGATGGAGAAACCAGGCGGCCGCTGGAGCGGGGTCGGCCGTGTTGTCTTATTGTTAGGTCAGCAGTGCACGGCCAGCCCCTGTCAGCCAGCCAGTGTTGAGCTCTGCACTTTGCATAAGGGGGCTCTTCCGTAATGAGCCGCTATGTATGGGTATCATGTAAGATATCTGAGCTAGCGCTTACTTTTCCACGGCCAAGGTCAAAGCCTGCCCACCCCACCACCAACTCCCCAACCCTATCCATCACCTGAGAACACAGACCGCAGCCAAGCTCACATTCCAACCCCTCTGGACATCTTCACACCAGTCTGGAAAGACCGTCCTTTAATGGCGATCTCCATTTAATGTATACACAGAATATATACATTAAAAAGACCTCATATTCATACATTCTGAACAAGTTGTAGATGGGTGAAGCAATGCAATAAAAAAAAGACACTTATTTCTTTGTCCACCCACTCAGAAAAACACATGCAGCGATGATGTCCCCGGTGTCCGGTCTATATATATATATATATATATATATATATATATATATATGTCCTTAAAAGACTGTTGTTTAATTGTTTGCGGTGTAACATAATAGTCTGTTTATCTTGTAATGCCTATGCGCATGTTTGATGTTTGTGCTTTTCCAATGAGCACTTGCTATCAACATGTCAAAAGTGGATACCTTATGTGGCTCCTTATATGTGTATGACAGGGGCTTAAATGTAAAGGACCCCTGAACAATCTGTCCATACACCACCATACTACCCCACAGTAATCAATAAACTGCCCTCTCCCAGATCACATATCAATTGCTTGCTGAACTCAGGGGTAGAATAAATAAATGTGTGCCTTGAATGTCCTCTCTGCTGCTGTTGTATACACGCACACATCAACGTGCAGTTTACCATTTATTTTATTACACGACAGAAAAGGGCACGTTTTTTTGTAGTGGTGTAAATCCAAAGCTAACAAGACATAAGGTCGGTGGGTCTGAACCCGTGTGTATTTCCTGCACTGTGTGACGATCAGAATTTACATTTTAAGGTATTTGTTAATCGATGACGCTGTGTGTGGTCTGAAGTCTGAGCTTTCTGACAGATGCCTCACACTTGTAACTGATTCCACCTTCAAGCCCCTGGTCCTGTCAGAATTATTAGCAGATCTGGGGAGCAGATTTCCTGATGAATCTGAAATCCATTTAGACTCAGGCTCAAATGTTCATGTTCGCCGTGACAGCAGCATATTAATTACCCCTCTTCTTCAATCATCTCACGCCCATGTCTGGGCCAGGACAGCCCATTGTATTGCCACTTAGTCTTGCACAATAAACTTTATTGACAGCTCTTTTTCTAGGATTAAACTAAATTGTAAAGAGAAGGTAGAGCCGATGCCCTCAAGCAGTTTAGAGAAATTAATATGGGGCAGGAGGTTATGAATTTAAGTACATGACAGGGCTGTGGAGTGGTGAGAAAAACTCCTGGACAAATAAAACAGAGGGATGAGCGAGGAGAGATGGATTTCCTGCCATTTGTGATCTATGACCAATCGTCTGTCTATTTTCAGATTCTCTGTTAATGGCTATCGGCCGAGATTTAAATCCTCTCTTTTGTGCGTTCCTCTAAATCAATAAATTGACATCCATTTGATTGAATGCTCATCCATTGCTTTAAAATGAGGTTGAATGAGTGTCGTCCTTTTGCCCAATGAGCTTTTTTTTCACTACAGCGTTTCAGGTGTTTTTAAGAATGTACACTTTAGGCATCCACTTATGAAACACGTGACCTTAATTTATCACATATTCATCACTCAGATGACAGATGTTTACTTTGAACAGCAATATTAGCCAACTTAGATGCATTTTTTTTCACTAAGCATTCCAATTTGACTACACCTGGTATGCCCTTTTCCCAACTTTCCATATAAATTTAAATGATCAATATATATTAAGCGTTATGAATGATTATGTATCCATACTGCAGTCATATAGTGAAGACAGACTGTCCTCCTAAAAGGGCAAACTGAGGAGTCATATAAAATAATTATGAAAAAAAATTGTCAGACAAAAGAAAATGAAATTTCAGAAAAGACACAGTAGTATCATAAATCCAAAGAGCAAATAAAGCTGAACTGACCTGTTCTGTCTGTGATTTAATTATTTTGATGATATTGTGGTTATTTTACTTGTTGGTCCAGGGATAAATGTCAAACCATTTTTTTAATATGTGTGTGTCAGTGCAACTTCTCCAGGGCTCTGAATGGTGTTATACAAGGCTATAGTGTACGCTTATCAGTCCTTTGTTTTTGCATGAAATGTTTTAACAGTTTAACAGTTACACTTGTGCCAAAAAGTAGTTCATTTCATGACATATTGTAGCAAAATATATCCTTGGAAAAATATGAAAGAAAAACACATTTCAGTTATTCCCTTTAGAGAAGAATTGGCTGCAGCTTGATGAAATGAATCCTTTTAATTTGCATCTCATATAAACAATAATATAGAGTAATTTCAATCGGTGAAGTATAAGAAAAGATTGATGGCGTTTAGCCATTGCATTTGCTGACACAGAATGAAAAAACAAAAACATTGATGGGGCAGTTTTTAAATTAGTATTCAAACTAAACCAACAAATTCAGTCACCCCGAAATGGAGAAAAGGGGAGAGAGTGAAGGAAAACAGCACAACAGCACTCATTGATACCAACGTAAACAAAGACTTTGCTCCCTTTGCCTGCAGTTAAACAACAATGCCCTCTATTGGTGTGACACCGCCTGTGTTTCCTCAACAAAGGCCATCGCAAGAAAAGCGGACTGTAGGTTTTTCCAGCACACTCAGCAGAAAAATCACATTGAAGTGCAATCACCTCGAACCTCAAAGACTGTCCTTATTAACCTACTGAGTACCACAGAACGCTTCATTATTAATTCACAAATGTTATTCACGTATAACAGTCATTCCTGCCATAATCAGCCATTATCTTATTAGGACCTAAAACGCAGTAATTAGAACAATAATGAATGAAACCACAGTAGGTGAGTGCAGGTTTAGCCGACATGCCCCCAGCATTAAGAGTCTGCAGACTCATAGACTGCTTCGCAGAGGAAATTTCTGTAAATGTGTGTGTGTGCTTCTGTGTGTGTGTGTGTGTGTGTGTGTGCGTCTGTGTGTGAGCATGTGAGTCGGTGAATGTGAATGAGGATGGTTTACAGTATCAGTAAAGGAGTTCTTGACAGGAATGCACATTGAACCCCTCGTCTCCCTGTTGCTCTCTCTACTGAACCGGAACAGTGGTGTAGACAAACAGGGGCGCCCGGAGAGTGTGGCGAGCTAAGTGAGTGCACAGAGGTTTAATATGACAGCTACACTTCTCAGCTGTTGGTTCAGGGTGAAGAGGATGTCCTCCACTGTAAGTCTGGGGCTCCATCATGGCAGATAAGACACAGACTTAGACAGACACTTGGAGAAACTGAAGTAGTTTCCAGACAGGTGGAGGTGTCTTCAGTTGTTAGGGTAAGAACGCTTGACTTGAAGTAACAAGCAATAAGCAAAACTTCATCATGAATAGTTGTGGGTATGAAATGGAGCAAATAATAAATTATTTTTCATGTCATTATTATAGATGTTTTTATTCTTCCATGATAAATCCTAAATGTGGATGACATGTTTTAGGATATATTTATTCTTATTTATTCCTGCTTGCAGACACCAGCTGTCTAGCACGTCACAACAGTGAGTCTTTAAAAAAATAAACACGACTCTCCACACGTCTTCTGAAGTAAGACACCGAGTGCCACTGATCACATATTGTATTATACAGAGTAAGATCTACGTCGTTACATCATTTACAACCCAGCAACAATTAATACATAATGATACCAGATTTCTCCAATTTGACTTGGATTTGCTACTTGTTTTTTTTTTCTTTGCATATTGCCTCTTAGAGCTTGTATGCAGTATGAAATAAAGATTTCTTTTGTTTACACCAGCCTGACAAACATCAGCCAGCATCAGCCTGAATCTCAACAGGAGCTGTTTTGGACGAGGTTGATACATCACTGAAAGCACTGAGAGCCGTGTACTGCAGCCAAAAGGCTTTATGATATACACTTTAGCAGAGCTATTAGCCTGAGTCCCATTCGCCTTTTTATTTCAATGAGACCTTTCTCTTTGAATCCACAGCATCCAAAGTAATTGTCTTTGATCTCTTAACCATAGGACAGATTCTTTAAATGGGTGGAAAAGAAATTTGTAATTCTAGAACAGGGGACGACCTCTTTCCCTGCTGTGGTTTGAACTGGTCTCATGACCAGTATTGCAATCGTGAACAAAACAATTTGCCACAGGAAAAAAAAAAAAGTAAAGGAAAAAAAACACACACACAGCCTATAAGGGGCTGACAGGCTACAGTCTCACATACAATTCCTCACATACAAGTAAACAAATGAAGGAAAATGCAGCGTCTAAAATAATGAAAGTTAATAATAATAATCGTCATAAACACTGACACATCACCACCAGGTGAATGAAAAAAAAATTAAACAAGTCACTTTAAAATAGACTGTTAGATTCCTGAGAGGATTCAAAGTTAACCACGAAACAGTCCTGCATTATTATTAATCTGTCACTCCCTTTAATGAAAAAATAATTACTCAAGTAAACCGATAAACCAGCTGTGAAGATATTATGGCACATCATTCAAATAATTGAATGGAAAAAAAACATAGCAGAAACTGGCAAATCCTCTAACCTTATACAGCATGTTATATACAATAGACTGACATCACACTGTTCTGATTATTAAAGCTACAGCTAAATATCACTGCCCAATCTGTGGGCTACACTTTGATCCTCTCTATTACGCACTGGGGCATGAAGGGAACAGCTACACGACAGTCCCAGTGTGAGAGATTGTGGGTATTTTCTCCACCCGGAGTGTGGGATTATAGGCTGCTAACTGCTTTTGTGTGAAAGAAAAACATCAGAGCGCACCGTACAGGAGCCCCACCGCACAACGGTCGCTCCCCGGAAGCCTGGGTGTTCTTTGATGTGCTGCTGAGCGGTGCGGGGCCACACAGCGCCGAGGAGCACAATCAGTCATCTGTGAGAGGCGGACTAACAGGCCTCAGAGCCAGAGGAGGGTCACTCAACACTGGGCACAGACACAGGCACAGGCAGGAGGGGGAGACAGCACGGAGAGCAGGCATTCACATTTACACTTATGAGTCCTCTCATGACTCATGATTTATTTTTCACTCATTGTGAAGTACTGCGGATTCAAATCTGTTCCGTCCTCTTCTTTTTGTCTACATAAGGAAATAATTAACACGTCGTCTGTTGTGATTTGAATTAATCCGTTTAATCAGCGTTGCACAACTCAAGTGGATCTCTAAACATTTTCTTGCCTTTAGTCTCAGTGGCTAATATGATGCAAGTATGCATATTAAAGCAGGGCAGCCAGCTGTGAAAACAGCTTAATTAGTCATAATCACTTCTGATGGAACATGTTTCCACTACTTGCCTCCATTAGCTATGCCTTATTCCTGTTACTCTACCAGCCGACTGCTGCCACTCTGTGTCAGGTGGGATATTCAGGTCGCATGTCGCATGCAAAGTTGTGTGGCTGTGAGTTTTTAAAATGTATTTCTCTGATAATTAACAAAATAATTAATATAAATGAGTTGCTAATATCTTTAATCTGCAAAAATAATAATCATGCTTCTTGTCAGCTGACCTCTGTCTGAGGTTGCATCAGGTATCAGGAATTGATAGATTAACATGTCACTGTTTATGCAGCAGCGAGTCTATGCATGTACAGGACTGATGTATGTTACTGAAAGACAGATGTTTTGATATGCAAGAGCAGAAAAGCCACACACGCACACACACAGAACCATAAAAGAAGCAGATGCCCAAAGGAAGGACAACTTTCAAGTCAATACAGTTAAACATTATTGCTGAGTGGACATTACTGGGCATGGAGATTAGCACTTGGCCCGTGGGATAGAGTACCGTGCCCGTTCACGCATGTGTGTGTGTGGGCCCAGGTGTAATTCTTTTGCGTGTAATTCAAGAGAGATTGGCTGACTAGATCTTAGAGATAAAGTTTTTCAAAAAGCTTTGAGAGGTAAATTTTAAAAAATGTTGGACGTCTTTGATTTGTCTACCTCTTGTCCAGACTAAAGTCAGTCCAAACAGGTGTTAATAGAGAAGATACAGCGACAGACACAGAGGGGAAACACTAATCGCACACATTAGACACTACATTAGACCAGTTATCTGACAATACACAAAAAATACATACTTAAGAGAAACACAAAAGACACCACACAAAAGACGGCAGGCTATCTAAGCTGCACTGATGATGGCTCTCCTCCACAGGAAATCCAATAGGAACTCAGTGTCGCTAATGTCCTCCACCAAACCCTGAGCAAACACTGATCAATGCTCAGCAATCAGCAGACAGATCACACATTATGTTACGGACCAAATCAAGACAGATGCCATACACTTCCCTTCTTTTATCAATGTGCTGCTCAGCCAACTATTCTATTATTCTCATCTCATCGACTTTAACCCAAAAGTTCCTCAAACACTAAGAGATCAAATAGAAGCCAAAATTCAGTCATTACTTGTAGATCAACCCTGTTTTTATAAGGCTCTAGTATTTGTGTTCAGGAGGTCACTTGCTATTTAAGAAGCCAGGCGTACCTCCAAAGAATGCCCTGCATAAACTGGCCTGATAAAAATGACCAAAGCCAAGATAATTTAGCAAATTAATTTGAGAATAATTATATTTTCTTCCCCCCCATCTCTTTTATTCTCCTCTACATGCTCGTTCTCACAGTGCTGCCGTAAGTGCGGCAGTAAGTATATGCACCATGAACACATTTAATTTTCCTGTTAGTCTACAGCACGGCCAGAGGTGAGCTTTAATAAGGATCAATGGCACTTTATCTGGGACAGGACCCACTCCCATGCATGCAAATCACAACACCGGCAATGGATTCAATTAAAAAGAGAACCTCCAACTACCGGCACTGGAAATTCAATTAAAGGATTTATGCAAAGGTTCACTGGCTTTTTTGTGTTGCTGTTTCTGTTTATGTAATGAGCTTTTCATATCAAGAATCAATACGTAATCTGGAGCAGGGCCATGGAGAGGGTGGTGGGCTGGCTTCTCATGAGCATTTGGATATAATTCAAGTGCAGGCATTTCTACAGAGCTGTTAGCAGCATATCCGACCACGTTACTGCACCCACTGGACATGAACCCAAGGCTCCTCACCCTGTGGTGCTCCCGAGTAAGGTATAATATGCCTCATGCTATCGCCACATATGATGTTTATGTTCGGTATTGACTGGGGCACGCTTTAAAGTCCAGTATGATCCTCAGTCAAAGTACTTACAGGACTCCCCCTCCCAATCAGCTGAATAAAGAGAGGGCTGGGGCCCATGCAGAAACTCCAATGTGCACCCTGAGGTGTGTGTTTTAGCCTAATGAAATGGGATCTCAATAGACAATAATCCTTGTAACAAGATTGAACAGGGACACCCATGTCAATATTAGAAAATGGGATTGCTGGCTTTTCGTTTTTGTGCATAGACACCCAGGATGCCTGCATGCTCTTATACCTGTGTGTCCATCTGAGCAAAAGTTGCTTATCCACCCAGGTTTTAAGTGGAACAAAAAAGTTGAGCGTTCTGGCTGGACCTCAAGGCTGTGGGTGGGGACCCATAACGTTTTCCCACACCTACACGATTACAGGATTTAAGCCCCCTGAAGTTCCTCACAAGTTTCTGATTAATCTGCCACAGATGCGGCAAGAGGGGTTGTTCCGAGATGGCGGTGTAAAAAAGGGATGCTGTGTCGACAGAAAGGAGGTGCATAAAATAAAAGCTGTACAGTAAATGGCCAGTTAGTTGATGAAGAGGAGCACCAACTACACTGATACTTGGCATCCCTGGAACTGCCACAGAGGCAACACATTGCAGTTTGCAGCTCAGTTAGCAGGCCCCTGAGTATTCTGTTTTCAATGTTTTCTTTAAAAGTGCCAAAAACTATCTTAATGCAGTTTTATATCTGCTCCAGCAAAGAGGGCATTCAGCCAATCAGGTCAGTGACATCACAATATTACACAGAGGTCCATTTCCTTTGCAGTACTCCCAAGCATCGCAATATTTAAAAAAAAACTTGCTTGCAAATGTATTAAAACTATTTTAGGATATAATGAAATTAGGTAGACAAACAAAACATGATTCTTCCATAAACAGAGATAAATCAACCAAACAGAACAGTGCCAACAATTAAAAAATAAACGATCATGGACATGATGGCTAATTTCATGCGAGTTTCGTACCAGGACTTACTTTATTCAAATAAAAGTGTCATTGCAAATACAACGCACAATATATATGAATCTCTTAATTTTAAAATCAAACATAACTGTATCCTAACAACAAACCATGCCATGAAGAGACAATCCTGACTGCTCTATCCCAGCGCTCTGCAGTGCTCCCAGTGAAGCAGGGGGAAAAAGACATGGAGCAAAAGAAGACTAAAATTACCGTCTGTATGAAAAGTGAAACGAGACAGTATATTCACATCCTGGCCTCGCTATAAATAGGGTAACACACACAGCTAATGTGGTGGATTAGTAGCAGGAAGCAGACAGGCAGTCATCACAGCCCTTGTCCTCCTTAGCCCACCGGGCCCTGGATCCCAGCAGGCGTCACCCTATCTACCAAATCAGTATCAGCCAGGGGCCTCGTCCATTCACAAAAGCAGCTCGCTACAACCCCGAGCCCCACCGTGTCATTCACAAAGCAGGGAAAGGGTCCTGTTTCAGTAGTTGATATTCTGTCAGGATGTTACTCCTGCTTTCCTCTGTGTCGCACCATATAAAGTACGTGTGTAACACTATCCACACCTCAGGGCCCGTTCTTCATATTTATATAAAGGCTTATTGGTAAGAGATAAGGGCTAAAGTGCCCATTTTCCCACAGATTGAATCATAATGCTCACAGAGGCCCTGTCTCCAGTGATGAGGCCAGATTGATTGATGTCCCTCTATAGTCCTCGGTTTGGTTTCAACTTAATTCAACTAAAATACACGAGACACATCACACATGTAACAAATACTGTTGGGGGGAATTGTACTTCTTAAAGAAATGATCTTGGTGGACGTAATATAATATTTGTTTTGGAAGAGAAACTGTAACTGTTTATTGATGTGTGCACGTGTGTGTTACTACAGTTTATTGTTGTTGTTGTTGTAACGTAACGTGTACTGGATGCAGCTAGTGCAGTAATCAGTGACACATCTGCATAGAGAGCCTGTGTGCTGTGTTGTTTCGCTACAGCAGTGGATACAGCAGCCAGCTGCTTTATCCTGGTAACAGCAGACTGCCAGTAGACACTCCCTCACCTTTCCCTCTCTCCTAATCACCAATTAGGACTCCATTAGTCTGGCCTGGCAGCTCATTTGCTCTGGAGGCAGCTGAGGGGGCCTGGTGTGTGGGACCTCTGCCCGCTGTGTTCTGCCCCAGCGACCACAGCACCGCGCGGCTGTCACGGCAACACTGCCACCGCGTCTTCTACTTACACAAGTGAAAGTCCCTCACCACTTCCTGCCTAACAATGCTTTGCCGGGGACATCCTCCTCCACACTGGCAGGCTGCGCACAGAGACTCTCCCTCTGAGGATGGAGGGAAGCAGGAGATGCAAGAGGGGGACAGTCAACGCATGTCTGTAGAGCCACTTGTAAGGCACTTCATTAAATGTCCGTCCCCATGGTGAGCGGGTGAAGTGGGACCCTTATTAACTGAGTAGGGAGACATCCTTCAAGAGCCAAGAGATGACTTATAGCCCCAGTGCCAGCTGCTGGAGGAGGCTATCAGGAAACAGGGGGAAACACAGGAGAGCAAAAGATGAAGGTGTGTGGGGAGCTGGGGAAGGGGTTTGATGAGAGAAGGAGCAGGGACCAAGACATATTCAAAGCACTAAACAGCTCCTTAGCAACATTGTAAAATAACCCTATTGGCACACAGGACGAGGCCCAAAGCTCTCAGGAACTTGTTAAAGCCACTGGATCCCTCTCCCTCCTCCCCACAGCTCTAATGTCACACCAGAGAGCCTTGGTCAAAAGTTCACTATGTGTGCATGTTTAAAAAAAAAAAAAAAGAAAGAAAAAGGTAAGTGAGCGCCCAAGGCAGGAAACAAGGAAGGAGAAGGAGAGAGAGCACATGGTGGAGCTAAAAGAAATTTGTGCGAGTGTTTTTATGGAGTGGGCAGGTTTGGGTGTGTGTTTCTGCGCAGTATTAGGAACCACATACAGGTAGGAAGCATTGAAGTTACATTTCACCCACTTACCCTGAGATCCCTTTGACAAATGTTTAATCAAGAGGTTGAGATGTATTGTCTGTGCTGTGTTTCCCATTCATTATTTAATAATGTGGTAACCTAACATATTTTATTTCATCCTGTAATTAACCAAAATATTTGAATATATCTTAAAATAAGTTAAGTGAGCTCTAACTTAGTATTTAGCTTCATTGTTTCTTATTTGCAGCACTATTTAACTCGTCCCCACTCGCTCTCAAACCACAGTGTGTTAATGCATTCCTCCCTGTGGGCTTCCCTGTTGTCGCACACAACCAGAGCTTAGAATTTCAGCTGAGGCAGTGTGCACACAATGCTGCTCTCTCACTCACACAAGAACCTTTTTCTTACTTCCTATCCTTTGCACCTGTCACTTGTGCTTTTAGGCGCAAGAGCTATCCAGCTATTCAAATAGGAATAAGGAAAATCTGACCGACTGGCTGTTATTGGTGGAGATGCATGATTAAAACCCAATACAATTATGCTGCTCTATGCTCTAAGGTGCGTGTTTAAGTATTATGTTTGACTTACCTGACTATCATAGTTCTCTTGAACGCATTAACAATCTTTAATCAACGCCAGCTATTTTGTCAAGACGGCACAAAACAAATCAAATAAAGCTAATGTATATTTTGGCTTTCTTGAGTTTCATTTTGTTATCACATTTCCAATATGCTGGCATCTGCAGTCTTTGTAATCTCCGTGGATCCCAGGAGCATGTACAAGCAATTAAAACAATAGCATCTTTACGCCCCTGCAACCAATAAACAAGCTAATGTCACTGCTCTATAAAGACACTTGGCGTCTGGGGCAATACCCCAGCTGGATTACAGTTCTTTGCTTTTAATACCACACCATAAAGAAGGTTTAAAGAAATGCATGCACTTTATTAAAGAGACTCCGAGGAAATTATATCAAATACATAACCAAAACAACACAGAGAAAGCATCACATTTTAATTTGTCGACATTCATTCTGCGTTGTTAGCACTCTAAAACAGCTCCTTAAGTTCTCGTTGAAGAACTTTTAAATGTAGTTATTTCTACCTGTTAGCTAATCAAACCACACTTACAAATGAGTGTCACTTTCAAACTTTCTTGCACATCTCAATGTAAAAAGGTGTGTATTGGTTTGTCAAAGCGTATGCACATCATCCAGGGACTTCATTTCACTTTGAGCCTTAGGTCTGGAATCTAACAAGACACAGTTGTTGAACTTTTGCGGTGCTGACTGGGCATTGGCAAGGGAATCTCCAGCTCTAACCTCTGGAGTGAGCAATGGGCTCCCACGTAGCCACAGGTGCCATCTGGGCTTGAACCTGAGAACTTCCCTGCCTAACCACACCACAAGCCCAAGGGCAAGGAAGTCCTTTCCATGAGTCAGTGCATTTTTCTTGCTAAATCCTGAGAATTAGAAGAGAAAAGCATTGTGGTACATGTGTGCAGGGTTTACATTATGGGAAGAAAGACCGAAACGGAGACAATAGTGGTGTTAGTGAGAGCAGAGTCAAGAGGTGTTTGGGACCACATCTCAGATTCTTAATATGCTGCTTTCATTGGCCTCGCCCCAAAGGTAAAACACTGCCGTCCTGAGAGGAGTCCAGCACCTCCAGTTTTCTGACTCTGGCAGACCGTGAATTTACCCTCACGCTGTTCTCTCTTTTCTTTTTTCAGATTACATTTTATTCTGTGTTTTTTACAAAAGGTCCAATGGGACTTTCCTTTACCCCTGGTAAATAAGCCATGCAGCTGGGCAAACAGAACTCCAACCTAGCACCGGTGTCAGGGTAAAATTGGGTAAGAGGAGAAAGAAATACACCCCCACACACTCTACACACACACGCACACTTTTTCAGGGAACGAGACAAGCTCCACAACCTCTAAAGCCAGGTTATGCAATTTCTTGCTCAAGTGACAGGATGAGAAACTCAGCTGAAAGGTCCCTCAGGTAATGACCAGAATGTGAGTAAGAAATTCAGTGAAGACAGAGCTAGGAGCGAATCCAGAAATTTTCTTCTGTGTGTGTGTGTACACATAGGTTTACAAGATTTGACACTATGCACCCAGTATTGGTGTAAACATATTAAATAGTAATATTTTTATCCATATTGTGCTAATGGTCAGACATTACACTATAAAGTAATGAAAGACCAGACACTGCGTTAAATAGATGCCAGTGTCAAATGTCAATCATAAATGAAGTCAGGTTGACTGAAGCAGTGAACTAAGAAAATGTTCACTGACAGCTGGCTGAGCTACATACTGTATGTGTACACATATATAAATAAGAGAGAGAGAGAGAGAGTGTGTGTCAGTGAGTCCCTGAGGCTGGCCCGTCGAGAGAGGCAGTATATCTGCAGTCCTGGGACATTAATACGATATGAGTGCATATTCTCCACTGCATTTCTCAGTTAACAGTCTGCACACAATTTTCACCCCACAGCATGTCAACATGTTGCTTTCTCTAAATTAAAACTAGTACACAAACTGTCCACCATGCCACCTACGATAGGTCTGGCCAGCTCATTTCATTGTGATGTGCACTAATGTAGCTTCCAACTTGTTGTTGGCTGTTTTTGGTGGATTCCTTTAACATAGTCTTGGGAATTCAGCATTTAATTATTTCTTTTTGTTTTGTTCATCTGTTTGCATGGTGTTAAATGCAGAAATATAGAAAGTCCGGCTATTGATTGATATTTCCTCAAACATTTACTTAAGTTTGATTTTCTGTTTTCTTCTGTTACACTCAGATCACAGCGGTGCTGGTGTGTGATGATGTATGAAAGAGGAGAAGACAGGAGGGAAGTTGGGGGCGATCATGAAAGAGAGCGCTGGGAATAGCTCAGCTTTTTGCTCAAAGACCTCAGAACAAACCGAGTGCTGTTCCTCACAGTGTCTGAACTGCCAGGGAAAATATTTGTATTCCGAATGACAGATGTACTACACAGAGTTCTGCTTTACTCTCATGGGTTAAATGTTGTTTTCCTTTAACATTCTTCATGGCTTTGATTCAAGGTTATCTGTAAAATAAAATGGCTGCTAAGGTAGATAACTGGTGAGTAAGGCCATTCTTTTGGATATGTTATTCTTTTAATGTTTCTTATAGCTAAAGCAAAGGGGAAGCCATTTTTTATTGTCTTTGGCATCATTTCAGAGTCAGTTTCACCATTTCAGGTTTTGATTTATTTACTGACAAACATACATACAGTACTGAGAACAGTGTTACCAATACAACTATGATAAATACTACTAGATGGCAGACTTGTGTAAGTCACAAACAGAAAACAAAAAACCTACAGAGTAGGTGCAACAGATGGATCTGTTTAGTAGCTCTAGGCCCGTTCATCTGTTCATGGTATCAGTTCTGTGTGTGAGCATGAATTAGTATAATACGGGGATAAACACAAGCTCGCAGGCACAACAGTGGAACCTGTGCCAAAAAGATGGCGCAAGACTTCATTGGCAGCGCACAGGGATGTTTTAACAGCACATTATGTTTGCGTACACATCAAAACACCACGTGCAGCTCTTTGATTGTCTCGAGTGAAACTGCTTCGTGACAGGTGCGAGACACGCTTCCCAGGTAGAGAGACGAGCAGGCTGTCAATACACACTCATAACGACACACCTCAAACCTGCCAACTGGGGAGATTATGTTTATGTTGAGGTAAATGTTGTGACGGTAACACGGTTGATATGGCAGTTTTATACTGTATCTGATGATGGTAGAAATGGACAATTCCTATCCAGTTTTATAATCCTCGTTTTTTTCCAACTTTTATTGGAATTTACGCTGTCCAGTGAATAAATCTAAATTATGCTTGTTTCCTATAACACGGGCCTTTCTATACTTATACATAATAATTACATAAATTATAAAATTGATTGTCATGAGTCTGCTCCCTGCTCCACTGATTGAATGATTTCCACCTCGCTCTGCCTGTTGCCACACCCCCCTGTCACTCTTTCTCCAGCCTATCAGGAAGCTCACCTGCTCATCACTGCTAATCACTGCCACCTGCATCTTGTTACCATCTGCTGTGTGTGTGTGTATTTAAGGCACAGGTCTACTAACTCTCTTTGTCAGTTCGTCGTCGATCCTGCATGTTCCTGGTCGTTGGCATTCTTCAGACTGATCGCCTTTCTTCCTGCCTGCCCTACCTGTCCTGTTTGATCCAACAACGACTACCCTCCGGCCTCCGACCACTCCGCCTGTGCAAACTGCTTTGTGACAGGTGCGAGACACGCTTCCCAGGTAGAGAGACGAGCAGGCTGTCAATACACACTCATAACGACACACCTCAAACCTGCCAACTGGGGAGATTATGTTTATGTTGAGGTAAATGTTGTGACGGTAACATGGTTGATATGGCAGTTTTATACTGTGTCTGATGACGGTAGAAATGGACAATTCCTATCCAGTTTTATAATCCTCGTATTTTTTCGAACTTTTATTGGAATTTACGCTGTCCAGTGAATAACTCTAAATTATGCTTGTTTCCTATAACACGGGCCTTTCTATACTTATACATAATAATTACATAAATTATAAAATTGATGACAAAAATCTGTTGGTGATGACTTCCAAGACCAGTCTGTACAAAGGCAGTGTCAGAGCAGACTGCTATCACACCTTCTGAGACATTATTAGCACAATACTATACAGCTGGCACCTGTGCTATACATAGATAGTGCTAGCTATAAGAGTAGTGGGAAAAAGTCAGGTAACTGGACAAATGATTATGACTTTTTTATATAGTACCTACTAAACTAAATAACTAAATTATTGTTATAATCTTATTAGCTTTTACATGAAAAAGTATGTGCACTTGCTTTGAACAGCTATATGTAATTAAAAGTGCTTAATATGACTCAAAAATGTACATGATTACCATTATCAGTAATGATTTCCAGTACCTAGTACCAGTGGAGTTATGATAATGTTAACATTATATGTATGAATTTTTCATACATATACATAACGTGTGCCATACTGACAACGAGATAAAGCCAAATTCTGATAGAGAAAGTCATGTCAAAAGTTATTATATTCATTATATTAACATTAAATTTTTAGGCATTGGGTTGTGATAAAACCATTTATAAATTTGCTACCCTGTCTCTGTAAGTTGCATTGGTAAGTTGGACATGTGGGTTCCCTTGCACTGTAAAGATTTAAAATATGTTGTACAGACAGTGTTGTCCTGACTGTCTGTTTTGTAAACCAAATAAAGCCATACTTGCTTCTTGCACCTGCTTTATCAACGAGTGTGGAGAGTTGGTAGCAGCCACTGTAAAGCCATGCTTCTCATCTTGTTGACACCATGAAACCTAAAAACAGTTGGCATGCCCACTATTCCCATCAGGAGCCTAGCCCCCAAGGGGCTGAATGGGGACAGATAATGAAAGTAAAGCATAAAAACAAGTGCAACACACTTGTGGCACCTTCTGCAGCCCTGTTGTGGCAAACTTTGTTTTGTACAATACTTGATTTCCGATTATGTTTAATTTAGACGAAACTTTGATCAACAGAAAGATTAACTGATTCATTGTTTTTAACATATCTACTTATTTCAGAAACACTGATAAATTGAATTATGCAAATGTGTAGCCACAGCTACTTCTTAAGAGCATTCAAGAGACGAGAAGTGACTCTTTATTCTTTTATCCAGCCTCACTGCTTAACTACCCAAATAATAAAAGTGGAAAACAAACAATTTGATGAGAGTAAGTTTATATTAAACAGACGCGTTACAGAGAGAACAGACAAGACCCAATACCTATATTGGGTATTTTCACACTGTCTGGTATTCTACTTTATGAACAATTCAACACATCTTGCCTGTCTGTGCCTCTCAAGTTCCTCGTCACTCCATACAACAGTGAGGTAGATATTAGACAATCTTCTAATTAACAGTAAAACCATAGTCTAGTGGTCACATGCGTATATTCTCCATAGGACACATTCTCTAGAACATTCTAAAGCTATGGGCTTTAATCACATTGCCCCTTACGCAAGAATAACTGTGAGTACTTTCTTGGCAAAGGCATCCACAGCTCAGGGGTTACTGCATGGTCGATCCTCCAGCGAGGTCCTTTCCATTCTGATTCAATCAATCTTTATTCCATCCACTGCCAAAATCAATTGCACTCCGCCTGGGATGCCTGGTTAAAATGTGGGGCGGCACTGATTCAGGCGGGTACTCCATGGTACAGCTATATCTCAACACTCCATAAGGGTTTCCTGAGTCAGTACACAGTGTAATGTCTGATCAGAAAAATCACACTTTATTACAGCTGTGCACTTTGATGTTTACCATTAAACTTAAATAGGGTTGTTTTAATTGGATGGTATGAGACAGTTACATTGTTTTTATAATTGTTGTAAACTGTTTTAATCAAAACGTTTTTTTTTCCAAAATAAAAGAAAAATTTGTGTTAATGTGGAAAATTTGTGAAGCTTATTTCTAGATCTTCTTTTGGAAATGAACACTAGTGCTCCATGGAATTCCTGATTGAACTAAACATACTAAACTAAACATACAATTTCACAAATAGGACAAGCAATAAATTACTTCCCTGATTTGATAAGCAGTCTATGTACTTTCAGGAGCTTGTAACTGGTTCTTTAAAGCCTGTTTCCTCAAACACTCCCCCACCCACCCCCACCCATGTAGTTTCCTTGTAGTAACCTTGTAGTTTCAACCCCTGCCTGGTGTGGACACACCGGCCTCTTCATTCCAGTCCAAAGCTGCCAGCGGGCACCTGGCACCTGGCAGCTGGAAAAATATAGGGTCCACTTAATGAGTTCTTTAAGAGAGCTGGAAGTGGCTGGTGTTTATGCTTCAGTGCCTAAAGTTATGTGATAACCATGCAGCAGGCCTTCCACCACAGACGGGGCAGGGGCTGAAACTACAGAGCAAGCTTTGGATCATGACACCAAGCAACCAGTCTTTTAACTGCAACCTTAGTAATAAACTGGTAAATGCATAATAATTTACAGTTCTCAAGATCAGATTAGATCAGTTATAACTAAATATCTACGCTCAACTGCAACTATTGTATGTGCTGGGACATTAAACAGTATCAGTACTTATTTTTAACGTCCATCCATTTAATTCAAATAAAATTAATTTAATTTTTTGCTTATCTTCTATATCTACAATATCCCCACAGTAATTGATGGGGTGATGATAAAGTAATAGAAAGAAGAAGTCTCTTTGAGGCCAAGTAATGACCGCCCCTGCATTTAGCTTCTTTGCAGCCGCCATCCCATATGGGAAAGGAGGGCAGAGAGAGGAGGCTATTGGCCCACAGCCAACACAAACACGGCTTTGAATCCTTAGCACACAGCTCTCTGCCAAAACACTAGTTCTCTGTGAAGGCAGAGAAAGAGGGATGAAGAAGGGAGGAGAAGAGGAGACTTGATTAGGAAACCTTAATGGGACTACGCTGTCACATTGCATGGGTGTCTGGGCCACTGTCCAAAGCATTTCTGACACTGCACAACAGTAACAAGGAGGATGTGAGGATCATAATGCTGCTGCACTAAGAGACTTTCCAAAACTCAATTCTCCACTTCCACTCGGAATAATGAAAATTAGACTCAAGGCAATTAGCCTTTAAAATAAACTGCAGGTGAGATCATACAACATGACCAGAGCAGCTGTAATAATCAATGTATGTATGATCAGGTCAATATGATTGAAGGTCTTTGCTATCTTTTTTAAACTATTCTCATAATAATAGAACTGAGCGTGTCTGTGTGGAGTAAAACAAACAGGAATGGTAAACTACGCAAACAGGAATTCCAGACACATAATAGAATTACAGTGCCACACGCTCAAACAATTACGCAACCATTTCAAGGGTGGGCATGTATGTGCCTAAATTGGCCACTTTTAACTTTCCTGTTCCAGCGTCTAATAGCAGAACGCTGAGCTCCAGCGCACAGATGAAATGTATTAGGTGACTGGACGGCCCAGTGCAGGTTCACTGACAGCTGGGAATGATGAAGGCTAAGGTGTGGCCCACACCACACCATGCTGCAGAAAGTCAAATGGTCACAACAGATACTTTCAGACAGGTACGACAGGACTATAACATACTGTATGTAAAACACACTATAACAACTGAAAACATTTGTAAGAAAAGCTACTGTGTCGAGGTTCGTCAGTTTTCCCATTGTGTTATGACTAACGGTGGTTGTTTTTGGCTGCGAAAGGCCGTTCACTCTTAAAGCAAACTGTGAGATGCAAAGATAAACAAAGTTAAATGAAAAGGGGTGAAAGGAGCGTAACTCAGACCGTGGTAATTGCTCATTTGTAACCCAAAGCCCGGCTCCCCTGGTGGGTGCAGCGGCGAGAGCAATGTGGTGCTGGCTGTACCCGAGTGCGATGGGGCGCACTGAGCCAGTACACCCGCACTTGGCTTCCAGGATGGTTCGCTTGATTTGAAGAGTGACCTTGAGTGAGCCAGTGCTCCTCTTTCATTCCTGCTCTCCTCCCTAAACCATCTTCCCCCTCCCTCCGTCTGGGGAATGAAAGCTTTGCCAAGCCACCATCAACATAAGCGCTTCAGGGGAATTACAAGCTGCCCAAACCAGGGCTGTTTCAATGAATGAGGCTAGTGTCCTGCTCCCTCCTACTGTGTTTTCATGCCTTCATCCCTCTGTCAGCCTGCCACAGCTCTGTGTTCAAAACCCAGAGGCAGGTAAGTATAAACCTCTGCACACCCAGCCAGTGCTTTTCCCTCCCATGATGATCAGGGCCTTTATGTATCGTAACTGCGGAGGGTAACCCCTTTATTTGTGGCAGGGTTCAGCTAATGGTCTTTATTTCCAATTTAAATAGACTGTGTTTGATGTGTATATCATATGTTATCACCATGCCTTGTACAATGTCCACTGGCAGCACAGCCTGCAGACAGTCACTCACTGCAGCAGCAGAGGGACAAGGACAGATGTCAGAGGACAGGAGGACAAAAAGAAAAGGACTGATATGGACTCATGATTGTGTTCTGCATTCTCTCTCTCCACTCTTGTAAATTACAGAATTGTCTGACATTTTATCTTTGTTTCCAGAGCCACACTTAGGTAATAGTGACTTTTTGACAAGATAGACAACTATTAAATATTATCCAATATTTTCTTTATATTTTTTCAGACGAACATTATTTTCCTTTATGCTGAACTCTGGCAAGAGGTAGTTGCAGCTGGCCATAAATTCTCCTCCACTGGAAGAGAAGAGGGTCTGAGCTCCTACTCGGCCCCATGTAAGAGACAGATGTGAGGGCATCAGAGAACAGTCAAGACATTTCATAGAGATTTTCGGTATTAATTTACTGCCACTTTTATGGGCACACTGAAATGACATATACAAAACTGTGTGTTTAATAGAAAACTTTTGAACTAGCTATGAAGCCCGGACATGAGCCCTTCAGCCTCAACTGAACAAATTCATTCTCTAATTAAAGATAATTAATGAATAAAAGTTGCTACAGGAGGAAAGGAAATGTTGTGGCAGGGAGAAGGAGCAGAGGCCGACATCCATACAGCAACAATGAGTCAGTAATTAAGAGTACAGATAACTAAGTCATGGAAAACCACAGACATTGGAAAATATGGCCCATGATGACAAAATAATCACAGGATGACAAACGAATAGTAGGAATGAGGAATTATCCTGAACAGGCTCTTAAGCCCCATCATATCTTTTAACGTGTGCACCACCAATAGCAGAAGCAGCCATTTCCTCAGCGCTGGAGAACCGTCTGGGTTTACATTAGGATTAAGGTTCAGCTGTTAGAAGTCAGAAAGCAATGTGGAGCTTACTATGACAAACTGGAGTAATTAACAGCTGGCTTCTAAAGCTAAACACTTTCATTTGGTGTCCTACGGAGCTTCCCAAGAGTGAGGGCCTTAACGAATGGCTTTAATAGGCAGACCTTCATAATGTAAACCCGTAGTCATGTGGGACAACTCACAACTTTGACCACAGAACAAATATGAGTAATTTGTACACAAGTCTGCAGGGAGCCATAACGACCGCACGGGGAGGAATTACTTTATGTAATTACCTGGGTAAAGATCTTGGTAAAACACATGCAAGGCTATGTCATGCTATGAAAAGGAAAAGCAGAGGAACAGACAGAGAGAATAAGAGAGAGGGGGGAGATTATGTGATCTATCCCTGCAGTGGTTTGGGAGCTCAGTCGAGAGTCTATGAGGCAATCATAAAGGCTCTTCAAATGCACCCAGCAAATTTACTCACATGGAAAATTAAGCAGAGACGGCATTCTGTCCCCCTAAAGACTTTAAGATATATGGCTGCTTTTGTAATTATCGTGGGTCAGGTCCTAAATTGAGATATGTTCATATACCAGTGGTTTCGGCGTTAATCTTCCTCTGTGCTTGATGATTCTTTCAACAAGCATACTCGCACATACATATGGCTTTTCGTTTTACAAACTCTGGTATCTGTGTGTGTGTGTGTGTGTGTGCGTATGTGTGTGTGTGTGTATGTGCGTGCATACGTAGGCCTGCATGCTCTGGGTGATATATGAGTTGTGGTAGGATTGAGAGAGCCCTGTCGACAGCTGCTGGCTGCCATTCACACCTGAGAGGTCCCATGTCCTGATGAGAATTAATGTACTCTGACATCCTATGGGACTCTGGCAGCCCCAAGAGGGCCTAATGAAGAAATACAACCTTGCCAAGAGACAGGGGGCATACCAGAAGGCTCCCTCAGGCCCCAGGAGAGGGCATACACAGAGGGTATGAATAGACAGAGGAGACCCAGAACAAGGATATTTAGGAGAAAGACTGGTATTATTCTTGGGCGTGTTTATTTTTTCCCCCTCTTTCAAATACAGCGTGAGCCTCAGATGTTCGTTGTCTTGATGACAATCTGCCTCACTCTGTTAATTAAACATGCAGAAGGTGTCAACAACATATGCTGAAAATCTCTCACCTGCTCATTAAAATCCACATCATTAATCTTTTTTTTCCTTTACATCCCTCGAGAATGAATCAATTGCCTGCATGTTACATTCTCTGACCTCTAAAGAAAAGGGTCCTAAAGGTCTGCAAGGTTAGAGGACCAACCTCTTTGGATCATCTGAGCCCCAGGAAAGGTCACGTATGCCCCATCTAAAAAGGGACCTTGTGTTTGAAATTAAAGTACTGGTAATTATGCATAATCATTTGGGTCCTGATTGATTTATCATCCAAGTACCAATTAAAATGCTTCCTTTCTTCATTTGTACAAATCTAAAGCATAATGGTGTATTTGTCCACAGAAGCCCACGAAGCTCTCCACTGACTGCAACGTTGGGGCAGGAGGTGAAAACAAAAGCTAAAGCTTTTTGTTTGATCACCACTGTGCTTCCCCCACATCTTTTCTTTAACCACTGTAGAAGGCAGTACATTCGATTTTGAGTGCCTCAGTGCTTTCAGAGTTGGGCAAGATGTAAACAAGGAGGTGATGCTGTTTATTTAACAGAGATGATCTCAACACAACACACACGAATATTGACTATTTGGCTCAGGTATGGTAAGGGAGTACCTGAGTGTGGCCTGGGGGGCATTGCACTTTAAGTGTTGCCAGAGATCGAGTAAAGAACCAGGGCAGAGATTAGCATAGACCGAGATGCTGGCAGGGAGGACCAGCAGCCTCTGGCTCGCCTCATCATGTTGACTCGCTATCCACAAACCACCAGGAAATGGTGGTAAGAGCTGACCTCGACTGAATTCCAGGCGTGTGACCATGTGACGTCAGCAGAACCAACAGCCATCATTAGCAAATCCGCAAGCTTTGCCCGTATGTCTCTCTGTCCAGTCAAGTAAAGTCCTGTGATGGAGCTGGGGAAGTTGCGGGGGGGGGGGGGGGTTGCTTAAAGTGACCAGATGTTTGTGCTTTTGCCATTGCACAACAGTTAGTTTGAATTTCACATCAGCTCCTTTTTAACAGCTACTCAGCATTCGCACAGCAACACCCGTTATCCTTGTGATCAAATTTAATGGATTGTTTGACAGTATATGTCCATTATGCATAACTTGAAACTGTTGATGGCGGTCATGCGATGTAAACTGCGTCAATATGTATTTTTATATTTATACTGAAACCACTGCACCAAAGAGTATTTCTAGCACACAGTCAGAAAAACCTACTATACTGTCTAACCTGTAAAGCTTCTAAATGACTGATGATATTATGATATTGTGGCGGACACTCTGGGGTATGTCCGTAAAATCTATCCCGAGGTGCACAGGACAAACCAATGCACGCGACAGACAGTCGGCCACAGAGTTATCTTTCCCAGCCACATGCTGAATGTCCGTCGTGAACTCAGAGATGGCAGCCAAGTGGCGTTGCTGGCGAGCAGACCACGGTTCAGGCACTTTGGACATAACGTCAGGGGTTTATGGTCGACACCCAGGGGTCCGGGCATCAGTGAAGCTGGTTGGGTCCAAGTTCGTCTGGCCGGGCTTGCTTAAGGAAGTCAAGGCTTGGGCGGCCGCATGTGTTAGCGTTGCCAGGATATCCTTGTCTGAATTTGTCTCTGCCACTAATCCCTGAAAATTACTGTGTATCTGTAACCATGGAAAATGACGGTGGCCATTCAGGTCATTCTGTTCACTCACAGTGAAAAAAAAAACTTGTAACACCACTATTTTCCCCTGAACTAATTTCCAAGTTCAAATTTTATTCTCTTGCACTGTCATATAATAGGCCAATACATTTTTTTTTTAATTTGGTGATTAAAATAACAAAAGTGTTCAGTGGGCGGGTTATGTAATCAGCGGGTGCTTAAAACTAGAGATCGACCGATACGTGTTTTTCTATAGCCGATACCGATGCCGATTTTTAGAGGTCAGGGATAGCCGATGGCCGATATTTTTGGCCGATATCTTGACATTTTCCGCGCGTTCGATCTCTCGCTCTCTCTCTATTTCTCTCTTTTCCTTTACATCCCTCGAGAATGAATCAATTGCCTGCATGTTACATTCTCTGACCTCTAAAGAAAAGGGTCCTAAAGGTCTGCAAGGTTAGAGGACCAACCTCTTTGGATCATCTGAGCCCCAGGAAAGGTCACGTATGCCCCATCTAAAAAGGGACCTTGTGTTTGAAATTAAAGTACTGGTAATTATGCATAATCATTTGGGTCCTGATTGATTTATCATCCAAGTACCAATTAAAATGCTTCCTTTCTTCATTTGTACAAATCTAAAGCATAATGGTGTATTTGTCCACAGAAGCCCACGAAGCTCTCCACTGACTGCAACGTTGGGGCAGGAGGTGAAAACAAAAGCTAAAGCTTTTTGTTTGATCACCACTGTGCTTCCCCCACATCTTTTCTTTAACCACTGTAGAAGGCAGTACATTCGATTTCGAGTGCCTCAGTGCTTTCAGAGTTGGGCAAGATGTAAACAAGGAGGAGATGCTGTTTATTTAACAGAGATGATCTCAACACAACACACACGAATATTGACTATTTGGCTCAGGTATGGTAAGGGAGTACCTGAGTGTGGCCTGGGGGGCATTGCAGTTTAAGTGTTGCCAGAGATCGAGTAAAGAACCAGGGCAGAGATTAGCATAGACTGAGATGCTGGCCAGGAGGACCAGCAGCCTCTGGCTCGCCTCATCATGTTGACTCGCTATCCACAAACCACCAGGAAATGGTGGTAAGAGCTGACCTCGACTGAATTCCAGGCGTGTGACCATGTGACGTCAGCAGAACCAACAGCCATCATTAGCAAATCCGCAAGCTTTGCCCGTATGTCTCTCTGTCCAGTCAAGTAAAGTCCTGTGATGGAGCTGGGGAAGTTGCGGGGGGGGGGGAGTTGCTTAAAGTGACCAGATGTTTGTGCTTTTGCCATTGCACAACAGTTAGTTTGAATTTCACATCAGCTCCTTTTTAACAGCTACTCGGCATTCGCACAGCAACACCCGTTGCCAGGATATCCTTGTCTGAATTTGTCTCTGCCACTAATCCCTGAAAATTACTGTGTATCTGTAACCATGGAAAATGACGGTGGCCATTCAGGTCATTCTGTTCACTCACAGTGAAAAAAAAAACTTGTAACACCACTATTTTCCCCTGAACTAATTTCCAAGTTCAAATTTTATTCTCTTGCACTGTCATATAATACGGCAATACATTTCTTTTTTTAATTTGGTGATTAAAATAACAAAAGTTGGTGGTGGGTGCCATGGCGTGTAATCTTTTCCAACTGCTAATAAACTTATAATAACACCACTGTAGGGTGATGTGTCAGTTACTTAGATGTGTAACAGAGTTTGCTGTGGACAGCCTCACTCTTGTAAATCACTTGATATTGTGTGTGCAATGACCAGACCTTTCTAGTAAAAACCTGTCTCTGAGTAAGCATTGATGAACTACTGATGAGCAAAAATGTATAACACATGTTCAGTGGGCAGGTTATGCAATCAGCTGGTGCTTAAAACTAGAGATCGACCGATACGTGTTTTTCTATAGCCGATACCGATGCCGATTTTTAGAGGTCAGGGATAGCCGATGGTCGATATTTTTGGCCGATATCTTGACATTTTCCGCGCGTTCGATCTCTCGCTCTCTCTCTATTTCTCTCAGTGGATAGCGGAAGCGATTGCAGAAGCGTGCTCGCTCACTCACTCTCTATATTTCTCTCGGTGAATGGCGAAGGTGATTGCGGAAGTATCGTTCACTCTCTCTATTGGTGAACTCACTCGCTCTCACTCGGTGACTCGCGGAAGCATGCGGGGCTGCCCACAGATGTGCCTGACAGTGGCAACACAATAATGAAGACGCGACTTCATTATTATTAATTGTGTTTTTAAAAAAACACGCATATCAGCCAATGCCGATTTAAATAATTTTGTCAAAAACAGCGCAAATTAATCGGCTGGCCAATATATCGGTCAATCTCTGCTGAAAACCATCTTACACCAGCTTACTGGACACCTGGACAAAATGTGCTCATAAAGGAAAAAAAAAATCAATACCTGATTAAATAGTCTTTTCTATAGACTGATGCCCAGTGACGTACAAGGTAAAGGAGGTCACTTTCTACCACTAATGTTTGGACAGAAATTACTCTTTCATCCTCCATTAAAATTTCCCACACATTTCTTTCAAAACAATCCCTTCGGAGTCTCCCGTCATACATTTATGCATGTGAGAAACACTCTTACATAGTCATCCTGTGGGCAAACATTGCTTCCAGCTGTGCAAACATGCCCAGACAGAACAAGCTATACATGTCAGCCAGCTTGGGTTTCTTACTCCATATCGGTCAAACACTACACAGCATAAATACATGTGCCAAACTATACTGTGCATCACAGCCTCTACCTTTATTCTAGGCACGTTTTGCTAATGTGTTCTATTAATTTTTGCTTGTCTTAGTAGGAAATCATACACCAACAGTGTTGTGTACCAGAGTTGGACAAATTCATGTGAACAAAAATGTTAGCAGTGCCCATTGCCAACACAACTGTCATGTGCCTGACAGTGGCAACGGGAGGTAATTGCATCTTATTATGATTTATGCACTAGACTCTGTATGGATTTTTCAACCAATTAAGACCAAACCTTAATCAAGATTTGGTCTTAATTGCTTTAAGTGCAGGTTTATGGAATCGTCAATGATCCTCTAGACACCATTTTCATATGATCCTTTTGCATCTGTGGGTCAGGTGAACTCTGACCCTACATCCCTACATGATAATAGTGTGAACAGACCCTTGGCCTTTCTCTGAATTAAAGCTCTCATTGTGATCACAATGTCTACGTTTAATGACCACCGTGACCAATAACTGATGAAGTGTTTTTAAACCTCTCTTATTAACTGACATAATTTTGTTGATTTCGTGTGGGTGTACATGTGTAAACTTTTTTTTCCTGAAAGATCTGTTTCATTTTTACCTCCAGCCAACAACATCAAAGTGGCTTTGTAGCTCTTCTGGACACTTATAACGTTCCTCTTTAAATTGTGTAGATACAAAAACGGCTGCGATGCATGAATCTACAGTCACTGCCTCAAATCCATTAAGCTTAAGACTGCTGGATTCTCTTCATTACGCACTATTTTTGGAACATATCAGCAATCAATTAACATATTTTATATAGTTCCTATATATTTGTTCCCTCAGAAGAGTATGCAGTGTATTTGGTTGACATATTAATTAATTTGGAACATTTGTTAGTTATCGTTTGAGCCCTTTTTTAAGAATAAGGAAGCGTGTCGCACTGTGAGGATGTTTTGGGATTGTGAATAAGAATCTGGAGTGGTGCTTGTAATCGGGAGAGTGGGTGTAGGAGAGTTATGGCTTTAGCAAGCCTGTAGTTTATGTGCACTCTGGGTAAAATGCAGAGCACTTTGAGAACATTTATCATAAAACACAGGGCTGGGATGTAAAATGGCTGCTCTGCTCTGCTTCAGTACTGGTGATAAACTCTTCAGATAAATAATGTATGACTCCACAGTTTTAAAAAATGTCAGAGCAAGAAATAAAAAGGTGCTCTGACATTTTTTAATGTTAACATTATAATGCTTTGTAAGGTGTTTGTTTCCCTCTGTTTTTTTTTCATTTAGAAAACTCTGCTTCTTTGTCATTGTACTTAGTCAGTGTTATTTTGTCTGGCCTAATGTATAAAGGATTATACCTAAGACTTTATCATGTTACAACACTGCACAAAATAGTTTATATACACATTTGTGTACCATGTAAACCAAGGAATTGATAATGGACAAACCGACAGTGTAAATGTTTGAATGTCATATGAATTACAGTTACAGTAAATCATGATTCACTCTCTGTTGTGAGTTTGCATAACCCAAAATTCAAAATGTAAATATGTAAAATTGTCCAACCATATAATAATAGACAAGTAGTTGGATAAATTTTCCGTCACTTCAACGTACTAATTGGCCACTTGTTTTAGCGCATGATAAGAACTCTTACCATACACACCCTCCTGAGTGTATTTTCCAAAAGACATAAATAAAACCTACATCTACTCTCTCTAAAGGACACAGGCAATGGGGACTCCATGCACATTGGCAGCATTTAGCCGGTGACAAATGGAGTTTCCCAGGCTGAACCAGCCCCGAGGCCTCACTCAGATGGGTTGATAAATGTAGAAGTGAGCCCCGACAGGCAGGTTTATTTTTATTAGGTCTGTCATCATACCTTTGCAATGACTCCACAGCAAACACACAGTATATGATAAACTGGGAGGAGGGGAGTGGGCTTGTATCACTATGAAGCGTGTCTTGAGATGCCATAAAAATATATATTTTTGCCCTGTTGGTAAAATTATAGAATCTTACACCAAAAGAGTAAAATCAACTAATATAGTCAATTTCATTTCTACTTTCTTAAAGACAACACAGAGATGAAATACCAGGGAGACACATAAGAGACTAAACAGGAAAAAATAGGTTAAAGTATAAATAGTATATGTAAAAAAAAAAATCACATGATTATTGGAACCTCATGTCAGAGTAAGAGAAACAAAGTTCTGACTGAATGCCAAAAGAAGACCATGAAGGGCAAGGTTACAAGCAGTGTTAAAAGAACATCCACTATCATGCCATTCCCCTTCCCTCCCAACAAGGGAAATGCATGATGGCAGGGCAAAAACACTGTTTCTTTATTTGGCTGCACAGAGAGTACTTTATCTATTTGACAGAGGATGTGAAATCACAGAAAAGGAGAGTGGAGAAAGGGGGAAATATTCTTTTTAAGAAAATGATTCATGGGCCCGAGACTGTGCAACTCATGAGTCAACAATGTACTGTTGGTGTCTTTTGGGGGGAGAGGGGGGTGTATCAATAGGTAATAAATCTCCTAGCCTTCCCAGGATAAGGACACACTAAACAGGTGTCTCACTCGTACTGCAGCAGCTTCAGCAGCACCCACAAGGTCATGGGTCGTGGTAATTCTGTGACTCTGTGCACGTTACAGTCAGGAAGATGTCTGTCAAATTCTTGCTTTTATGTCAGTGAAAAACTTGTTCAAACTGTATGGTGGTGTGATCAAATTTAATGGATTGTTTGACAGTATATGTCCATTATGCATAACTTGAAACTGTTGATGGCGGTCATGCGATGTAAACTGCGTCAATATGTATTTTTATATTTATACTGAAACCACTGCACCAAAGAGTATTTCTAGCACACAGTCAGAAAAACCTACTATACTGTCTAACCTGTAAAGCTTCTAAATGACTGATGATATTATGATATTGTGGCGGACACTCTGGTGTATGTCTAGATCACCGGGCTGGTCAGCAGCCATGGCTGTAAAATCTATCCCGAGGCGCACAGGACAAACCAGCGCACGGGACAGACAGTCGGCCACAGAGTTATCTTTCCCAGCCACATGCTGAATGTCCGTCGTGAACTCAGAGATGGCAGCCAAGTGGCGTTGCTGGCGAGCAGACCACGGTTCAGGCACTTTGGACATAACGTCAGGGGTTTATGGTCGACACCCAGGGGTCCGGGCATCAGTGAAGCTGGTTGGGTCCAAGTTCGTCTGGCCGGGCTTGCTTAAGGAAGTCAAGGCTTGGGCGGCCGCATGTGTTAGCGCACTAAGGTGCACCAGCACACTAAATCGACCCTCAAACCGTTTCCAATCTGCGTTTAGTGTTGAAGGGTGGCGCAGCCGCTATGGTAGACTTATCAAGCCTCCTGCAAAGGACTGACTTTTTGCCAGGAGTCCCCTCTGGGTGTTCAGGGGGGGGCTGTGTGGCGGACACTCTGGGGTATGTCTCTAACCCAGGAGGGTTATGGGTAAGGGGGCGTGGTTTTGGTCCTTGCTTTTTGGCACTTTCCGCCATGTCTATTCATTCTGTTCTGTTACCTGAGTAAAGGCTGTTAATTCACCTCACCTCGGAGTCTCTCCTCATTTGCCACAATATTAAAAGGCTTTGCATACACTGGAATTCTACAAACACTGAAGGGAGTAGAGACAATGGTAGGAATTTTTGTGATTTTTTTTTACAAATATCACATGTGCCAACTGGAAATTCAGACATATGCTTTCACCTTGTCTCATATCAAGCTTCACCACAGAACTCAATCAAAGTAAGAGCTGCCAAGCTGAGTCTCTTCCACGCAAACGAGTAAGGAGGGACACAGTGACCTACCTAATGGTAATGGAATAGTCTTTAATGGGACTGGCATGGGACAGATTTAATGTTGTGACTCAATGCTGGGGGTTTTCACCTCTTCCAAAGACTCCAGGGAGAGCTACCATTATGTGATCAAAACCTTTCTGCCACCTGATGGGCCGGCTGCAGACCCGATAATTAAGGTCAGCGTGGGCCCTTGATAACGCAATGTGGTTTTAGCTACAGTTTATTTCTTGTGGTTGTCAGAAAAGGCTTTAATGTTTTTTTTTTTTTTAAAAAGAAAAAACAAGCTTGTTATCAGTCTTTTTTTCTCCGCTCCACTCAAATGTGTTTTGCCAGCAGTCACAATGGGTGTTTGACATTTACTGTGGACAAATGTATATAAGCTACTTGACACTAGACAGCTCTTTTGACACTGATCATTCACCACTTCACCTTATAACTCAGTTCAAAGTGTGCACTCAAAAGTAAAATTAGCATTAGTGGTAGTAGTAGCAGAACTAACAGTCGTCCAAGAAGCATGTCATATCTAACGTGGAGAAATCTATTTTAAGCATAAGAATTCAATCAATTAAAAAAGGTTTAATGTGGGAATTTTGTTTTAAAAAAACACTATAATTGAAACTGACTATTTTTCTCTCTTAAACCATATCTGGAGGGGATCTTTAAAAAATGTTAATTGGTTGTCAAAAAATTACCTCTTTATTGGTGGACAATCAACTAATTGTGTCAACGTAATGTGACTTCATTGGCAGCTAAAATAACAAAGTCAGACTCTTCATGGAGTTTACATGCAGAAAATGAGTGGTATTAGATACAAACAGAAGACAAATTCGAACCTCAGTCAGTTGCATTGCCAGCTGATTTGAGGCTGCCAACTATCTGGTGAACTTGACAAAAAACACTGGTAAAATATTGAGGATCTTTATACACCCACAATAACATAAAGTGTTAGTTCAGCAGGCCACAGTGCTCTGAGATCAAATGCTTACAAATTTGAATCTTACTGCGGGTGACACCTCCAACCTCATCCTGCTGTGTCATTTCTGTTCCATTCATCCAGAAGAGGGTTTTGTCTTCAGTTCATCTAGAGTTCAAATGGAGCAACGGGGATGGCTCACCCTGTCAATGTCTATGAGGTGTCTTGTAAGGAGCAACCAGGGAGGAATCCTTTCAATTAGAGTGATTTATGAAAGAACTCATTCGGCTTATTATGCATGGGCCTAGACTGGGACTTTCCAGCTCTGTACACGGGGTCATTTACGTGTTGATTACATGAAGGAGAAATCAGCTTCACAAATATTCCTTATGCCATCACATTTCATCCTGACTTTCGTCAATTTACGATAACTTGCACTCCATTAGTCTTAATGAACCACATCTAGCCTAATAGTTTCCAGCCAATCTTCCATTGTATGCTGCTCACAAGACTAACAAGAACTGTTTTAAAAAGGCAGTGGCTCTTTTTTTCTGAAAAAGTGTAAATTGTACAACTGTCTATGTCTTTAACATTTCTAAATAATGCATGTTCCTTCATTTCCACAGACCACCTCCCTTCTTTGAGGATACTCTACTGGTGACACTAATAATGTTATCCTAAATGTAACAAAAACTGCAAAGTAAGCGTTTAAAACTCAGTCATTTAGGCCTCATTATTATGCAAAGACATTTACCTGTGCTTATACACACACACACACACACACACACACACACACACACACACACACACACTTAATACTCTGCAGAAATGTATTATCATTAAAAAAAATAAGTACAACTCCAGTGATAATGCAGCTGAAAAATTGGCTCAGGCCCCTGCCGGCCTAGAGCTTGAGAAAACAAGATTCATAAACTATGTTTTGCAAGTAATCTAGATACCTACTGTACGTGCCAACACGGAATGATATTTGTCTGCATTAGGTGGTCGTCCATCACCTGTTTACATTCAGTGTGTGATCACATAATTACACGTGATCTGACATTTTCATTGTGATCAATAAGATAAAGAAATAATATTTGCTACTCAACGTAGTTGTTGAGAGATGCTGTTTAAATTGTATCAAGGCAAGAGGTTTATATGCATGTGTGGGAAAGGGCACATAATAAGCAACACAACTTTGGTCTTAGTGCTGTGCAGCAGTCCATCAGTTGAATCTGATGAGAAACGCCAAACATTGACTCTCTTCAGTGTTCGATAGAACTTCTTAAATAGGCGTACAATATAATTGGAGCTAAAATAAATCCTATCTGACAGCCTTCATTGAGGTTGTCGTTTAGAGATATGGAATCTATGCTCTTATTCTTTCACAATGGAAACATTGCTTCATTTCCTGTCTACATGGATGAACTGCCCAATTTTACGCCCGCCTTTGAAGGTAATTTTACATTGACAAGCCCTCTCTGATTTCAAGTCTGTATGCATTATTAACGGAGGAAAGCAGGGGACAGGGCAGGTCTATGGAAATACGCCTTGCCCCAGGTAATTATCCAGAAGTTTAGGTCCAACCGCGTTGATGAAATGTGCTCATGTTTATGCACATGAAGGAGATTACACATTCAAACCGTCGAACCCCTATTTCACTTCCTCAATATGTAATTATAAACGGATTAGACTGCATTTGAAGTGCACAGACATCCCTTATTTTCAACTATATCCTGGTCTAAATAACATTGTCCTAATGAATGCAGGTGCTCTTCTTATCTCTCGTTATTTCATTTGGCAAAAGAAGAAAAAAAATAGGTATTTGAGTGTGGGGAACAAAAAATCCCCAAATAGTGTTAGAATACTTTCTATTTCAAATCCATGGAGCTTCACGGTCTTAAAGTCATAATGGCCTGCAGGCAATGGGAGGAAAGACACAGTGAATTAATTAGCCCGGCAATGAGTGAGGGGCCATGTGCTGACCCCTCAGAGGGTTTTCTCCTTCTGCCTCTCAGCCAGTCACACAATCAGTTGTGTCACTAATTAAAAAATACCAATTCAGATTTTGTCCTTTGTAACTAACATCAGACAAACCCAAGAACTGAAAGTGGAAATGGTGCACTCTCACAAAGCAGCTGAAAATGAGCAACTTAAAAACACCCTGGCTAATGGTAGATTCAAGTCGTCTGTTTTTATCTTTGTACTTTATAGCCTGTGTTACAGTAGAGCATGACTATACTGTAAGCTTTTCTATAGAAAAAACTATGCAATTTATTTTATTTTGCGCACAGACATGCACACGCACACACAGACACACTCATGCACACACACACACACACATAATCACATCACCAGTGGAGCAGAGGGTGATAATAAACGCTAGTAATCCATTTGTAGCTTACACAGCCATATAGAGTTCAAAGGTGACACTCTTTGACAGAAAAGAGATTGATATATTTACAGAATGGCAGCAGATGCCTGTATTTGTATGCTGATTGTGTTTTTCCTCCTGATGTCATATGTACACAGATTTGGAGTAGAATGTAAAATCTTTTCAGACAAAATTAAAAATGTCAGTGTCATAGACTTAAAAATGCAGATACCTTACATTGATGCCTGTGTTGCTTTAAGGGATTAACTACATAAGAAATTGTTAAATAACACTCAGCAAGGCGAACTGAATAGAAACACAGTTTAACTTTTACTGCACATACAGCGCTACCAGAAGTTTCGTTGTTGTTGCTGTGAATCAGGCTCAAGCATCGGTTCTATGGTTCTTTTTCCTTTAATCAGGGAGCAGTCCCTCTGCTCGATGCTGTAATGGTTGCAGACGGGCAATATTACAGCTAAGGGAGCCTTCTGGCACATTAGAGGGGTGGAGGTTGAGAGAGCAGGCCCTAGTCATTCCTACAATAAGGAAGAGTCACACCAGAGACAGAAACAATAACTGCACTTCCTCTACAATGGTGCCCCAATGCACCCAAATGCAGAAAAATGACAGGGGGTGACGTTCCCTGCTGCATTACTTTTGAGTTACGGAGGTGATTTGCAATTCAAAGAGTCTAAGGAGTGCTGACCACAACACAACCGCCTCCAAGGGCCCACTGAGGCAAATAGGACCGGGGGCAATTTGCAGCCCCTTTTGCTGGGAAACACACTTTTAGGCCAAGTCATGTAAAATAAAAATATGATAAAGACCATAACTAATGAGGCCAAAATTCGTTTCCGGAACTAAAAATAGAGGTAAGTCTTAGGAGTTGACTTTATGTCAAGGATACCTTTTCATGGAGCAACTTTGATGGTGTTGGCCATGACAGTGCTGCAAAGCTGCTTACTTGCTTAAAGTGTAAATGAATGTTTTGCATATCTGCTTAACAGTACCAGTAAAGTCTTAACTATAGAACTGTACACAGTGTTTAGCTTGGCATTTGTTTTAAGTACAATTTAAAAGGGAGCTTGCAAGTATTTCTGTTCAGGAATTGAATCTACAATTTAAAAAGTATCTCAGTTATGACTACTGCAACCTTAAATATTACCTGAACTATTAATCAGAGTGTGTGTTACTTCTGTGCTGCCATATGGAGTAGCACCATGTCAACAGCACCAAACATCCCTATCCTGTGTAACTAGACCCAAACAACTGCTGAATGTGTCATCCACATCAGGTCTGCAGTGTGCTCAGCTTTAGCCAGAAATAATTCTCTCAGCAACATGTCCAGTTAGAAACAGAGGAACTCAAAGCACGAGTGATTAATGATGACGAGTGGAACAAATGTAGATGATTTAAAATGAAGCAGGAAAAGGGGGAGCAGTTGAGTCGGCTGGAGGTTTGGCACCATAATTAGGACATCTCCTACCAGTGGATGCAACAAAAAAAAACATCCTTTTTAAAGGATGATTTACAGGTGTTGAACTGTAAAACAACAAGTTTTCCCCTTATAGGACTAAGGCAAGTTGATTTATCTGCCACAGTCACAGATAATTAAATGGAAACTGTGAAAGACTAAACAAAATGTAATAATGCAGTTTGTAAAATCCAGAGTACTACAAATGATTTAACTGCACTACATATTTATATAGTTTATTGTTTCTCTCATTAGCATTGATGTAACCTTAAACTCTAACAGCATGGACAATTTTACAAATAGATTTGTAGCAAAGAATCATACAGACAATGTTGGGTAGTAGTAAATGTCAATATCTGTTTATTTGGTTTTTTTTGCTACCTAATTATAATAATTTCTGATGAGGCATGTGCAGCCACATGCTGATTTCCAAGTGTTTAACAGAACAAGCCAATTTGACTTATGCTGGTTGCGCTATTGTACAGATGTGTAAATTTTCTGATCTGATTACCTATAGCAATTGATTGAAAGATTGATTGACCTCTGCAGTGTGAGAAGGAAAAAGACAGTTTCTCATGCAAAAGAATCAATCAGTACTACAAGGGGAATCTAAGGCGACTAATAAGTTATCGCTTGGCTCAAGGTGAAGAGCCTTATTTTTGAAAATCAGGGCACAAACAGAAGCCGTGTCAGTCAACAATGAATGCATGTAACAACCAATTATTAAGTATAATTACACCAAAGGTGCCAACACAGAGGTGTTCAGACTGGAACTGGATTAAAAACAAACCTGCTTCTTGCTGATAGTACCTGTGTCATAAATGGTGTGTTGGGATTGCATGATCTGATGTAATCCCAACACAGGTCATTTGAGGTAAAGTGACCTTTAAACAGAGGCTACTCCATAGACTTCTATAATATTAAACCGATACTGTTCAGGGCATTTAATTCTATGTTAGAAATTCTTTAACGAGCAAACATATCTGCATTGATGAGACAGGTGTATGTTGGTGTAGCGAGGGTAAAAACTTGAAAATGGCTGACAGCTTCAAACAAGCAAGTAAACCACAGAAATGTAGATAATTATCAGAACATCGATGCCATTCAGCAACTCCACATTTCATTATAATCCAGCACATATTTTGTTTAAAGTCACTTTGATTGTGTTTGACTTGAGCAATAACCAAGCCTGTTGGAGCAGAGTCTGTTTGCCTATAACTCAAACTAACACAGCACACCCTAAATGCAGCATCTGGCTTTCCCATTACATTTAAGGCTGAGTTTTGAGGAGCCTCTGAAATGTGTTGGAATTAAATTAAAACATGCGCTCTTCCACGGCAAACTGGACATTTTCCAAGACTGCATTTCACACACCATAAACACTACAGAAATCTTCAAAAGTATAACCTAACTGAGCCTTTTGAATTCACTGTGCAGCACAGATTTTAAAAACTCCTAAAATAACAAGCTGTTTTGCACTTGAAAGAAGGGAATGGTACTGAATTCCTCAGAATTTATGGATTTTGCCATTTTATTTTTGCTTCTTGTTGAAACTTCTTAATATTTTTACACTGACTTCGAAACAACTGGATTTGTGGGGGTGTAACAAAAGCTTTTGTGGGAATACATCTTCCTATATTGTCAGCTTCAGATCAAACGTAGGTGGATGTATTTCCATGGAATACATTACAGTATGTAATTGTACATTACAATCAACAGGATGCTTTAACATAAATGAAATAAAAATGTTTTATGACTTAGAATCATCTTACTTTCTTGCATATCATCTCAAACTTATTACTGTTGTCATCATCTTTTTTCAATTAACACCATAGCTCATGTAGTGTAGGTTTTTTACATTTTATTGCATATTTGCAGAGAATGAAAGGAAGATCAGTATCTCAGCTTCCACAGTGTCAATGTAGGTGTTCAAAATGAATGCAACCTCCCTATGAACCATGAAGGAGTGCTTTTCATGTTCATGATGGAGGACCAAGCCACTTAGAACTCCATGTAGCTCATACCTAATGCAATATTTTACAAGTTATCACACTGAGGTTCACATAAAGGTGCAGCCCCTGCCAAAATCCTAAAAACAACCTGTTACTAAGCCTCAAAGTCTATGTCAAATAACCACCAAAAACTATTTTTCATTAGCTTAAGCAAAACTACTGAATATGGAAACAGATATGATTAAAACTATAATACACAACAACAAATCTGGTTAAAGCGAACAGGAATGACAGAGACTCCATTCAGAATCTCAGCCTATTTTTAATATTTCTCTCCAAATCTGATCTTGGCTGACAGTAATCAACAAAAATACCATGGGGTTATGGCGAAGGAAAATATGTTGGCGCGAAAAGAAAGATACAGACATGGGGGGCTAGATAAGTTTAGTACCTTCAAAAGTAAGCATGAAGAGGGGGTCAAGACTTGTGAAAGACTACAAGTCTCTTAAACTGTGGATCAAGGCTAATTCCTCCTGGCCCATGGTTGAGCGCTGGGCTGTGGCTTCAAACAGCAATGCGTTTATTTAATGGGTTTCTGTAACATTCCTCAAGTCTCAGCTGAAACCAAACAATAAGATGTCTGCTGACCAAATGACCTTTCTGCTTCGTTTATACATTATCAGCCTCAATATAACGTCTGGTACTTTCTATTGCTTAAGCTGTTTTCCAAGTGATATTTACATTGACTTTAAATGGCAGTTTGTGCTTCAGCTGTTTATTGTGTTGCCATTTCCTATTAGCCCTGTAACACTGGTTTTACCTTATTTGCCTTGGCTTAAAACCTGCTTCATTCCACAAGGTTATAAGGCTCAGTGGAGGAATCTAAATCTGCTGACATTCACAAATACAGGGCAGCAGTCATATTTACAAAAACTGGCAAAAAAATAACGGACAGCCATTACAGCAGTTGTGGAAAATGAGCGAATAAAAAGAGAGGACAGTCACCAGTCTGTAACTATAAAAAATAAATTACTCCAGTAAATGTACAGATAGACATCCACACAGACCTTCCATCAAATGAACTATTGCTCCATGATGAATGGTCTCGTGTCTCCTCAGGACCACCTACCCAGCAGGAAAATCAGGTCATGCACCTGGAAATAGTTATAGCCACAAATACTAAGAAACGGTTTGCGATTAAAGTTGGCTATTACTCAAGACTTTGGTCCACAATAGAACCAGACTGAGATGGAGATAGGTACCACTGTGTGCTGAGAAAGGGATGGACTAGTTCTACACACACACACTGTTCTAATATAACACAGGTGTCACCAAACACAGTAAAAACCTTTAGCCTCACATATTTATATTCTGCAGTGGTATCCACTTAAGAGTTTACCCTTGTTCACCAGCAATTCATGGGGGGTGTCAAAAAGACTGTTTTTTCCTCAGTAAGTAGCAGTGTGCATGGTCTCACCATTACAGTAAATTTGCTTTTTAGTGTTATTGTAAGCTTTTTTCAAAATAAGTAATGCCGGCTCCTCTGCTGCTCAGGGCAAGACAGTGATAATTCGGATCAAGCACTGAATGTTTCAAGCTGAAACTGATAATATTTAAGACTGTTCTTTTATGTCATAACGCACATAACACAAGCAGGATTATTATTGTTAAAAGTTGCAAGAAAACAACAACAACAACAACAACAACAACAATGGCAGCAATTTAATTCATTTTCACCCAGTTATAATTCAAACCATAATTTTATTGTCTCAATGACTTATCAGTTAATAAAACAAATTTGATTACTCAATGTAATCATTAGCTGCCCAAGCTATTTTATAATTGAAAAATAAGCTAAGATGACAATAACAGTAACTAGTAATACAGTACAGTGAATTAAGACTAAATGTAAAAATGCATGCATACACACATTTTTAAAAAGCCAATAAACAGCGATTAAAGCAACAAGGCACATAATGAGCAACAAATCACAAATGTGACTTCATTTCAAAAGGAGAAAAATAGAAATGAAATACACACACAAACACATTTAAATACACTAATAAAATGAAAAGATTTGAGATATTATGTGCCTCCTTCAGTAGGCACTAACTGAGCAGATTTACTACATCTCCCAAATGACTGAAGTCAAAGACAATCTAATGTTTTTGCCACTGAGAATCAAACTATTGACATTCCAGCTCCTTAATAATGTTTTCATTGTGGATTCCTTTAGGACCTGAGACTTATCTAAGTCTGATGGAAAGAAAGCTCTGCCTTTCAGTGTTTTGGAAGCAGACAAACATCCTCCCAGTTGTTTGTATTGTAAATCACAATTTGCTCCAAAATGCCTTCCAACAAACCTGCCGCCTACTAACACCTCCTACTGTGACACATTAATTATAACTTCCTGTATACAGTCTATCCCAAGCCATGAATACGTAATGCCCCAAAATGAGTCATATTCACATAGCAGACACCCAGCAGTGAATAAATACAACCTATCCATCAAACACTGCCCAGTGAAAAATTAATGAAAATGCACATATGCAGGCAGGGCGCTGGGCCCTGCCAACGGGAAGAGTGGAAATTATTATACTTTATCTTATAAAAAAAAAAAAAGATTTTACAGCCATCAAAATGTCCCAATTATGCTAACCATATGCCATGGAACACCTAAACACCTGCACAGTGACAGACTAAATGACAATCAATGCACAGAGTAAGAAGGTGTTCTTTTAAAATCCGACTTCATACCATGTCAGTCCAAACAAGGTGCTAACATGGCACAGCACTGAAAAGCCTTGGTCCTGGAAGACACGTCTGTCTTTCCTAAGAAGAGTGAAAAATACAGCAGAAGCTGGCAGGTCATTCATCTCTGTTGTCCCAGTGGATGGTGTCTGCTACAGGTTCACTAATGGCCCTGTTGAAATGCTTGAGATGTCTGAGTAATGACAAGCTATAAAAGCTAAGATGACTATAAAGTCAACTAATCTGAAGTCTGTTTAGTGGTCCATTGATAGTTAAGAATCAAAAGTCCCAAACATAAACAAATCAAGACAGCACAAAAGGTAATGGCGTAACCGCTTTTCATAAACTGTATAAATGGCACTTGAAAAAAGTATTGGTCTTTCCATCTGTTTCCTTCCTAAAATAAAACGACTAAGTGAGAAAAGGAGAAAAAAAATCTGAGTGAATGATGCAAAGTTAAGGAGAAATAGAAATTGTGATCTGTCCTGAATTCTAAATATCTACGGACCATCCCTTCCCTATCCTCCACCACCCCAATCCTGCCTCCACCTCTGTTATTGCTCCTTCTGCTCCTCATGTCTGTTAAGTCAGCATGACATTTTATGATGCCTGGATATTAAAAAGCAGTTTCTATTATGTGCAAGAGGGAAGTGGAAACAGCCACACTCATGCTAAGTAATTAGGGAAAGCAGGCGAGGGGATATTTATGAATGCAGGGGAAGGCTAGGGGAGACCAGGGGAATAGGCATGTAATGTCCTGCTGTCAGTAACAGTTTTCTCTTTAACTCTCTACAGAACACAGTTGAAAGTGGAAATTATTTTGAATTTCATTTATGCCCCATGATTCCTCTGACTCATTTGATTCATTTGTCCTTCACAAGGCATCAAACAATGCCACAAAGCACAAATATGTTTTCGTGGCTGCATAAGAGATGATGGGTACATAATTAAACCGTCTGCTTCGAGTTGTAAAGAGGGTCGTTACGAAAGTAAACATTTATTTCATGTCAAATTAACATTTTTCAAAATACCTCCATCTGACCATCTTAAACGTTGTTGTTGGGGCCACAACCCCTGGTTTAAATAAAACTTTAGTGACTAAAACACAACCATTTTAAAAGAAAAAAATGGACTGCTGGTTGTAATATCCACTTTATTCACAATATCCTTTTGATTTTTCTAACAGAGATTGAATGGCGCCAGTGGCAACATTTTTACAGCTCGCCTCAGATATACTATAAAACCAGCTTGTGTTCTTCTCTTTTGATGTGGTCAGCATATCCTTTCTGATACTCCCTGGAGAACTTTGATCAGCTTACTGACCACAAACCCTGAAAAGTATTTTTTTAATAAAAAACAAAGTTATAATAAGTTCACGTAACCTGACTTGAAAGCATGCTGTATGTACTGTGTTATACAGCTGCAAAAGAACAGTTCCTTTGAAAGAAGAGTCTAAAGGAAATAAATGTTGATCGAAATTTAGTTTGTCCATTTTGCTCAGTGGATCTCACACACACACACACACACACACACACACGCACACACACACACACACACACACACACACACACTGTGTGTGAGTGTGTGTGAATAGCGTTCATTACCTTGTATGATCAGGGTTGTGGCTTTTGGCTGTATGGAGCTGCACTGTACCTTTTTCTGTTCAAAAACATTAAACAATATTTCCAGTCGGCCCCTCCAGGCCTCCAGCTCAATAACAATTTGAGGCTGTGAGAGAAGTGAGTGGAGGTGGTTCAGACACCTCAGGGCCTGAGGAGCAGCTCGGGGCTCTCCCTGGAACCACAAACCAGCACAGGTCACACTCAAGATTGTTGCTTTTCGTTCTTTTCACAGCTCAGGGACAAAATGAAGCCTTAACCTCGTAATCTACCCAACGTGTCCCACGATAGCAGTTCTAGATTTAGAGCTGGGAAATTACACTGCAGGCCTGAGAGATGAGATGAGAAGGGAGAGGTACGGTTTTGAGCATAGCCAATGAAAGATAGTAGCGAGATCACAGAACTACAAGACTGGCATTTTCATTACCACACACTCAAATATGATATTCCTTATAGCATCATGATTAAAGCAGGCAGCTCTATTTTGAAATAAATATATTAACATCTGTGTTTATTTTTCTATGCTTTTTACCTTTGATGGTTTCAGTTTGAGAGTTGCATAGGGATATAATGTGACAGGAGTCTCTCTGCCACCTGTCACTGTGCGGCTTTAGGGGGAAACGGTTTGTCCTGACTTCTCCCCCGAGCTGACTAAGTCCATCCAGCCCACTCTCTGCTACACAATCAGCCCTCTGTTCCTGACTCAGGGTGGGTCCTTCACCCACATTACTGTGAAAACAACCAAATCTCAAACGCACTCTCACTGTGGCATACCCATGTGTAAATACACACGCACATATGCACACATGCGCACATACTCCTGGACTAACTTCTAAACCCACTGCCCACCATGTTGCTATGGGGAACCTGACCCCACTCCTGCCACTTAGCATTACAATCCTGCCTGTCTGCTTCATTGAAAACACGTGTATGTGAACACTTTGTTTGTTTGGTACATAGATCTATATGTAAATGTGGGTCTGCCGAGATATTCTTACACTAACTTAGTGACTGTCAATACAGACTAGATACAAAAATTTGTTTTTATTAAAAATTACTTAAAACAATAAAACGGATGCACTATTGCTGCAATTTAATGTACTTACTTCCAGCCTCACTGTCGACCACTTAGGTATATTCATTGACAAACACCACTGATTAAATGTGTGCACACACTGGAGTAGATAGTTGGCAGTGGGAAATTGTTCCACTATGTTGTTGTCTCCAGTTTCCAGTATGGGATAACAGCCTCTCTACTGCAACGCGACTGGGAAATGCCATGGTTATTCAAAACACTCTGGCACAGGTCTTTTGAAGTAAAACAGACTATGGACTGAGTTATTTTCTTCACCCCACCAGAGCTGGCTGCAGTGTTGAAATGTGTCAGTGGGTGCAGGTCAGCCAGTCGAGTGTATTAATGCTTGAGATTAGTGCTTTGCTCCACTTAAGACAGTCTGTAGGGTTTGAACAAGTTATTAATAATACACCTTTGTCTTACAAAACGAAATAATAAGTCATTAAATCCAAAGTGCAGCCAAGGGATAGACATATTTGCATATCACCTACAAGATTATTATAACACAGTAATCAGTTTGTAAAGATGAATGATATGAAAGAACTGGAGACATGTGGCAACACCCAGCTGAAAGGCAGGAAGAGAGCAGCTGGACTGTTACTAATATTCATATTTACTTTTACCACCAGTATTATGGGCAATGCTGCAACACACAGGCACTCACACTTTCATCGAAAGTCTGCGCACTGGACATACTAGGAAAAATCTTGGTGGGCCACCAATGTAGTGTGATAGATAGAAACAACAAAAAAAAAAAAAGGAAATAATTTGAATCACAGGTTTGTGCCAATTGCATTGCAGGCTATAAAAAATAACCAACCATCAAGTTACTCAGAGAGCAAGTGCAGATGACACACACATATTATGCCTTAGGTAAATCACCTGGGAAGGCAGCAGAGATCATAACTGCTCATGTCGACGAATTTGTGAATTTGAATTTATTAAATGTATTTTTCTGGAAAAAAAAACTTGCTCCAAGTGCGCAAGAGCTGCTGGGCAACAATGGTACTCAATATCTGAAAGGAGAGAAAAGAACATCACTGTACAACTTCCCTCTCAAGTAGTCACATGATTCATAGTCATACAACTAAGAAGCTCATCCACAATATATGACAGCAGGGACAAATCAGCTTGTGTGAAAATCCCTCCTTATTCCCATTGTATGTGATGACACAGGGGGATCCTCCTAATGTACAATAATGAAAATGTTCTGCCAGTGTGACAAGGCAAAGCCTTTACCTCAGTGTAGGAGACCCATGAGCCAACATATGGTACAGTGCATTGCAGCAGACATTGACGTATTGCGCGTGGAGTTGGAGTGGGGCTCACATCAAGAGGAGGCTCGTCCAAACCACTCACGCTATAGATCATCAGAGACAGAAGGCTCTCCCTCAGCCTATGGCTGCTCCTCAAGTGGGTCCATTCAGTCCGAAATGAAAACAGAGAGAGAGCAGAACTACTCTTTGGAGTGCGAGCGCAGTTATGTGTGTGGTAAGAGACTCACACAGACATGGAGGCACAAGGGCGGGCCAGTACTCTTCACTTAGACCACACACATACACACAATAATAACCATGAACACATAGCCTACATAAATATCTACACGCGCACTAACATGCAGGCATGGATAAATGCAAACACACACACACACACACCCTCCTAAATGCCCCCCCCCCCAAAAAAAAACGCAAAATGACAACCACAAGCCAAGTAACACAGGCCATCACTGTTACCAAAGCCCCTTCCAGGGAGAGGGAGAGAGAGAGGGCGAGAGAGAGAGAGAACCTCAATCTTTTCCACGGCTGGTTGCACTATTTAAATGCTCTCAGAAGTGACGTCTCTTTGACAACTGTGGTAAACGATATAATAATCACACAGCCACATGTCTAGCAGAACACTTGCTCATATTGCCCCACCACCTCAATGCCCTTGAAGGAGCCTGAGACATATAAACAGAAACCATTTCTGAAAGGCAAAGACTGGTAATTGGGAGCCATGCCCTGCCAGACCTACCCACCCCCACCCCCCCATTACAACTACTACTCTCCCAGTAAAGTGTCTGTCCAGTATGCTTCACTCACAGTGGTTTCATCGCTGCCAGAGGCAGGAGTCAAGTTTATACAGTCTCCAAGGCCATCCTTCTCTTATGAGAGCACACTGAGGGGCTTTGTCTCACTGCAACATTTAGACACACAGACGCACGGACTGGATAAGCTCTTGATGGTGAACACACATCCGCGCACGCACACACACACACCAAATTGATCATTTCTGCCACTGTTGGATCTGGTGCCACATAACATATAATTAGGCTACAACCAAGAAAGGCAGCGATACACTGGCTTAATTTTGATACGATTAAGTAAATAGGCGAGGTTATAAAAAAAAAAGAGAATATTATAGTTTTGTTCCTTTGAGGCCATTATCGACACCAGTTGTCCCATCTGACACCACTCATACCTGCTGAAAGCAATATCTATTATCTCCAAAGCGCAAGTCTAATACCTGAACATATTAGTTCCAAATACAGACCATGCATTCTTATATGGTCCAGGATCAGCTTTGAGGAACAGGCTGAAATATTTGCTAATTTGCAATAAATCATTGCTTGGTCAGTGTTTTCTTTTTCTTCCAAGCTTATAAGTGAGAAAGGCTGTGTGCATGTTTATAGACTTTGTGGTAAAGAGAGAGAGAGAGAGAGTAAAGAGAGAGTGTGCATATTAGGAACAAACAAATAAATATGATTTGGTCCATCAGTCTCAATATTGACATATTCACAGATACCTCAACCCCCTTAGCTTGGTCGTCCTCTCTCGCCATCCTTTATTTCCCTCCTGGTAATAAGCACCTGAATACATAAAAGATGTTGCTCAAATCCTTCCTGTTTATATTAATGTTTTATTTAGTGTTTTATATTATCATAATCAAAGTTCCAATAAAAATAACAAAGTAGAATAAAATATACATATCAAGTGACAGCCTAGTTCTGTAACCTGTCCCGCGTGGAATCTTGATGTTATGTTAACAAACAAATTAGCATTTAAATGAGTCCTGCATTTTATCCTTCAAGGTTATGTTGTTATGGATATTAAATTAGAGTGTGTGAATTTGCTTGTGTGCGCATTTGTGTGTGTGCGAGCCTGTAGGTATGCGTGTATGCCTCTGTGTGCCTGTGTGTGGTCCATAAGCTGCCAACCGACAAGTCCCCCAGAGAGGTGTTAGAGCAGGTTTGTTTAGGGTTGGCTTGGGAGTGTGGGGTGGAAATGTGCATGTTACAGTGTGTGCGTGATTCAGTCTGCAAATGCTTGAGGGAAAGCAGTCCAGACATTTTCTAATTGTGGAAGATTTAATATCCTTCTCTCCTGATGGACAAAATCAGTTGTCAAGAAGTCCTTCCAATCTTCGAGTGCCTAATACTTCTGTGTTTTCTCAAGGAAGGAGGGTCTGTAGAAAATATACATGTCCATGTGCTGGCCTCTTTGAATTGGTGAGCATTTGGGCTGAGGTCCTACAACCAGTCACAGCAATGGAAATGTGTAAATGTTTTTGCAGACGTGTAACACAAATGCATTCCTCCCAATAGGTGGCTCAATTGCCAGTTTATCATGTGAGGTCAAGAAAGACTTTATACTTTGTCCATTATTACGTTTTATAAGATTTCAGACTTCTACACCTTGACACAACAAGTTAATCAATACCTGCCTGAAGCGTTTGCAAAAACATTCCCTGATCATAACAAAGACCATCCAAATTAATAAGAGTAATGACAATAAGCTATGCTCTACTGAACGAGACTGTCCACCTACATGGTTTCTACAAGAGGAGATATAACAATATATGGAAGCAGAAGTATTAGGTTGCGCTCACCCTGCACAGATTTAAATCAACAGATGATAATTTGGTGAGTCTCTATGGCAAACTAATCTCCCCTTTAATATATTTGATTCAGGAACCTGCTCAAAAACATGTTGTTTTTAATCTACCCCTCGCCGGCTCAGCAGACATAATAAAATGTGGATTAACTTGTAAGCTGGCTGATATGTGGAGATTTTTTTTTCCTAATTCTTATAGCAGAGCATCTCCTTCAGTCTGCAACAGTAAATATGTATGCTAATACAGTAGCTCATAAAGTCTTTAAAACACCTCCCCATAATATTGCAGGCGGAAAGCTCACAAATTTAAACAGTCCATAACGCAAACAGTGATGACTTTGCCTGAGGCAGTTCACATCTATAAGTAACATGTACACAATATAATACTGCACAGTAAAAATCTGTTTTTGCATTCTGAGTTGTTCCGGGTTTGGTTCTTAAGGTAATGTCCAGTCAAAATTAATTTGGAAAACTGCATTTGTTAAATACAAGGCATGATTACACAGATTTACAGTAATATTGCTTTACCTTTGTTAAAGGAAATCAAACACTCATGTTTCAACAAATTTCAACAGCTTTTTTAAAAAAATGTAATTCAATTATATTAATTATATTAATCAACTTATATTTTACTGTAAAAGTCAATTGCAATAGTGAATCATGTCAAACTGAGCAGATGTTGGTAACACAGCACAAGGATAAAGAAAGGAACAGAAAAGAAGATAATATGTATTTGAAGTGTCTATGCTCCTTAACATGTTTCGACAATGTTAAGGAGTGTGTTGATGTTTATAAATTGGACCTACTAGGTTATTTGTAAAGATTCAAAGGAAGATATCAAGTAATATAAAAGTAGTAGTAACTAATGTGTTCAAGGGTTGAGCAAACAATCTTGACCATGTTTTTGTTTGTGCACAATATAAAATATCCAAGTCCATGAAAAGACAACAACTTCAACACTCCTTTAATCCATAGGTGGGGTCGAGTGATTTGATAGGGTACATAGCACTCTTGTGATTGACTCCATGTGAGCATGGTTACAGTTGGGCCCACTCCCACCTATTAATCCACCTGAAACTGGAGCTAAACTTAAGATCACCACTTTCCCAGACACACTGATCAATCACAGAAAAAGTCAACCTGGAAGCACTCAGACCCCCAAGCAAACCATTTCCTGAATCCCTACCTCCACCCATTGCCTGAGCCAGACATTTATTTTTTTAACATTGCTATCATGTGCCGTTTGGGCCATTGAAAAAACTAATTTGGGAATTTATGGAGCCTGGTTTCAAACACAGAGTCTATAGTGGAGTGTCTGATATGCTTTTGTGGGTTTGTGACAGGAAATAAAGATTTACAAATGGAGTGGAATTCTTTTAAGACATGCCAGCGTTAGGTGGGTTGTTGTTATTCTAAAGTCAGAAAAATCCACCTCCACCCCAGAAACACACATCCTGTAAGTCAACATCCATGGCAAATATCAGAGCAGGAGCTCTGCCTCAAAGGCTTCATATTCTTACATGTTAACACTGATGGGAGAAAAAACAAAAATGGGACAAATATATATATACACACACAAATTTACATGTTTGCATATTGTCTCCACGACAAAACCCACAATGTCGACGAAACGTTCTGCACCGACAAAGACACCTGCACCAAAGCCTTCAGTAGAAAAAGACGCTACAGCGGAGCGGAGTCAGCACAAAGAGGCACAGTCAGAGGAACTGTGAAATACGCGTCAGTCACAATGTGTTCAACCGCGTAGGTTGATTTTTAAAATGATTATTTTACAGTATTTCTAAAAACTATTATAGTTATTTGTTAGAAAACGCTTCTATTTTTATTTCTTAAACAAATGCTTGGGCCTGAAAACAAGTTTGGATCTTTGATTTCGTTCTATAGTACTGTATAATAATTGTAAAAAATAAAGCTGACTACTTCGCGGAATTCACCTATCACGGATTCTTTTTGGAACGTAACCCAAAATGAGGGTTCACTCTGTGTGTGTGTGTGTGTGTGTGTGTGTGTGTGTGTGTGTGTGTGCAGGTGTATATTTCAATACCAAACACAAAAATGCATCTCATGTAGTCCTCCTTTTAAAATATTAAATTGCATTACATTTTGGAAGGAGAAGTCAGCAGTCAGGAAATTTTACCAGAGCTCTCTGCATTGAAGAAGACTCGTGTTGTTTGTGTCTGTGGATGATATATTGCTATTTTCAAACAAGAGAAGACAACAATACAGGGAAGGAACAGGTCTGAGGATGAATCACCACTTATTTAACACTACAAAAAATGTGTGGTTTATTGACTGGTCAGCAGCTGTTCAGACCTTTCATTACTAAAGGCACAAAACCTTTGTCAATGCTTTGGGTGGCAAGGAGAAAGCAAACTAAAGGGCTTTTACTGCGTTTACTCCCCCGTTTATATCTTTCTCACATCTCTTACTGTTTCCCTATGCCTCCCTCCCTCACCCACACACACACACACACATTAAGACACACGCAAACTACAAGGGACTTGAAAGACCTGTTTCAGGTGTTTGAACTCATCATTACCAACTCCAGCCTGGGGATCTGCTCAGCCTGACAGCCTTGTTGATAGATTGCATTTGTACGGTCGCAATTGATTGACTGCACCTCACTCAATGTAATATGCATTTGTTGGAGGTTACAGGTAAAGGGAAGGGCAATAATGACTTCCCCTCTTGTCCTTTGGCAAATGACCCTGTACAAACTCTGATGGACAGTTTACCATATTGAGAGGGAGGAGGATACTTTTGTAGATATTCTGCTTACTAGGCAAAAGAAGGTTCTGTTTCCTTTTTAATCAAATTTCAATTATTCTGAAGGAGGGAGGAAACACGCGTTTTGTAGCAGGCCCTCCATGGTCTTTAAACCAGTATTTTCTTCCAGCAGCTCCAGGTAATTAATCATCCATACATGTTTTAAAACATCAGCGACTCTCTTCGCTGCTTTCTCAGTACTTTGTCTCTGTTGTCCCAGAATGTGAGTGATTACCACCAAACTAAATCTATTACATGTTCGAAAGTGTGGAAAATATACATATGGCATGGTCTTTGAAAAAGCATTTTATTTGAAGCCTATGCAGAAAAGAAAAAGGGACACTGGAAACACTGCGCCTCCCAATGTGCAGGTGCAACTAATGAAGTTGTAGAAACAAAAACAGAAAATGTACAGTAGCAGGTCAACATTTTTCTCTGCTTTTAACCCATCACACAGAGAGAGAGAGAGAGAGAGAGAGAGAGAGAGAGAGAGAGAGAGAGAGCAGTGGGCAGCCATGCAAGCCACCCAGGGACCAACTGGGGGTTAAGGGCCTCACTCAAGGGCCCACAGTGGTGCGACCCGACCTCTCAGCCCTCTTGGTGTAAAGCTCGCCATTATCAACCAAAGGATTTTCTTGGCATTGTATATTTTGGTGGAAATGGTATTTATCCAAATCCACAGATCTAAATTCAAGACAAATTTGAAATCCACATTAAACAGGTGTATTTCTGTATCTATTTCACGCATAACTATTCATAGGCTCCACACAGTCTCTTGCCTACCTACTCCTGTGGGTGAGGACAATTCATTTGCATCTTTTTTAAGCCCAGCCATGACTGAACAATCCAAGTTGTTTAAAAAAAGTATTTGTCAGAAAAACATGATTAATGTTCCTTTACCTGATTAACCAGCTTGACTTGCACACACACATACACACAAGAACAAGAAACTTTGGTTTACATTTCTTGAGGGTGGTAAGTTACATAAAACCTGCTGAAACCCAAACATAGCTATGTTTCTTTCATAGGACAGAAAATGCTTCTACAGCAGACTACCTGACATGGACACACAGGTGCAGACTCCCTCTCAGCGATACTCGCATACTTTGCACACAAGTTCCTGTTTCTAACAATACCACCATGATTCTTTTGTTTCATCAGGCAAGCATGTGGAGCAGAGTGGATCTAAATCAAGCTTCTAAAAGCTGCACGAGTCTGAAATGTGTCCTGGGTTATCTGACAAAGACAGAGGACACAGTGTTAGACAGATCAGTTTCACCTCCATCTGCTTTTCCTACCGCTTCCTTTACAGAGTTCTTCCATCTCTCAGCTCTGTTATTCTGAGGAACAGGACATAACCTATCCGATGTGAGGCCAGGGGAGAGGTATGCAGTAGGTTACAAAATTAAATATGACTTCTGTTCTGCAACCTCCCCTTTCCTTAGTTAACTATATTTCTACATGTGCATCAGAATACACATTACTTTGTCATTAAGTGCACTAGTGTTCATGATGATCCTTATTTATGAATATAGGTTCATAAACATTAAATAGGTGTGGCCTAGTTGAACATCATTGGTTTAAGCCCCAGCCTCTTGCTCTGTTTTACTGGCCTCAGAGGACACTTGGTGTTGAGTACTAATTGGTTCCAGAGCGAACCGTAACACGGACCCCACCAAAGACTGCCCGCCTTCATCACCACAGGACCGTAACGAGTGTTTTGCAAACAACACAGTGGGTCTGATAACAGGCCAGGTGGGTAATTGATGTGGTTACTAAGTGGCTAATTTGCATTCTTTACACATACCAAAGTAGGTGGAGGGAGAGATAAGGGGTAAATTGGAGAGGGTTGGGAGAAAATGATAGTCATAAATGACAACATGAATTGAGTCTAAAGGACCCAAAATTCTTGAGGACTTGTTAATAAAGGCACTTAAGGACTTTGACTTGAGCCAGAGTTGAGTGTTGGGCCTGAGCAACATGCCAAATATGTTATGTGATCATTTCTTCTGTCAACAAGATATAACATATTTGACTATATATAAAAATGTACCATTTAAAAATCCTACATTAATTTACATTACGTTTACAATATTTACATTGATCAATTCTGATTTTAAGTGCTGATTTCAACTAATGTCTGCAGTTCTACAGTAATTAAAAACGAAAACTAACTACGTCAAAGAAAATATTAACATAAAAGTGAAAAGATCATCAAGGATTCCTTTGTGCTCAGTATTGATATAATAAATTAAAAGATGTTGCCTCAGCACACATTCATTTAACAGAGTTCCCATGAACACGTGGCAGTTGCACTATACTCACACTATGCCTTGCTGTTTGTTATAGGGAATGAAAAGGTGACAAGTGATAATGACTGGTGGAATTTGGTTTTGATGTGGGCTAAGTAGATATGATAATGGCTTCACAGAGAGACTTTTTCTTTGTACTTCTGTTAGCGCTATTTGTGCTAATTGGCCAAAAATATAGGGTATCAGGTGCTGTGGGAGTATCCTATAAACCTAATTTACAGATGCTATTACTATTATCTCCCACAGCTTTGTATAAACTGAGAACAACTCTCTCAGGAATCTGGAGCCTCTTTCCTGACAGGCATTAGGGGACAAAATTAATAGACTCTGCTAAACAATGATTCAAGCGGCATTTAAAATGTGATTGATTGGTCTATGATCCAAAAAATAATGTATATATGCATTATTATAGTTTGGCGGGTTCCTTTTCTCTCTTTTTTGGTACAGCACCTCAAACCCCAAACTCTGATTTTATTCAGTATATTTACACAGTTTGACAGATTCTGGCAAATTAAAACGCAGCCTAAGTCAGCATCCTGCGCTAGCATCATCACAGGACTAAATTGCATTGCATTATTAATTAGCAATATGACAATGTGATTAATATAATATTATGTTTGGTTATAAACAGACAAATGGAGCCACTAGTGTCTGATTCGGTGCATGCAATTTACCACAGAGCTGAGGCCAGCAACATGAGGAAAATCAATTTTAATAGGAAAAGGGGGAAGATGCATGTTGTTCATGTTCGTAAGTACATGCATTTTTGGGTTGAGGACAAGAAGCCATGATGGACTACGGCCTCAAAGAACACAAAAAAAAACTGTGTCGTCACATGGAATCAATGTAGATCTGTGTGGATCACAAATCAGCTAATGATGTTGAATAGTTGTTGTGGAAAAAAAGAAAACACACAATGTGTCTGTATTTTGGTCTCACATTGCTCTGTCTCTTCTTTTTATTTAGTGTTTATTGGAAGTTGGCAAACCATCGTAGAGGTGCATTACCGCCACCAGGTTGCTTCGCTCTCACTCATTCATAGGCAGGGGCGCCGCCAGGAATTTACCAGAAATTTTGGGCCCCATTACAAAAAATCAAATTGCCTTTAATCCATGTGATTTCAAAAAGCCAGCCACCAGCCAAATCTGGCACTAATAGTAGGTCAACATTATTGGGCATCCTATTTTATCTTTCTCTCTTTTTCCCTGTGGAAAAAAGTCAAATTGTGACTATTTACAGACTGCACCACATCCATCCAAGTATGCTATTGATGTGCATTACTTTCAGCCAGTCTCCTGCCGTGGTTTTGAGCCGTCTCACCAATGCTTGCTCTCCCTCAGGTGCACATCTGCTGCTTTAATGCTCCACCAGAGTTTATGCAGGTTTCTGCACAGGCCAGAGCTGCACCTGCAGACCCTTCCAAACAGGAGGAACAGTACCTGTATTGTAATATCACCCTAAATTCACATAACATGGCTCAACTATGTGTGTTTAAGTCCTACAGACAGTAGCCACAGACAGCCAAACAGACATTAGGAAAACAAACAGCTAAATCTCAAAAAAACAAAAAAAATCAAAGAATCGTAAAAAAAAATAAAAGGAGACAGAGGAAACAATGTCTTGTAGTCAATTCCTCTTGCACTATCAAGAATAACTGAGGGCACCCGTGCCAGATGCTGACTAGGATCATTAGGTGTGTGGCTAAAAGAATGGTGCTTACCCAAAGTGGAGAGTGGTGTACCAATCCCACCTGCCCAGGGATAAGAATCTCTCTGGGACACTTAAGCTGAAAGGATGGAGCACTGAGCCTCTCACACAGATGAAGCTAAATAAAACCAAAGCTATTTATCAGTGTAGCAGCCACTCGACTTGTCACTCTTCCTCATGCCTCCTCTCAGTTTAACCATTCATCCACAACAGTGCCATCAGCCCACACTAAGCAAATCAGATGCATGAATCAGAAGGAGCAATATGGCTAAGGTAAGCCAAATAATACTTCACCAGGTGGCCAAGGACAAATAAATATACAGAGTTGGGCACCACTTTAAAGATGCCATTGCCACAACTTTCACTGCACTTTGAGTTATGCTCCACTTATGATTGAAGAAGTCTATAGTTAAATCCTTATCAGAACTGAAAAACCAATTCCTGATGCTATCACTGATGACGTTCCCCTGTGGAAGATTTCCCAACACACACTCCAGGGGGCAATCCATCTGTTCCACTTGGGTTACACAATGGGAAAATACTACTGTACTCCATAGTACTGTACTACAACTATCCACAGAGTTACTCTCCCTTTCCAAAGTGATTTTAAGACACAAGTAATTATGCTTGATATGATAAAGTAAATTAATGACTGTGGTGTGTGCTTTATTGCCTCCCTTCTTTGCCATCACCACTGAATGTTACTGAGAAGAGGATTTGGGGAAAACTTAAAAAGCAGCATAACAGGACATTTCGAAACAGACTAAATTGTTTCATTATAATGCATTAGACAGACCTCTCAGATCTGCAGCCTCAGAGGTTTGGTAATTTTCAAACCAACTGTGTACCGTTTAATCAGCATTGTTATCATTACCACTCTTCCTCCTCCACTCTCGTACACTAAAGTGCTGAAGCCGGTGAAACACACCGTGGAACCTTATGATACTCAAGTGCATCTGTCCATTATGCAAGTAGACTGAATCCAAACCAATAACCTCTCACTAACCTTTAACGACTGCCTCAACTTCAATAATGCCCTTAAAAATAGATGTACCTTGTAATGTAGGGTCCACTGTACATGTTTGTTTTTTGAGGCATTGTATAATGAACTTTAGTCTGATACGTTTCCTTGTTTTCTTACAGCTGTAATCAGTGGTAGACAGACCATTCAGTGCGATAGCCATGTCTAATGGGACAATAATGCGGGGCTGAATGGCTCCTGCTACTGTGGAGAGTCGGCCCTCTCAGTGGCCCCTCAGGCCATCGCCTCAGGTCAATTACAGAGGAAAATCTCAAGTGTTTTACAATTTCCACTTATAAATGGCTTGTTGTGATCACTGAGCTATAACATTATCTCTTTTTAGTAGTTAGCTGGCTGTTTGACGACTTAAATCATCAGCTCAGTTCATCCTTAAAACGATTCCCACTAATAATAAGGAAACAGACTGTTATATTGTAATTTATATAAACCCATGACTACAACAGAACAAAATAACTTGGTAGAGATCAATGAGGTGGCCAAGATCAGGGACAGAGACGGAAAAAAACTCTACTAAAAAGCAATGTTGCATCCACAAAGCGCTTCAAACCCAAACAGACTAGATAAACATGGGAAATGGGTGCTTTATTTCATTTTATTTCATGCCTGTGCACTGGTCTCTGAGGACTGCTGGCATCGATTGCTGATTAAATAAAAGCATCTGTTCCTCTTCCCCATTCTTCACTCCCCCTCCAGGTCACTCTGCTCAAAATACCTCCGTTAATCAGATTTCTGTTAAAAGCCATAAATAGAATCAGTGCTCTCGTGCCAAGACACACTCTTCTTTCTCTCATTTTCATTCAGTCTCTCCTGTTTCTATGATAACCAGTGTCCTGAATTTGTGACTTCATCTTACCTTCTGAAACACAGAAGGTAAATGCCTTGTATTCACAGTCATACACATCTTTGGAAAGAAAGGAATAACACAATAGATACTCACACACCTATAATAAAACAAAATGTGGTGCCAATTTAAAAAATGGAAGTACGTTTAAAATACTGTATTATAGGACAATTCCAATTGTTCGATTTGTGGAATGGTATCCCATACTTCTAATCCATATTATATACAAATGTGATCAATGAAGCATATCGTCATTTGTACACATGTGATACAATTTAATTTCTTATCATGCCATATTCTGGCTTCATTGGTAATGACTGGTTAATCAAGGAACGTTGTTGTACATGCAGTCACAAGGGAACAGCAGAATGACAGCAAGCAGTCAATTTTTTTCCTCATTAAATCTCTGCCTACATGATCTCTACATGGTAATAATCAGCACTGAAGACATGTCCCATAAATCAAAATGAGATAATCCAATTTGAAATATATGAATATATATATATATATATTCAAAAAATATCCATGAATCTATAATTAACAGTTGTTTTAAACTGATTAGGTGGTGCACATTCATTTTTCATGCCCACTTCTATTTGTTAATAGTTTTCATGTGTCCAAATTTAAGAAAAGAACGACCTGTGAACAGCTGCACATGGAAGAGGTTATATCCTAAACCTTGGCTTTAGTGCAATTTGTGTTGGGCCAGTGCAAAGTGGAGGCATTACAGTGAAATGAAATCACAAACTGAGAAAGTAAAAACAACCAGCTATATTGTGCCTCGTAATATCACTGTTGATTCTTTAAATATTTACCTATGAAACACAATATGAAGGGGTATCGGTGTCCTGGATAGCAAAGGATAAATTTTCGTGGATTGTGGAGCCTCCTTCACTAATGTGTTTAGCAGATACTGAAAGGGTTAATCTCCAGTGACTCGCATGGGGAGTAAAATGACAGGTTCTCTCTTTGGGTTGAACATTTTAAACATGTTTTGCTACCACAACAGATAAAACAATGCTACTTTATTGCTGCTGTTATGCTTAAGAGCTGGGAAAGCAGCTCAATCTACCTCTTGATCCCGGAGGGACTTGTTTAAGTCTGAGTGATTGTCAGAGTCTATGTCGATTTTAACTTCCCTTTTTCCAAAATGTCTGGTAGTTTCCACACCAGCTGAGAGCTGTTATAGGCAAGTAACCACTTTAGTCACAACCCTGCACCTTTGGAGCAAATCCCCCCAAAAATAATTTAATGAAAATTAACACAGTTTTTTTAAAAAATGACATAAACGAGTATTTGCGGTGACTGACACCTGATGAAAAATGCACAGTTAAATGATGGAACAAACTTAACTAATGATGAAATGTGAATAGGTAGAGTGTAGGGTTATAATCCAAACAGATGTTAGGATGACTACTTTTTTGCATAAAAACTCTTGTAATTACATCCAATCATTCACTGATAGAAACAAGAGAGAAATATTTGGCATGGATTGCTTGGAATAGTGCCACTTTACTGTACAAACTATCTTGGCGGGAATCCAATGACCGATTCCAGCCAAGGAATTGCCAAACCAATTGCCAGGCCAATTAATTGGTTTGTCGATTATTCAATCAAATGATTGGTCAAAACAATTAATTGGTCAACCTCTACACTGAAATACAAACAGCCCTTAAATGCAGAGAGTTTAGCCAATTTACCAAACAATGCCTAAAAGTCCCACTTTGATAGCACTCCATTCGATTGCAAACTCTTCCTCTAATTCTGTACTTCTACCACATCACCCTCTGCAGCTGATTCACAATGCCTGCCTGATGTTCTGCATGACGGGGTTCTCTGTGGCGGTACACCTCCATGTTAAAGTTGGGTGTTGCACTACAGGGCCACATGTATGGCACGTAAGGAACCACACCTTCTCACTGAATGGAAGATTTTCCACTCATCTATTTGCACAACAGAGAAACAAACCTACATTCACCACAGTCACAAAATCAAGCTACAACCTGCAACTACTGTATTAGCCATCTAAAATTTCACGCATGAGTATATCCAGTACTATTAAGTTTGATTTTTTTTAACACTGTCCCCACATTGTATCTTTCATACAAATGCATTGGAATGGTGTATCCATGGTTTTGTGCATGACTCATTTTTGTGGTATGCTTATTTAAATGTATGTTTACAATATGTCTCTTATGAGTTCATCATGCAATATGCCACAAAAACAAATGCCGGTTTGTTATTTCATAAAGGCCATGAAGCTCCTTTAAGACGAGGGACTTTACTTTTCTTTCCAGCAGATGAGCAGCACTTAGACTGCCACAAGGACTAATCATCACATTGTTCCTGATGAATAGACAGGCAAAATGATTATGCACTCTACAAAAACTCTTAATTAGCACAGTCTCTTCTCAATCGAGGCTCTAAATTACATTTGCACAGTTCAGTGATTACTGACCAAAAGGAGGATTCTTGAGCTGTAATGAATACACCGGCCCATAAATGGTCCCATCGAATGGGTGACCACTCACTGAATGAATCATGTCCCAATAATTAAATTGTATGCCATACAGCGAGTGTTAACTTTAGTGGATGCACAGTGAACGGTTCTGACTTTTCAATAAGCTTTTAAAGAAATTAAGTGATGGACTTGGACAATAATTTCTCTTTTCTGGGTCATTGATTGTTCTGTTTTCTGGCTCCACCAGACCCATTTTGCTGAAGACTTAAGATTTCCATGCAGGGTCTATTGCCTTATCACTATATCCTCTGAAAAGTCAAGACAATAAAAAGATTCATGATAATCAGCTGTCAGCTGTTACTTTCAAGGTGGGATTTAAAATCAACTCATATTGTTTCTAAAACAAGTTCAATCACTGTAGTGGTCAAGAAAAAGACAGAACTGCAGTTAACTTAATATTTTGGTGCTGGTAATTCTACTGAAATTAGCATTTTAATTTCAGTAGAAGAAACAAATGGTATATAAATAAAAGAGAAGCAAGAACTAAAAACACCATTGGTTTCCTGCATTGGTGACAGCTCTTGGCAAGCAAGAAAACATGTTTCATACTGAACTTGCAAACGCTCAGCTTTTAGATTGTGAGTAAACAGCAGTTGATGCCAATGCTGGCTATATCACAATAGGATGCCTTAAATAGCCCCTTTAAATCTACAACGTGTACAGGGATATAAAAACACTGATAATGGTTGTATTTAACCTATGATGTGGCCCAAATTTCCACACAATATTAATAACCTCTACACAGAGGCAGAAAACAGAGTCAGGCAGTTCTTACTGAACCTAAAATTTAATTATTTAAGCCAGTCAAAACAAAGTCCTGATAAATTTGAAGCAAAGGGAACATTTGTTTAACACACTGCAACTGTCAAAACAGGAGAATTAGTCACATTACAGAAAGCTTTTTCTTTATATCACATGATCATTTTTCTTGCTTTTTTGGTTCTCAGATCTAACAATTTCCTGCAATCTGTTAGCATCCAGCTATTAATCAAGTGGTTGTTCAACAGCCTGCAGGACTGTTGTGATTTACGGGCCATAATAGCATCTTCCCGCTCTGTTTAAGCACCTGCATTTCATTTGTTTCAGTTTTACTGAGCCGCCTGTCATCATGACATAATGTTACACCAAAAATTAAAGACAATTATCATTCACCTCCCCTCCTTTTTGCACCTCGCCCCTCCTCCTTTCCCTGTCCTAACCTGACAGTTAAAAAAACTGCCTTTCTACATCATATATTTTCTAAAAAGGGGTTTTAGTGATGTTAAGGGGCTTTTTTTTGTTGTTTTTTTAACTGATCAATAAATACAACTGTAGGCTAGTGCCATGAATCAAAACAGCCTACCTGCCACTCCTGGTGAGTGATAAATCTCTGGTGCAGTCTGTAATCTAAGATTGCTCATAAAGACTGATTAGAGGCAGATCAGAGCCTTCCTCCTCTCAATCCTGTACGTATCATTAAAAAAAGGCTTTTTGAAGTCAAGCAGCCATATGACAGACGAGCTTTTCTAACCACGAGGCCGAGGTACTGTGCACACCATGGAGCTTATTTTATAGGGTTCATGATAGATGTTGTTTAGAGGGATTTAAGCGGCCCTTATGCTGGTGTCAGCATCTGACCCCTCTGCAGTGATAAAGCTATCAGAAAGAGAGAGTAGAACTTGAAGTGAAATATGGAGGGACATGTGTGCCAGATAAACTCCTGCATACTGGGCATCCACCCAGCTCTGGGAGGTGAATGTCTATGCTTTTATCTGCATAACACTGGAGTGGGTGGTAGATAAAGAGTAGAAAGGTTGGTTTCAGGGAAAATGACAGTAAAGTCTATTAACAGACCAACTTCAGGAAGCCCAGGTTCAAACTGTCTCTTCATTAAATTACAAGATTCAAAACCAAATTATTAAAAGAGAATTTTACGACATATCTGATAAAAAGTCAAAAGGCATAAAAAAAAAAACAGAAAACGTTATTTAAATGACAAAGCAAACTTGGCCATCCTGAGACTTTTTGACTGAAGCAGAGCGACTTCAGCTGAAAGGGTGGTTAAAATAAGGAAGGAGAATTTGAATTTTTACTCTCAGTCCAGAGGCCATGTTCTCACATTGAAATCAAGCTGTCAATCAAAATAAGTGAAAATGCAGTGATTCCATGGAGTGATTTTGATTCAGTACCTCCCCCCACCATCTAACTCATCTTGCAATTCAGTACCAATTTGCAACATGTAATTAAAGCATGTAAAAAGAGCTAAAACACAAGGAGAGAGAATGAGGAATGGATTCACAATTGCACTGCAGATAACAAAAAGTGCTTGCACAAAAATATGCTTCATCATAGAGGTTACACTGTTAGGAAGCCATTACAAACCTGATGGGACCTCAAGCCCACCACTCCACTTTCCTCCAGTCCTATAATACATGCCCCAAAAGAGTAGTTGGTGTTGTCATGTGAAATTGTGACCTATTGGTTGTAATCAGGAAACGCGACAGGCCAAGAGCGGGTCCCCCCTACGCCCTTCCCTCTCACCATTCTGATCTGCTCCGCCTTCATGAGGACAATGTTTTATTCCCCATTTCTGTCCACTCCCATTGACCCTGTCATTTTTCACTCTGCTGACTGATTACTGGCTACACTGTTCAGCCAATCTTCTCTTACAGCCCCTTGTCTTCACTGACTTTATAACATTATTACATGTCTTTATCACCACCATCAATACTCCTGGCCCCATGGTGAGCCGTTTCAACACCTTGTCCAGGACAGACACAAACACCATAAGCTTTGACCACAAATCTTACACACACACACACACACTACATTACTACAAATACAGTACTGTTGGCTTGACAGAGACCTCAAGCAATAGAAGTTTAACTAAGTTAAGGTACTGTGAATTCAGCATTATCAGCACTTCATTTATAAAAGCCCCAATAACCTCCTAAAACCTATATCAGCCTGGACTGGGATGCTTCTTCTGTGCGGCCACACAAACACAGACTGATAAAACAATTGTTTGAATGAACAGGATGTGAAAATAATAATTGATATGTTTATGCATAAATTACAATCTGGAAAGGCGCCAACATAGTGTATATGATGTCAGGTGGGCTTTGACAACTAACTTGTATGTATACATGCAATTCATTGTATGTATGACCGTAGATGATTTCTGAAGATCCAGGTAACTGAACTGAGATAAGGAGAATGAGACAATCAAGTGATGAAAAGGAAGCCAAAGCCCTTATCACATGCTAAATTAATCAAGCAAAACCACAAATAAAGGGTCATATGTTCTCACTTCAAATTCAAATTTACCCAGATTTCAATTTATGAGTGTGTGTTTTTTGTTTAGCGTTTGTAGCATCCTGAAGGAACTTGTTAGTCACAAAGTAATATGTAGCATGTAAGGCCCTCCCGCTGAAACCCAACAAACGTTTATTTTCAGGTTCCATAAAAAACACTTTTTTGGAGTTTCCTGGAATGTAATTTTAAACCGTGTCAGCAAAAACCAGCCACATATTTCAGGCTGTGTATAAACTTACTTAATCGTCGGTCTGTAATTGAAAGAACTGGGCAATAGCCACAAGTAAGTGTGTCTAAAACTGGAAATAGTTACCGTAAAAAACAAACAATTATCTCTTCTACGGTCATCTGAAGATGCATGTGTATATCTGGCATATGACTGCAGTCATGCATGCCTGCCTTTAAGTGTTTACTCGCACAGGAACTTAAATATATACAGTAACTTGATGGAAATGGGGAATTTTGACATGAGAGAAGCGTAATCTCAGTCTCACAAGAGGCTCGTGCAGTGTCAGAGCAGCACTGCACTGGTGGCAATTACTATTGACATCATGCTAATTGCAGCTGAATAATTAATCCTTACCGTAACGGAGTACAGGGACCTGAAAAGGTGAACTGGATGTGGCATATCTGGACAATTCTAATGTTTCCTATCATGTTTTTGTTTAAGGAGATCTAGTTGCCATAATTAGGATCAAGACCTGAGCATACAATTTATAACGAATTCATTACAAAATCAATTTAAATATCTGCACAAGATGATCGTTCAGCTAAATATCTAAATAGAATTTATAGACATACGTAAACCGATTGCATGAAAACAATATACTGTGCCTCTGTATACTTGAATAAGTTCAGTGAAATTTAGACATGATATGTATGGCACCTGTCTGCCCTCTGTTGGACACTTTGAAGTCAATATCCCTAGTCCAAAAACACAGAAAAATGTTAATGGACCCATTAAAAGAAGTACATTGAAAAGTGAGATGTGTGTTGTTAGAGGTCATAAGACAATTTCCCAGTTAATAAGTTCTTTGAGTTTCCACATTAAGGACAACAGATACAGAACTGGTGGAGTCACCAGATCATCTTTCTCATGTTACATCTGGAAGGATCACTGTGTCAGCGTATAGAAAGACAATGATGCCATCTAGTGAAGCAACAGCAAAACTATTTTTGGCTCAGTAGTTTCTATAGGGAAAGTTTGATTTGTAGTACTATAAATGTACTATGTATACTATGTATACTAATACTATGTAGTACTATAAACTGCCTGTGTGTTTTTGTAGGTCTGGGTCCCAAGTGACCATCCATTTATCATAAGGATCTCAAGCTGAAAAGTTTGTTTTAAATTATATGTCACTTAAGAGTAGCTTAGTTTGATTAACATATTTTATCTGATATCAAGCGGAGCCACCCACTATTAAGTTGACCTGACCATTTTATGATAGAGAACACAAGTCAAAGCAGTCCAAGGGCTCTATCTAGAGGACAAACTATGTTATGACATGTAACCCTGTGATTAACTGGATGAATTCAGTACCGTGTTTTCAAAACTAGTTCAGGTACTTAAAAAGGTCATATGTACGGCAACTTGGGAATATATTATGATTTTTAATGCAATCAAGGGCTTTCTGGCCCTTGGTTGTCTGAGGCCCTGGGCACACTAAATAACTCAAATTTCATCAGATAATAATCCAACCTTGAACATCTTCTGTATAAAGGATTTCTGTGTAGTCTGTATGGGGTGTGTTGATAAAGACATATTTTCCTGCATCAGCAGAACTGAGTGAGACTGGGTCTTGCGAGAGAGAATGTGCACTACAAAATATATTAGTAAACACCAGTTTTCTTTTAAGTCAGTTAAACACTTGGTTTTGCTGATCTGCAGATTTGCCAGACATTCATGGTTACCTATACACAAAATAAGTGCAGGCCTGGTTTGAGAGGTGATTTGGGTTTTAATAATGTGCTCCCTACATCCATTTAATCCACAGCTGTCAGAAGCCCATTACACGTGTTTTTTTTTCTTCTTCTTTCATGATAAACATTCACTTTCTTACTTTTTTCAAGATTATATGCAATGAGTTTTTTTGCATAAACTAAGAAAGCAGAGCTCTTTTAGAGGAATATGTGGGGTCAGCAAAGTCCAAGTAAAGTGGGCTTTGAAAATAGCAATTGGAAAGTTTAACAATTCTGTACTGCAACTACATCCTGTTATTTAGCCAACTATAATGAATAAACAGGAACAATTCCTAAAGCCACAGTGAGTAGCATACATTTAAAACTTTTTTCCTACACTACCTGTAGAAAAACTGCATTCTTCAACATCCACTCCTTCATCAACTCCATTGATATAATAAATTAACCCACACCCCATCAAAACCTTACTAACCATATCTGACATCTTATTAATATAAGACACTGTAGACACATAGCACTGTATATTTGCATGTATACACAATCTCCACTGTCTGTCATGGAAACCACACAAAGATCTTCAAGATCAGTGAACCAACACAAAGACCTTTACAACTTGTAAACAAATACAAATACCATGTTTACATAAACATAGTAAGGCAATAGTAGGATCAGTGCAGAAACAAACAAACGTTTCCTGTCTCAAAACACGGTTTTAACCTGCACATTTAACAGATATGCAAAAATAAGCACAGCCACTTCCCCTTTGCACAACACTCAATCATAATCACAATCAGACTACACCTCCAATTACTTCATGAGACAGCATCAAGCATCAAGGGTCCAAAACATCCGCACAGCTCGGTACACACGATCAAAGTTTGCTGTCTTACCTTACACCCAGGGCTTGTTTGGCATCGCCCCGCTTCATCCGCGCTTCCGGAACACGACCAGCCAGTCATTTGGACCAGGAGTCCAGTTTATTTCCACGGTCGCTTATTAGTAATGGAGGCGAACCAGGGGTTCGGTCCTGGCTGTTTCCACCCTCCGAACTGTCTCCTAAACGTGTCCTGACATCCTCCTCCGACCTGTGTGTTTTGCTTCCCTTATCGCTTCCTCGTTTCCGGCCGACATTATCGGAAACTCTTTTCCTGCGCTCGTTACGGAAACAAAATAAACTCAAATAAAAAAAAAAAACAAATAAAGGAAGGAAGCGGAGGAATTCTGGAACATTATAGACGGAGCCTGAGCACTGTGTCTTCTCGTGTTTATCTTCAAACGCTCCTCAGTAAAACTTTTGCTTTTTCGGAAAGGGGGGGGGGGTGGCACGCGACTGAATGCCCTCATTAACAACACCTGTGCTGTTGCCCTGTATGACAAGTCATACTGGACATAAAATGGCTTTACTAAACAACAAACTCACACAATCTGATATTTCTGTTAAATATAGTTTTAATTTAAAAAAAATATTTTTAAAAAATACATTTGACACATTCTTAGACAATAGGCTCTGTGCACGCATCACTTCCTCGTTCGGTGTAAGGATGGTACAATATTTCCGGTCGCTAAGCGGAAGTGCCGGTGTTATGGCTGAGTCAATGAAATTTAAGAGGTGCCTCTTGGAGCTACCGAAGTTCACCGTCAACAATGTGCGTCCTGCGTCGTATCGTCAGAGGATCAAGTACAACGCCGCAGAGTAAACTTGAAAAGGGTTTCAAGTTTTATTTTTCCTCGTACCTCTGCAATTTTGAAGGTAAGTCGCTGACGCTAATTCTAGCTAACGTTAATTCTAGCTAACGTTAACGTTACCCTGAGGTGACAGCCTAATGGTGTGCTAATATGTGCTGTGTGTTTCACTAATTCCAACTGAACAAAAGCCACACACAAATCCCACCCAGATAATATAGTTATTTTGTTGCTTTTAATGGTATATGTTACTAACTCAGACATAGTGGATATTTTTATTTACCTGGTATAGAACCATATGTCCTCGTCAGAGGCAGAAAACCACTCCAAACCGAACTTGCTTCTGACTGTTAACTCCTCGATTTGTTTTCGGAGCCTTGATATCTCCTCGCGTAGCTCGTCGTTTTCATTTAGGGAAAGATCAAGCGCAGCAGGCTCAGTACTACTGGCGCAGTAGTCATATTCATGACACGGCCATGGATCATCATCATCATCGGGGTCAGTCTGCACCTTGTTGGGTCGTTGGGTGGACGCTCTGTTCTTTCCCATACTCCAGGTCGTGGGGTTGGGATATTGTAGTTATTCCAATGAAAAAGCACCGGAACAGCTCCAGGTCGCAGTCGCCGTCGTCCAGCAGGAGTGGGAGGCTCTATCAGATCAGCGTTGACAAAGTGTCGTGAACACACTCGGGACGTACTTGTGACGATAAAATTATCTCTCCTGATCTTAACCACCCACTGTTTCTGCAATTCTGAGTCTTTTGGAAAGGTGTGAAAGCTAAGGTGAGAATTTGATCGAGTTGATGCTGTGCAGAATGGCACACAGCAGTGGTGGTTGGACCTGCTGTCCGTACGTTGCTGAAACGATAATTTTGTCCGTTTACATGTCATGTTTCGTACATGTAAACGGGCTGGAGATGACGACAAAAATCGTATTGAAAACAAATAATATAAAAATAGTAAAAATATTTACAAGACCGATGAGGTACGGGTATAAGGTACTGGAGATCTGGCTAGCACAGTGCGCGTTCAGTGGCTACCGGATGTTTACAACCATCCTCACATTTCTGCGGAAATTACGTCACAATTCGGCGTGCACATAGCCCACTTAGCACAGGGAAGTAAGACGAGCAAGATGTAATATATAAACCTTTTAACATAAAAGCGAGATATATAGGCTATATTATTATTGCCTAGAGCAGAATATTTCAGTTTTCTGAATCATCTGTTATGTTATTGTTAGACATAAAGTTTTTACGACCGTGCAGCTGACCCAATGGGCACCGGAGGAGGCGCGGCAGGCAGAGATGGCAAGCAGGAAGAACACCACCTGCACAACACTCTATGTATTTAAAAACCTTTTTAATAGCTTTTTGTATTTCTCTCTAAAGGACATCACTTTCTTATGGTTGAATTACAAAGAAAACTCTTCAGACAAAGTTGAGTGGTGGCTGAGGGGCTTCCAGGAAGAGCTTTTAATGCTGCATGATTTCTTTCATGATATTCTCAGTAGCAGTAACCAGAAAGAAAAAATATGACATGGTCAACCTGAAGACTTACCAATTTTTCTGTGTGTGTGTGTGTGTGTGTGTGTGTGTGTGTGTGTGTGTGTGTGTGTGTGTGTGTGTGTGTGTATATAATCTGTCATCAACACAGGTGACACAAAAATACAACAGAAGCATAATATTATAAAGTGCAGTTTTTATTCGTACCCAATATCACCAATTTATTATGAGATTGTCAGTTTACTAGTAGATTTAAATTTAACCTCCCCAACAAAAAAACGTGTTAATTTTCTTATTTCTTCCTTGTTACGTTCTGTAAACTCTTGTTTTACTTTTTGCCATAGTCTGCCACACACCAGATTAGTTTCCAAGGTGATTTATTTTGTCATAGAACTTTTGTATGAAACCGGTGAAATTCCTCGGCCCCTGTGCTCCAGGTGCTGTTCAGCCACACATTCTAGCACTTATATTTCCCAGTTGCATTGTACTGCTCAGCTGTCCACTGCTACCTCCACAACCGCAGGTGTCATTGTATTATTGTATGTAGAATGGACACAAGTCACTGGGGGAAACTTGGAGGTGGATGTGCCTCTCACCAGTTTTCCTCCTTTCTATCTAAAGGGAATGGCTGCATTTGATCAACCTTGTTGGTTCCTTCACTCTGGGTAGCTAGATCTGGTTATTGCCTGGTCTACCTGCAGCTGTTGCCATGCATGAGTCTTGCATTGGCTGAGGTCCAGCCAGATCCTGCTGTGCCTCCAGATGATCAAACTATTTGTTTTTCTGACGCATTTTAGTCACACTGAAACACCTCTCACTGTATCAAAATATAGCTAATATAGCTGCCTTATAATTAAGTTTCATCAAGTGGGTTTGGGGATAAAGAAACAAATAACAGGATAAAGTTTTAAAAAAGCAAAAAGTGCATGTGCAGACATCCATACATTTTACTTGCACACACACACACACACACACACACACACACACACACACACAAATATTGACACACAAATATATGCACATGTTCACACGTACTCTCAACGTGCACTGAACTAAGGAACACCTGCACATTTACATATTGACTAAATTTTCTACTGAACCATGTGACAGCGGCGCATTACCTATAATATTACATGTGCATTTATGTTCAGATCAAACAATAAAATGGAGAAACTACTAGTATGATGTCTTTGACTGTGGCATGCCTTTTGGTGTTAGACAAAACTTTATAAAACACAGGAGTCTCTTCAGTTATTACTCAGAATATTGCAACAAAACAACAAAACAATACACATCCAGTGAGCACTTGCTCTGCAGACTGAAATGTTAATGAGAGAGGTCAGACATGAACGGCCACACACTAACTAAACTGACAGCTATGGAACAGTAATTCAGAAAGCAGCTCTTTACTGCGGTGAGTGGAACAGCCGCTCAGAAAGCACAGCCTCGACTCAGATGAGCTATAGCAGCAGAGAACGCGTCAGACTCTGCTGCAGTTGGCCAAGAACTGAAATCTGAGGCTGCAGTGGACACAGGTTCAAGAAAACTCGATGGTTGGAGACTGGAACAACGCAGCTTGAACTGATCATCTGCAGAGGATGATGAGACATGCAAATGGCAGCAGCAGAATTTAGCATCAGATGAACCAGTCCATGGCTTTAGCATGCCTTGTGTGAGAAGCTGAGGTTGGTGGTTGTGGTGTGGGAACTGTTTTCATGGCACATTTTTGGTCTCTTTAAACTAATCTTCCTACTAGTTTGTTAGGAACCCAACGAACCACCACTGCGTAATAAGGAACCCAGTCAAAACATTCTAGTGTCTAGTATTTACAACCACGGACCAGTGATTACGTCATCCTCTGGCAAGTTATGTTCTGAAGTATTTAAATTCTTTAATTTAAACTTAACATAATTACTTCCAGACTGAATTTTCACAAAAGTTCAGTATGAATTTAGTGTTGTTAGTCTGAAATCATGCTTTATCAACTGAACTGAAGGCTGTATTTGTCAGAATGATTGACAGATTGGAATTGCAGATGAGTTTTAAGAATAAAGCAATGCAACATCACAAATAAACATCATAAATATTTCCTGAGGGTAAGCTTTATTTTTTTGAAAAGAGTGACTGAAATAGTTAAGTAATACCCAGATTTCTCATGATTACAAGGAATCAGACATGTTTAAGCTTTCAGCGTTAAATTTAATAGATTCAATTATTATTTAAATTTGTGGATGTTGGCATACATGGGTAAAATGCAAAAAGTGCAATGATCTGTGGGGGTGAACAAAAGCCAAGATCAGCATTTTGAAGTCACAATAAGACAGACGAATGGCAACTGAGGAAAGAACGTGGTTCAGGTCATGTTTCTACAGTGTGACATTTTTACTCAGATTGACTTGATTGTAGGTTAGTGATAATAAAATGACATCACATCACATACAAACAGCTAAGCAGACACACCCTTGAATGACTCATAGACAGTGAACACACGGTTTCACACACTACCTGAAAAGAATGGTGAGCAACATGGGCGGTAAACCACACAAGTCCAGATGTCCTCCTAGTGGCACGACAGTGTTATGAAGGCAACATGTGAGCAAAGCAGCTGTAAAAGGGTGAAACACTGCAGAGACAGGAAGAGGGACAGAGCTTCAGTGGGAATTGTTTTAGTAGCATGTTATCCGCATTTAGACACACGAAGGATGTTTGTATTGTAATTTATTGTACTGTATTGATTTCCCATTAACTGTTCACCCTAAAGTCTCCAAAAACTTTATTACACTGATGAAAGCACTTAAGATTTCATACTGGTATTTTTTTTTTTTTTTAGTTGGCAGGCATGATATTTCAAAAACTCAATAACAGATTTTGATTCAGTTTGTTGAAAAACTGGGCCAAAGGCAAGGAAAGTGTAATTATTGTTTGCTGCAGCTGGTGCCACCCTTTAGCTATTTAGGGAGCACATCGCAATTTAGCTCCCAAGTGCTCGACCATGTTTTCATATTCAAAATTTAGTAAATTCCATGAATATTTTCAGTGTAGAATCATTAAAAAGATGGCACTGTTCTAGCAGTAGCCAGTTTTCCTCTTTTGTTTGTCTTTTAGATAACTTTTTATTATTTTCCTTACTTTGTTGTGTTCTTAATTGACCAGTGCACTATGGAGACCTATGTCGCCGTGTTTGCTCTGGTCTTTCTTTTACTTTCTATATTTAGATTTTTGTAATTTCTGCTTTCTACTTTTTGCTTTTTATTATTTTTCTAAATGCTAATTCCTACCTTCTATCACTGTGGCTGCTGTAACAGTGAAATCTACCCACTGTGGGACTATATTTTACCTTAGCTTATCTTACTGCATTACCGTCAGTGAAAGACCACTTATTTTTTGTTTCCATCTCACAGTTAGCACGAAATGATCACTAAATTACCACAACTAATCTAACCTTAACTAAATGTACATTGTAGTCACATTTAAGTTCTTCAGTGGGTTTTCATCTTGGCCCTTAATGCCACTAGCCTATTCCAGACACGAGTGCAACTGCAAATAGGAAAATCACATTGGCTTCCACATCACTAGGGGCAACAGGTTCTGCATCAGATTGAGCCACATCATTCACAAATAATCAATAAGCCCTATGCACTAGATCCACAGAGGTTAGCATCTACCAAGGCAGACAAGAACCAAGGTCACCACGGTTTCTGCAAAGATGCCTTTGGGGCTCTCCAGCAAGACTTAGCAGGATGTGAGATGCAATGTAGAAGAGCATACACTGAGAGGAATAAGCACATGACTGGGCTAGTGTAAAGGAAGGTCTGTGTCGAGCAATAGTTGGTGATACTCAAGTCTCAGTGCACCTCAGCAAAGTTAAGTTCTGTCAGGAAAAAGGAGCAAGAGAAGATCGAGAAGTGCCAGGGGCAGAAAGAACAATTGGAACAGATGTAGAGGGTGAAATCCAATGTGGTCCCAGTGGCAGTAGGGCAGTAAAGGGCTATGACTCCGGTACTAGTAAGGTGGCTCCAGCAGAATCCTGGTACAACATCTGAGGAGCGTAGTCTTGGGAGCAGCGAAGATGCTGTCCAGAATCCTCAGACTCTGAGGTGTCTGGAAAATATTTGAGACATATTACCTACACCACCCCAAATGGGTGTGAGATGAAGATTTTCTGTAAATAAATAGTTCATTTATAATCTCTATAGTATCTCTATAGTATTTAAATGAATGACAACTACATAACAATCAAAAACATTTGTGATGGCTTGAAAATTAGACTATTCACTGAGAGGAGAATGTTACAATCAATCACTTTTTGGACACTTGCATTTGTTGTGATAACTGAAGATGTCAGAATGAAATGAAAAATGACAGACAAGGCACACTCCCACCTGCCGTTACAGAAAACAGCAACTGCCTCCACAGTAATGACAGAGGAAATGGCAACTCTGTGATGACAGAAAAAGAAACTGTTCATTTCCCCTTTTCTCACCTGCCTCGTTTTAAATACACAGTGTTGCCAGAGGCAGATACAGGTGTCAACGAGAGCGATACATACGTGAATAGCGGGGATTTGGTCTTTAATGCAAAATGTGAGCCATCCAACTCCAATCTTAATGGAGAAGCTCTAACACCCTCCTGAACGAAGTGATAACTGAAAGCTACTCTGACACTTCCTGCTTTGCCATGTGCTCATTCTACCATACAGTATCTGCAGTTAAAGCTGCTTTTCATTCACGAGAAAGTCCACTCTCTCAAGTCCCCACTCTGTGTTTATATAGCCATATATTAGTACATTGACTCAAGGTATTATCTGCAATATATGGAGATGTAGGTTACACCCAGAAGTAAGCAAGTGTTAAATTTAATACCTAACATATGTAGTTCTATCAATATTTTAAAAAGTGGGCTGGTGAGACTATGCCATCCTTGTTGGTGATGTTTTTATGGTCAAAAATTTCAATAATTTATTATGGCCAAATGAATGTCCTTTAAACGAAAGGAATCTATTATGATGTTCAAATTTGTTGAGCATGTAGTATTTAAAATTCCCCAAACCAAAACAGTATTTCATTAACACTGACTGAGAAAAATCAACAGGCATTTACACATCAGCTCTTATCATAATATCGTAAGCATAATATCATAATCATAATACCATAAAAATGATATCATAATCAGCTAGAGTTTCTAACACAACATCAAATTGTATCCAGCTTTTATTTTTATTTTTACAGTGGTGGTATTTCTTTCTATCAAAACCGCATGGTGAGATATTTTGCCCTGCAGCACAGATAGAAACAGCTATGTTCCAAATGCAGTATGGCCTGGAGAACAGGTGCACATCATCAGCTCCTACACACAGAACTGACTATTACAAATGCCCTGTTTTGCTGTGTGGTTCCACTGGTGTTTTTAAGCCAGATTCAAGTATTTTTAGGGTGCATGTGTCAAAGGATTCAGGTTTGTGATAGAGAGATAATATTGTGCAGATGGTACAATATTATCATTATCAATAGCTTACGACACTTGACTCTTCATATTATTTCTACATTGTCCATGACAAAATAAAAATCTAAATTTCAGATATTATTGCGGCGTAATCAAAAGGTCTCACATTAGTGACAAAGACAAAAACACAATGATGTATTTATGTTCTTAACATTTTGAGCCGCGTCATTCTCAAACATTCAATAAGTTAATGATGGCACACTAATTCACACAGTGACCCACCATATGAATCTTTGTTTTACAGCCTGTCATAAACTGTGGAGGACAACACCGACAATGCTGTGATGGGCAGGCCAACTGTGTCCTTGTTGGATGAGGTCATTTTTTTCACTGGGCCTGACAGACATATTTCTCATTGTAAAAATGAGAAATAAACATGTAACAATGCATGACAACACGTTACGTAACAAATGAATAAGTGTAACTGTTGAGGCAGATTCTCCTGTGGTGGCAGTTTTGTTGTGATGCTGTGAGCAAACATCAGTTAGTTTAGCTTTTTTTTCTCCACGTTCGTGTGGGTCACTGTTCATAATAAATAGTTCCAACTCATTTCCTCCTAATGAACCTTGATTGTGGCGAGGTCACGTCTTGCCTTCGCGGTAAAGTGGACAGACAGGTAGAGTGGGTCATAATAATGATATCTATCTCAGCTCGCGTGCGCGAACGACAGACACCCAGCGTGTCATCTCCCGTGGAGTAGTTGGATTGCAACAGCGCCGAGAGAGGAGCGAGGCGCATGGAGACCATCAGGCCGTGCGTTCTTATCCGGGGACTAGTTTCCAGTCCTCCACTTGGGTCTGGGTAAACAGCACCGCCCCGATGGTTGTTTGTTTTAAGTGTGGAGCGATCCATCGCACAGCGCCGGGCTCGATTGACGCTGTCTGCTGATCTGCTGCTGCGGATCGCTCAGAATAACACGGCTGCTCGCTAATTCCCGTCTATCGGGGCTTTCGCCGAAACACCGAGAGAGTCGCGTCCAAGAGAAACAAGCCGACCAGGCGGCCACAGACGCCGCGCCGCCGGAGTCCGCACCCCACCATGGCCTCTGGAGACCTTTACGAGGTAGGATAAAGCCGCGTCCGAGCAAAACTGCTCTGTAATATTGACGAATAATGGAATTAGGAAGTAAAGGGGAGGGCGTCGCGCGTGTGAAACGCGGCGTCCTGAGCCCTTTAACACGTCAAACTAACCCGCCTCAGCGAGCGGCTCGGCGGATTCGCGGCTGCCACTTTGTGTCGCTTCGGCTACAGTTTGGGATGAAGGCAGTAAGCCGACGAGGGGAAGTCGCGTCCGGGCTGAACTCCTCGCCGTGTCGCCGAGTTGGAAGTGGTGTTAAAGTGACATGGTGAACGTCTCAGGCGGAGTGATGACTCCGGAGGTGCGCGTGCATGTCCAAACATATTTTGTCATCACAGCAGTTCACGTGCCGTTTGATTCCCTGTACGAGCAGGGCCACCGGTTTGTTTATATATGTATACACTTATATATTTATATGTGCTGAGAAGTCTGCGTGAGCTCCAGTCCAGAGGCTTCACGAGGGAACCGTTGAAATGACGGCTGTGACTGTGTTGGGCGTAAAAGTTGCCCGAATGGGTGTCAGGAAGGTGACGCTGCCCTCGTGCGCTACATCACTCTGGACCCGGTGCCAGGATTCGCGTGAAGCCTGGTTCCTACATCACCTCTATTGAACCAGGCACGTGCTGTCATTAGGTTTTGTTATGCTGTCACTTAGTGTCATATGTTGGAGTTGATGATGGTGACTGAGAGACTGGAAGGGAGAGTCTTGACTATCTGATGGTGTTCAAGGACAAATAATTCATAACGTGGCCTGACATAAATAAGTTGTAGTTTTTTGTTTTTGTTTTTAAATAACGTGCATCAAACGGCCACTTCCAACTAAACTTGTGCAGAAGGTCTAATGAGTGTTCCAAGTAGATAACATTATCAGCTCGCAGCACTTGATAAGTCAAACAGGACATCGGTTATAGAGACAATACGCTAAATAAGTGAGAAGCAGGAAATAATTGCCTTTTTTCAGTCAGGCCCAAAGGCTGTAATAACTTTTATCGCAGTTATTACTCAAATTTTTTGCTGAAACTCACAATTCATTTGACACACATCCATATTTGTATGCATTTTAGCCGGCAGTTGTTTTTTCTCCTTGTTTTGTTTTTCCAGTTTAATAAAATATTACGAGATGGATTTTAATGGCATGTTTCTGCTTAATTAATGAAGCTCCTTGTGTGCTCCAGCAAAAGCCTGATTGTTTTATGCTGCAATCGAAGCGTTCAGTGCTATCTGGGGAAAACCGTTCACGCTCGCGTCCAACTTGTATTTCCAATTTGTGTGAATATATCATTAGCAGTGAGCAGCGTTGTAACATTGTTTTCACTGCCGGATTGAGAATGATGTTTGTTTTCGGTGAAATCTGTACTATTCAGTTGCGATCATTTGAAGGTAATTAGTTTGTTGTGAATGGAAGGTTGACTACATTCATCTAGTTCTTTTCAAGTTTAACAACAACTCAGTTGTTAAACTCCAGTGAGTCTCATTCACACATTTGTGTTTACATTCATACAGTTCTCCGCTCACACATATTCATACACTGATGGCACATTACTCAAGGACACTTCTGCTTGCAGACTGGAAAGCAAACCCACAGCTGGTTCAGCTTTGTAAACATACCGCTCTATCCCCTGGACCACAGCTGACTTGCATATGGACGTGATTGATTGACCTTTGTTGTGCAGGTTACTGGTTTACATGATTTATCAGTCACAAAATAAGATTTGTTTGTTGGGAGCAACATGCTGGCAGGCCTGGACCATAAACTACTGTGTCAGGTCAATTGGTTCCACACTAACATGACAACAGCCTGGAAGGTGACGGTGCTGCTCAGAGAGATCAAAACTGGGAAGATGACCGAATTGCGATGGTGCTTCAAGAGATTATTTGTAAAGTGGAGGCACTTTTGTCTGCTCATGCCTATGGGTCTTACTGCCTTGGGATTTGATGCATGGTACTGTTAAGGCAGAGTTTGGGACATAAGTGGGAGAGAGTGTAGTTTGTATCCATAGGTGTTTGGTTGTTCTTTGTTAAAATGCATGGTGAATCCAAGCATCATTACACACAGGAGACTGTCACTCATTATGCACAGACAGGGCCAAAACTCACAGGCTTTGCGAGTGAAAGAAAATATTGACATTATTCAAAGGCATCTGAAAAGATATGAAGCCTGAGCTTAGGCATCTTTAGAACTCTCAAGTAAGAAATCCCATATTTTGTAAAGATGATGTTTGGCAGTCATGTGTAACCTTGGCTTAGAGGCTTAGAAATGAGTAAGCAGTGACCTCAAAGAATGAGTGAGAGAGGAAGAGACTGTGGTGGGGCATTGAAATCTTTTCTGATATGATTTTGAAAGGGTGGAGGGATTAAATATTAAACCTGCAGTTAGCTGTTTGAATTTAATATTCTGTCGATGATATGGTCAGATATCATGACATCAATCCATCTAGGAATTGTAGGAAGTCGTTTATTGTTTTGGTTAAGAGTCAGACAGCCTGTCCACTTAGTAAAATGTAATGAAGCAGGGGAAGCTTCGGGAATGAATAATGCAAGCTGTACTGTATAATTTAAAAAAAACAGCATCTCGGATTGTCATGTTTGTTTATAACCAATGTTTGACATCTAAATAAGTCAGCAGATATCCTATACTTGAAGGATAAGAGACTCTTCTTTGCGAACAGTACATATTATGGGAGGACAGGCGGTTTGATGGAGGCTACTGAGGAGCTCTATAATACCACTTGTCCCTCACCTCACACTGTTTGCAGGAGAGCTAACTACCATTGCCACATGTGACTCCAAAAACTTTAAACTTTCGTTTGCACTTGGCCTCAGGTGACTTCATTGGCTCTAACGACTGTGGTTACGACAGACAGGAGCACTGACACACCATGTGTCATCAGTGGCCTTGATAATGACCCAACAGAGATTAAATGTCTGAGGCTCGTCACCAATCACAACTGAGAAAGCCTTTTGGCTGAGGGGCTAATTGTCGAAGAATCTGCAACTAAGAGAGTCTTTCATTTAGATTTAATTTATTTCTTCAATATCCTTGGTGGAGAAAAACAATCGTGGATTTACAGTTTAGGCGCACATTGTGTTTGTAGTGTTTTCTAACGATGACTTTGAGTTTCTGGTCACATCATAATTGGTCATGCTGAAACTTTATACAGATGCTCCATGTTGACCTGAGGTTTAATCGTAATAACTTTGATGATTCCCCCAAATTTTCATTTAGTTGTAATGGTCAAATGTTACACATTTATCAGATATCCCATCATCTCCCTGACTGATTGGGGAAAAAATTACATTTTCAAAGGCCTTTTCTAGTTCATGAATTCTGAATCCTTAGTGATCCCAAGTTTTAGTGAACTTGAGTGACTTTCTGTAAATCAATTATTGTCGATATAACACTCCACATTAATTGAAAAAAATTGACATTAAAAAGTTGGAGTATCTTGATTTTTGTTTGAAAATCTTTTATGTATGTAAATTTTACATAATGATAGTATATATATATGGAAAGAACTTGTGCATGTTGTGGTAAATTTACATTAAAATATTAACAATTCATTTGTCATTTAGAAATGACAATATGTGACCGATGGCTGTAACAACGTGTATCTATTTTCAAAAGTGATGACAGGGTGCATTTTACACAAGTGTCATGATCATTGCATCACCGTATGCTCTGTTTTGGGTGGTAGTATATTGAGAAATCATTTGGCAACTGAGGGTGGATTTGCACACCTCCACTCTTCTATCTTAGAATTAATCTCGAAATGTTACTAAAAATGTAGTCTGTGGATACAACTCAGCCAGTCTGTCTCCCTTCTCCACTCTCCTTCTGTCCTGTGAATGTGTCTGCCGTGCTGTCATATTGTCAAACTCATTCCAGTGATATTCTTACCCCTTACACATTAAAGGTTGTTTGATCTTGTTAATGTACTCAGAACATCTAAGAGCATGGTGAGCAGTCATTACCACAGCTGAACTCTACATTGAAATTCTATTCCGTGTTCATATAATAGTTGACAACATCAGGTCACTCCAGTTTCCACTGAGGTGAATATTCACACTTGGAATGCCTTTCCTACTTGGAAAGGCATACACAATGCTGGGTCTTGTGAATTTTAATGCTGGCGTATGTTTTAAATTAACAAGTAGGCTTGTGGTGGAATCTAGTACAGAAATTTATGGCAGTGGTTTGGACTCATCTACAGTCAGACAGCATCACAAGATGATGAAAGGGACTCAAAGTCTCCCAGATCACACTGGACAACTGGGGCTGTTGGGTAGAGGAATGTCTGGACCATCATGCTTAACCTAATGCCACCATAAGTCAGATACAGTAAGTGGTAGAAATGGATAGATGAACATGCAGAGATTCATGTGTTAAATGCTTAGCGCACAAGTGAGACCAAGTTTTACAACTTCTGGAATATGAATAGCTTATTGTCCAAAAAATGTGCCTTGAGTCTGATTAATGCCATCTAAATTAAGAATGAACTTGAATAGAGTCAAATTGAATAGCATCGTAATTTAACCATGCTCTCATTAGTTGAGTGATTATCTGAGTGATTGCTCTTGTACTTGTGTCGGTCTGACCTTGAAATGCTGACGTTCAAGATGTGCATCCTGAAGCGAATCCTAGCTCCACACTGTTTACTCATCCATATCTTATCTATCTACAAGGAATTAGACATTATCTTGCACTTAAGTCACAAAATGTACTTTTTTTTTATTTGATCGTCACAGTGTCTCAAATCACAGTCCAGCATAAAAGTGTGTACCTCCTGCTATAAAAATCAACCTCAGCGAAAGAAACATGAGTTTGCTTAATTTAATGTGTATCTGTCCATTAGGTTTAGTTTTTCAGTCCATCCATCCACCATCTATTGCTTATCCTTAGAGGGTCGCAGGGGGAGCTGGAACCAATCCCAGCTGACATTTGGTACACCATGGGTAGGTCGTCAGCCTATCACAGGGCCAACATACAGAGACAAACAACTATTCACACTCACATTCATACCTTGAGTCAATTTAAAAATTGTGGGAGAAAGCTGGAGTACCTGGAGGACACCATGTTGACACAGTGAAAACATGGGGTTTCATGCTGCAGGTTTAGTTGTTCTTGTATACACATTTGGGAGTATAGTGGCAGTGCATTGAAAAAGGAAGAATTAGTTGAGGACTTAGCCCATAATAAGGATCATAAATATCCACAGCAGACTTCAGTGCTGTGGTTGCTGGACTCAGAATGCAGTAATTTATATTTGGCCATGAAGCATGCATGATTCTTAAAATCATCTGAGGACGATATTAAGAACCTATACATCACAGAAGAATTAAACAGGGCATGGAGATATTGCATTTAATAGACCTTTTGTTAAATGTTTCCCTTACGGCGCGTTTTCCATTTTTGTAGATCATTTGTAGATTTTTAGAACAGTTCTCAGCTCTCTTTTGGAGTTGTGTTAGTGCCAAGTTGGCTTCATTGTTGGCTTTGCCCCTTTTTGTGAAACATAAAGTTTAAATTTTGAAACTGTGTAAAGAATCTAACAAAAATTATCAAAAACAAAACAAATCATTGGAGAAACTTAATGAGTGTGCATGTGTTTTTCACTTTGGTTTTAGAGACACTATAATTAGAACACACCTGTATTTTTTGTGCAGACAAAAGAAATTGTATCTTTCTATCAATTGGTTTTGTCATTAAACTGCCTGTCCCTGTATGTGTGTGTGTGTGTGTGTGTGTTCAGGTGGAGCGGATCGTGGACAAGAGGCGGAACAAGAAGGGTAAGTGGGAGTACCTGATCAGGTGGAAAGGTTATGGGAGTAAGGAGGATACGTGGGAGCCGGAGCACCACTTACTGCACTGCGAGGAATTCATTGACCAGTTCAACAGTTTGAGACTGCACTCGCACAAACAGCATAAAGTTCCCAAAAATCGTGGACAGCCTCTTATCACTAGTCACCCATCTGTGACAGAAAATGCCAGAGCTCGGTCTGAGGCCCGCAAGAAAAAAAGGACTTATGGACCAGCTGTGGGGGCTGGAGCTGCTCTTGGGATTGGAGGTGGAGGGAAGCAACGGAAGGTGGGCGTAGGACCTGGGAAACATACTTTAGGGGACAGAATGAGCAAAGGCATGGCGACGAAGGATCCTCTGCCAGGGGGGGCTCACTTTGTTCCTCCATCGAGGGTTCCTCATAATGGACTCCAGAATGGCGAGATGAAGCCTCTTGTGTACAGGACAGCAGCAAGGTCACACAGACTGCCCGCAGAAAACGTGGATGGAGATCAGGGAGACGTGGATACCACTGGACAGCAGTACACTACTGAAATAGGTAAGCTCTGAAAATAACAATAAATAAGTCAAAACTTTCAACTAGGGCTAAAAAAACAACACCAACCTATCAGGCAGATAGTAGAAACTTTAGAAAGGCCTGTGTAGACTTTAGACCTGAAAAGGCTGCAACAAAGGTGTTTGGCCAAAAAAAGAAAAACAATATTAACTTGAACTATGGTAATGGAAAGAGGTGAGTATGGAGAATAGCCACATGTGTCAAACGTGGTGGAGGCAATGTTATGACATGGGTATGTGTGGCTATCTGTGGAACTGGACCACTCTTGCTTATTGATTTTATGACCGCAAACAGAAGTTGCAGCTTAAATTCGGAAGCGTTTGGGGTGATGTTTGCTCAGATTGAGCCAAATGTTGCAAAACCGATAGACTAGTGCTACACAATATACTGTGCATGGATAATGACTTGAAACATATAGTGCGAGCAACCCAAGATCTTCATAAGCCATAGAAACTGAATATCCTCTCTGTCACCTGATATAAGCCCAAGTAAGCATGTAAATCTCTAAGGACAAAACAGACCCACAAACACGTAGCACCTGATTGTGTCTGCGGTGAAGGCCTGGTAAAACATCTCGTGGGAGGAAACCTAGAGCTTGATGATAACAAATTCATAAACAAATCTTACTGTTGCTTAGTCTGTGTCTAATGGATGTGTAGATGGGTTATGAGTTGTGCATCAATATGGTCATATTGTTGGTTATGTGTCTTTTGGTGCAGTGGTGCTCACGGTTCTCGACTGGTTAATATACAGGGGCATCTGTTTGGTCCTCATGGAAAAGTGTACTGGAGTGTACACTTTTCTCCATGGATGGTACTGAAGAGTCAGTCAGCTACATAGTAGGGATACAGTTAAGCTTTCACACATTATATTTTGAAATCTTTTCAGCTTTTTAATCACATATGTATTTCCTGTTGGATGTTGGGGACTGCTGCTGATACACACTCTTACAGCTCCTTCTATGGGTCTTTACTACAGGAGGCGCTGATAACACCTTTGAATCTTACTCCAGGGTCACAGTCCAGGGCCTGCACCATTGTAGTTAATCATTACATGCATTTTAAAAATGTTATTTGGTTTATTTGACAGAAAATTCAAATCAGAATGGGCGTGCTTTTTTTTAATCATAGCTATATAATGGCACATGCATCATACAGTTTGCTTTCTGTAATAACTGTTAAAGAAATCAGTTGCACATTAAGAACATGTGGTTTTTAATGGTTTTAATGTTGTGTCAGATCGGTGTATACCTGCCTTAATGTTGTGGATGGTTGGTGTAGTTTGTTGTGGGTCTCTGAATCTTCTGCGTACTCTGGAATGTACACAAAGTATATTTATGGGTGTGCGTATTATGTGCTTGTTGCTCCCATTTCACCCGCTGCAGCGGCTGAGGGCATCACTGTGATTGTCGACTGACAGTAAAATGTGTGCAGACAGGCAATTTAAAGGAAAACAGATCCACAGCAGTAGGAAAAGGGCAGTGAATATTTGCTTGCAACAAGATCGTATGCTGTAGTACCCTAAAAAATTATTGCACCTGCCTTTCTTATTTTTATTGCGATTCTTTAATTGTCTGTGTTGGGGACACTTAAGATCAGGCATCTCAGGTTTATATACGTTCACTACTGGCTTTTCTGTAGTTTCCAAGTCTCCGGTGAAAACATCACACCAGTCAACTGTGTTAAAACCTACTTTTTTTTGCTGTTGTTTTCATTGACATTGTCTCCAGATTTTGTTTTTCTGTAAAGCGCCGCAGCACAGACTGTGCTAAAGAGTGATGTATAACTTGTTATATGTTATTGTTTCCTACCACAGCATCACTAGATAATGGATAATGGGTCATGGGTCTCGGTTGCTTCAAGCATTCAGCTCTGTACAGACGAAGCTCCTAAGTAAATGTTTGTCTAGTCAAGGTTCTTTTTTTTGGTGATAATGCATATTTTATATCATTTAAATTTAAAATGCAAGAAGAGTCAACTGTGTGGTTTTCACACTGAAACGATAATGAGAGCATAAAAACAAAACACAATACATTTTATAACAAATACTAAGTAAAACTGCTGCTAGCAGAGAATTAATGAGCCCCTTCAAAACAATGTATAGAAGATAAATAAAAATTGTTTCTCTACAAACATTCATGCTTCAGCTAAAAGGATATTTCCTGGGGTCTCATAATAAATCCATGTTCTTCTCATAAGCTCAAAAGCTCCAACTTTTGCCTTTTGTATTTTAGTTGTGTAGCATCATTTTCATATAGCAGTAAGAAAAACAAAAATGCATAGTTTGTTAGCTCTTCAACACTCTGTGTCATACTTAGTACAAGTAGCTTTTTTTAGCTTTTACTAATACACACTGAAACTCCTGTTGTAGTAAAATAGATAATATAAATACAGTAGAGTAAGTTTATTTTAAGAAAATAATAACAACAATCTAGTCTCTTATTTGGGTAAAAAAAAATACCTGTGTTACCTGATCTTTGTTGCTTTATCTCCACAGTCAGACATCAGACTAGACGTAACCGAGCCACACTGCAGCAGTGAAGAAGAACGTGCCCTGAGGATACAGTTATTGACACTCTACACTCCAGACCTTTCCAGAATCACATCAGATGTGCAAATATATTGTTTTTGCAGGTTAAATGAAGGGCTGTAAGAGTGTGTTCAGGTGTTCAGATACCTGTCTGCACAGAAAGAACAAGCCATTGGCATTTACCATTGTAATTGAACTATTTGAAGTGAAGATTTAAGTACGTTTTTTTCATGTAATGTTTTTTTCTCTTATCCAGGTCGTCAGTGCACAGTAAGTTTTGGAAGACATGCTGACCTGTTGTTTTATTTGCCCAGGTTGCCCTCTCGCCAACGGGAAGATGCATCTGCACAGCTCGGTAAAGAGGAAGTTGGCTGACGAGAGAGGCTACGTGTTCGACAAGCGGCTCAGGTACAACGTGCGACAGAACGAGAACAACTATCGATTCCGAGACATCGTGGTCAGGAAAGAGGAGGGATTCACACATGTGCTGCTCTCCAGCCAAACCACAGATAACAACTCTCTGACACCAGAGGTAACAACACACACAAACACACACACACACACAGAGCTGCATTATTCTACCAACAAGGTGCAGGTTCTTGTCCATTCATTTATTCCATTGGTTTTGTTTATTGCTGAAGCATTGTGCATTCAGTGCTGTCAGTTCTTTGCTGTGTAGGAAATAGAAACGAGAGCCATTTCCTTCATAACTGCTCCGGGGGAACTTTCCAAGAAACAACTTCAGAAAAGTTTTTTTTATTTGACAGCTACGTGGGGCGAATATGTTTCGCTGCATGAATCTTACACTGGGAGTTGCTGGAAAAGAGTGAGCGAGCTCAGCAGAACAAAGATAGAAAACAATTTGCTCTTGGGGTCTGTCCTTAGTACTGACACACAGTTTCCCATAACCATAGCCTTCTGTTCAGGGAGCTCTCTACAAGAAGGATAATTAGGAGTACATATAAACCAGCACTGTGCCAGCTGTTGTCATTACAGCAAAACGCCAGTTGATGTGGTGAGGACATTTTGCAGTTAATACTGTTCATGGAGGAGAGCCTCATGTAATAAGAACTGACACATACAGTATATCCAACATAGGGATGGTCAGATTTCCACTGCTTACTTTGTAGGAATAGCATTGACCTCTCAGCAGTGAGATTATGTAACAAGTAGTAGTTGTAGTAGTTGTTGTAGTTGTAGTAGTTGTATATCATAGTTTTTGCAATTTTGTTTAGTCAGTTAAATATAGAACTTAACACCTTGTTCACTGTTACAGAGTTACACAGATACTCCAAAACAAAAGAATAAAGCCTCAATAAAACATTTCTGTTTCCAAATTCCATGACAGAAAAGTCTGGATGAATTTTACTCCTAAATCAATAGATGGTTTTGTTCACATTTTTAGCAAATAGCTGGTTTACATTTATATCGGACATTCTGCTGATGTCCGATTTAATCTGAACCCATTTCTTACTGATGCCATATTAAACTCAGGAAGATAGAGAAACTAAATGAGAGTTAATTAAGGCTGAAACTTGTGCATCTGCAGCCCTGAATGTGGTTAAATGGTTTTCTGCTCTGACGCTGTTGCCCGTTGCATTGTGATGATTCACTCGTTGAATTGGCTGCCTGCAGGGATGTACCAGCCTGTGATTGGCTCCTCACTTCCACACTCCAATCAACATCATGCTGCTCCATTTAAATTTCCCCTGGATGTCTCCCGTTCTTTTCTTTCACACTATTCCTTCCCCAGCTGTGCCTTTGAATGTTTGTCTGTTGATTTCTGAACCATTTATACTCACTGTTGAGTCACTTTGCAACCTTCTGTTTTGATTTTGTGAAGTTGTATTTTATGATGTTGTTCTTAACATAACCAACTTAGTGATATTTACCCTGCACAAATAAATCATTTCAATATTTATTTGTAATTTTCCAATACTACATTAATGTAATTTTTTTTTCTCAGGGGCACGTTCATGTAATGATGGGGTTACTAACAGCTAATGTCATGTACCGTTCATCCCCAGTGTTAAAGAGGATCTTCCTCTTCCCAGATAATATGATGGGTCTCAGAGCCTCCTCAGAGGGAGGTTCTGTCTTTGATACAGTGTCATGTGCAGTGAAGTGGTCTAAACTGCATGTATGTTCGTGCGTGTGGGTGTGTGGGTGTGTGTGTGTGTGTGTATGTACTTTCGTGTGTGATGGTAAGCCCGTAAGCTGTGGGCTGATCAAACAGCTCTGATGGCGTATTCTTTGTCTTTGAAGCTTCAGGAACAGGAGAGTCTGCGGACATGTCGACTCAATGGCCTCAGATCTTCAGAAATACCCCTGTTCAGTTCTTTTTCATATTAAACGGGTTTTTTTAATACGTTGCTGCATTAAGTGAGAAAGTCCCCTGAAGTATATATAGGTATATATTCTGTTAACTTTCTGTTTTAATGTCCATTTCCTGTTCCACACTCCCTCTGAAATGTTTTTGAACAGACCTTTAATCATATTTTTTTTTATCTTTCAGATTATCGCGTGGATTTTAACCTGAGTGAATAAAGAGATAGTTCAAACTTTAATTTAAAAAAATCATTACATGTAAAAGTTTGTCAGCGCTCACTGAAACTCCCGGATTGTGTTTACTACATAGTCTCTGAATTTGCCTTTATCTGAACTTTTGTGTGTGATGCACATACAAAATGTTTTGCCCCCAAAATACAATACAATAATAAAGTCTCTGTATCCATGTAAACAATAGCGATCAGTGAGGGCAGGAAATTATGATGAGTCGTAATGCGTCAGCTATATTTGGAGTAGAAGATGAGTGAACATGGGAGTGAACTCAGGAAAACTGTCTGTCCGATCTACTCAGCTTTAACAATACGGAACGGCTTATGACTGAGTAGTGAGCTGATGGATACTGTTGCAGGTAGCACCTCTGTTTGACTGTCAGTGTGACTGCTCTCTTTTGCCTCCCTGTGCCACAAAGTGAGACCAGCATCTGCCCGTCTCTGCTCCATGTGCTGTAACTAAACAGGATTATAATTCACCCTGCTACAAAAATAACTGTTGCTTCTCTCTCTCTCCCACTCTCTCTCTGTCCTTCACTCACTTACTCTCTCACACACACACAGACACACACATGCACGCGTGTGTCGAGTTGAAACTTATAGATAAAATGCTCGGTGAAACACAGAGAAGTAAATTGACTGGGAGGTTAAATTGTTAATATGGGTCAGAGGAGTTAATCAGATTAACACGCAGGCAGCAGGCGAGTGCAGAGATGGGATGGTGATTGGTTTGGGTCGAGGTTTCCAGTCGGGTTCTTAACAGGTCGTCTCGCATTGTCCCGGGACAAAGTCTGAAGAATTGTACGCTGGTGCAGAGTGACGTGCTGTTGACAGAGACTGATAAGGATGAACTTGTGTGTTATGTTTTGGCTGCTTTTGCACCAAACCTTGCCTAACTCCCTACAGATTAATAATACAGTCACACACGGGGCATTGTAGTTTATCTGGAAGTGGGCACCCACATGTTGTCTTATAAAAGGATTACAGACAAGAGTCTGATATCACCATACAGTCAAGTTGAGTTGCTGCTGGCAGGAAGAATGTCGATGGAACAAGCTGTGCAGCCAGTCGTCATGTAAACATTTCACCTGCACTCGACCATCGCTAAGAATGTAGCGTTGACTGGCCAGACCTTTGCCACTGTAATCTCACCTTTTATTCTATGAAGCAAATATTGCTGCCTCAATCAAATAAACATCCACTGATGAGATGGCCTTTGTAAAGGATCTGTTTCAATTGATGTAACTTTTAATACCAACAAACATAGTTATTTATGGTCATAGTTAAAGTTCTTATTATTAAAACTAAATGATAAATAGATAAATATTAAAACATCAGGATTTGAAAAGTAGGAGTTTTTTTTAATAAATTAAAAAGCAGTTCAGTCACAATAATCAGTGTGTTTTTAATCAGCATTGGTTCTTCTGAATGTGCCCAGTGACCTCATCATGTAAGATACATCTCCCCCTTTTTTTGTCTCATCAGATCATGAAGGAAGTGTGTCGAGCTCTGGGTAATGCTGCTGCGGATGACAGTAAACTGTTATTGCTCAGCTCCGTGGGAACTGTGTTCTGCAGCGGCCTGGAGCCGTCCTACCTGATTGGGCGTCTGTCCACTGACCGCAGGAAAGAGAGCAGCCGCATCGCCGATGCAGTACGGTAAGAAGGAATCTTTACGCCATAAACACAGACTTACCACTTTGCCATCAGGCTTGACAGATTCAGCAAAAATTTCTCTGTGACCCTCCTAGGGACTTTGTGTTGGCATTTATTCACTTCAAAAAGCCCATTGTGGTGGCAGTAAATGGGCCCGCTATAGGCTTAGGGGCCTCCATCCTGCCACTGTGTGATGTGGTGTGGGCCAGCGAGAGGGCCTGGTTCCAAACTCCATGTGCGGCCCTCCATCTCACCCCCTCTGGATGCTCATCTTACACCTTCCCACAGATCCTGGGTGTCGCTCTGGTAGGTCCAAGGAAAAATTCCTTTTTCCTAATTTCACTTGATCTACTTCAATCCCTCTAATAGCGACATTATTAGCCTGTGTTAACCCATAATGTGCCACTATATTTCATGACATACTTAAAACACCCACTTTTGGTCACCAATGGCAGGCCAACGAGATGCTGTTCTGTGGAAGAAAGCTCACAGCACAAGAAGCATGCAGTCGAGGTCTCGTGTCACAGGTCTTCTGGCCAACCACCTTTAATCAGGAAGTGATGCTACGCGTGAAGGAAATGGCATCATGCAGCGCAGTGGTAGGTACTCATGTTGACAATCGACAGTGTCTGTATTTTCACTGTAATTGACCCTCTGCATGTTTTTTATGAAAAGGTTTTGGAAGAATCCAAATGCTTGGTGAGGAGCATCCTCATGTCACTGCTGGAGGAGGTCAATGAGAAGGAGTGTCAGATGCTGAAGCAGCTGTGGTGTTCAACCAAAGGTCTAGAGGCCCTCTTCAGTTATCTGCAAAACAAAGCATATGAGAAGTAACGAGATGGTCAGCATGGGTCTGATGCTGCCCACAGACGGATGTACTGGATGATAATGGAGATCACTAGAGGAGATATTGCATCAGAGGGAATACACTGGAGTTCTACCAAAAAGCAATGAAGCAATGTTTTTATTTGACACCACAACCATCCGGGTGTTTCTTCAGTTTAAAAGGTCAGAGAGCAAAGGGCCAAAAGCGCATTGCTTAAAGGCAGGTAGGTAGAGACTGTTTGTGCACCTATGTTAGACTTAATAATCAGGGTGTATGATATCAGTGTCTGTCTGACAAAACAAAAGATAAAGTGATTTTAATATATATCAAAATATATATATATTTATTTTAGATGTGTATAACAGTTGCTTTCTGTATATAAGATTTTTCAGGATTTCTTTTAGTCATGGATTATTCGGACTTGAAGTGTAAACCAAAGTTTGCATGAGGACATGCATTCTTCGCATGCACATTCCAGATGTTCTGTAAGGACAGAAGAAAACTGGCCACCAACGTCCGTTTCAGAGACTGATCAAAGAGAAATGAAGTCCGTTCTTTTTCTTTTTTAACAGAGAATACTAGTACCCAGCTCTCTGTAGCCAACAATGCTGTTTGCACCCAGTCAGCTCCCTGGACCACTTCAGTGAGACACATGGGAGAGTTTCTAGAAGAACATGTGGTTAACAATGTGAAAGGATCTATTGTAATCCAAGCTAAGATCTGCACCTATAGTCTGAACCAGTTTTGTTGCTAGAACCAAACCAATTTGTGAATGAAGGCTGAACATAATAAAAAAAAGAAAACCTGAACATTATACAGTAAATCAACTTAAATGTAAAGAAACTGTACATATCATCTTTTAATTTCACACAGAATATAAATCATCATTCATTCATCACTTATCCATAGTCACGCTTCATACTACCTCATCTGACTTACTAAAGCCTTTCTGCTGCAAAGTTGTATTTCAGAAGCAGCTGCCAGACATTTAGAAGGCCACTGTATGCAATGCACCATATGCAATCATGTTCCATTATAACACATCTGGTTAAAGTGAAAAAACAAGGCACTTCCAGAGGCACTGGATGTTCTATATGTATGTAAATAACCAAATAGCTGCCTTGCATCTATTCTCACCGGGGTAGAAATAGACATGTGACTTTTTCCTTTCACATTTGAATGTCTATGCTGTGAAAGTTTTAATTACACAGAGCAGAAATCTCATTTGTCACTGACTTTATCGTTATCTGAACCATCAAAAATACATACGTCTCACCCACACATGAAATGCAGACTAACAAGACAGTCTGTTCAATATCATCCTCCTGTCAACGTTTTCCTGTCTCCTGTCTGTTATTTTCACGGACATCAAACATTCTATATAATAAGTTGGCAAGATTTTAATATAACCTTTATTCGTACAAATAAAATCTCATCAAAACCAGGATTTTCCCCTCAAATGAAACTAGTGTGAATTAAATTACCGTTTAGTTTTTGTTTTGTTTTTTTCAAATCAGGAAAGTAAGTGTAATGGTGAAGACCTGATGTGAATGCTCATACTCTTATACACAAATGTTTTAGGGCCTAGGTTCCTTACAAATTGCCTGTAGATGGTTGAATGAAGTGGTAGCACATATCACAGGGAAGGATTACCTATGGATTTCCCCCCTTGTTTGAGCTCTATGTTGAATGAGTCACTGTGGTGGTTCATACATATAACACGGCTTTCAGTTATCAATGCAGATTGTGACGGTGTGAAAAGTGATTTTTCTTTTCATGTTTATATGATCTGACAGTTTGTTGTGTATTTTTTGGAGTGCAGGAAAAAAAAACGATGATTGTGGCTCTGTCCTCCAGTAATCACATTATGACTACAGTAATTGTCAGTGATCAATGTTGTGAAAATGCAACAGCTGTGTTCCTGAGGTCAGCGTTGTCCTTGAATTTGCATGTGATGATATACGAGTTCAAGAAAAGTTATATTTGGATGTGTGCTATAGATAGGGGTCTATTTTGTTTTACCAAAAATTGTAGGGCTGTGAAATTGTTTTGTACAGTCAGATGGTATTTGTCAATATTCGCAGTTGTACACATGCAGTACAAAATAATATATAGATAACATAGACTGTCTTGTGTAACTAAGTGCATGTACTATACTGTACATATAAAGGTGTGGCCCGTCTGAATACCTTGTATGTCAGGGTATGTTTTGTACCAGCATTGTAAGTATTGTTCGAAGTATTGCAGTTTATTTTTGTATTTATTTGTGATAACTGTTTGGACTTGCAGTGCCATGTGGTTTCCGTCGCTCCCGACACCCCAACTCTCTCAATTAACTCTTTCTGAACTCTCCCAGAAAACTTAGATGAACAACAAAAATGGATCAGAAATGTAATTTATCTGTGTTTAATCTCAAACCCAAAATGTTTTAACACTGCTGTCACTTGAATGTTTACATTTTCATTTGACATTAACAGATAGATGAATGTGGTGTAAATTATTGAAGTCATGTCAGATAATTTATTATAAAGAGTTTTACTGAGCTTAATCGGCATTTGATAAAATGACCTATATATTTCAGCATTGTCGGTATCAAGCTTGAATTGCTCTACTTTAATTATATTTTGTTTTGTTGTTTTGCAATGCAGGGAATAATTAATGGTTTGATCAAGTAATGGTGACCAAAACCTTCATCTTTCTAAAATAATCAAATTGAAGAGGATGGAATGGGGTTTTTTTTATGTTGGTTTTTTTTTTTGGTTCCATCCACAGTTACTCCATAGGTATATTGCTTGTCTGTTGCTAATTAACAGTTAAAACTGCTTGGCTTGATGGTCCAAAGAAGAGGTTAGATGGACCTGTGTAATGTGACCTGTACAGCATCACTGAATGCAAATCACTCAGACCTGCTGGGGGTTAATCACACAGATCCTTCCAGACAGCGAGCTTTTGCATATTTATTCATTTATTTATTTTAGTTCGTAAAATATTTCAAATGATTTTCAATGTATCACCTGAGATACAAATTTGTTAAAATTCAAAAAAGGAAAAAAAAAAAATCAGTTTGCATCATTATTTATCACCGACACTTTTTCTGAGTTTTCTGTTTTTTGTCACTTATAATCACGATATCTTGTGTTGATTCATGTGTGTGTATTTCATTATCACCACGCTGCTTCAAAGCACATCATAGGGTGCCTTACAATTTAAGTAACTGTCAAAGTTGGATCCATTCTTTGTGATGGGTAGAGCAAATGCTTCAAATAAAGACACAGCACTTTCTCTGTGTGTATTTTGTTTTGCATTTCTTACATTCAACTTTGGTTAAAGTTTGGAAATTACACACTTTTTCTGACCTGTGTGCCATAGTTTTTACACAAACACACCATAATAAATAACCATAGTTTCTTAATAAATCATTTATTTTATTTCCAAGGAATTCATCTCCTCATGGTTTAATATGGTCACGCATAAATAAACTTTTACACAGAGACGACTTTCAGTTTATGAGAAGGCCAGCCACTTGTCTTCTTCAGTGTAAGAAGGCCAGCCACTGGTTATCTATTTTTAGATCTTTTCTTAAGATGAGTCTTTTACAGCCTGAATTACTTTTCAAGTACTCGAATATTCCTGAGGTGTCCTGCCAAATAAAATAATGGTTGGATGAGAGGGATCTGCCAGCAGCTCCACTGATCTCTTGCAGTGGCAGTGTCCTGCTAACGTCAAGAAAATAAATGAGGATCCCAATGTGCAATTAATCCAGAGTGGGACACGTTGCTGTGATACTAACCCAAAATGTTCTGGTAGCACTGCAAGTTTTATTTGGCAGGGTTCATAGGAGTAAGCTGTTCTTCTTAACCAGGTTTGTCATAGGCAGTGTACATATGATGCCAATGATTAAATAACCTCAACTTCACATCAGAATGTAGCAATCATAGCAATAATAGAGTAATAATAGCTGGTTGACGTACACTGTCAAGTCATATGGTCAGATATGACGCACATGCCTCTGATTTCTTAAAAAGACCGAGTTGCGAACCTTTCTGTGTTGCCACAAAAACAGAAAGGGAGTCATATTACACAGTCCCTCTCATAATCCAATTCCCCAATAAGATGAATACATTTCAGGGTCGACACTGCCATAAAATGTCCTTCAGAAATTCTCCTTGGGCGCCGCTTTCAGCCTCCTTTTCATCTCCAAAGCATGCTGCTTACTGCGCTCTCGCTTTTCCAGTTGCTAATGAATGACAAGGAAACAAACACATAAATAAAAAGAATTTAAAAAAATCACAGAAGGTCAGTAGTCAAGAGCACTTGCTGCATCTTCTTCACAGACTGACCTCTTTCTTCAGGCACTGACGCATAACACGGTCTGCATCATTACACTTGCCAAAAAACTTCAGGAAGTTGTGCTGAGGGAAACATGAAATATAATTTACACGGTGTTGTTTACCTTGCAAGTGAAGCACACAGCAGCATAATAATTCAAAGAATGACTTGCCTCTTTGTGGCATGTCCTTAGAAGACTTATTAGCTCATTGCACTCATCAGTGTGCAGGTGAGGTGACAGATCAGGGTGCATTCTGAGTTAAGGGTTTACTGAACCACTGCAGAAAAACTGTAAAACAAGAAGACCACTGAATATTATCATGACAGGTGTACTTTATAGCCATTAACATCTTGACCATAGTAAAAATTTTGCCTTGAACCATAGTTATTCTTTCTGCTTTTCCATTACATTTGAATGCACGGAAGATCAAATCTACATACTAAGCTTGTAACCTGGTTAGCTTTACCACTGATCTACACATTTATTCTGTGAAATAATAATATATCTTATTATGGATTAAAGTAGTATTACTTTATATCACCTAGATAAGGCTTAAACAAGGGACAATTCTCTCTTAAGGATACTAATACCTCCCCATCCCTCTCCTTCCTGAGCTGTCATTGTGAGGATGGAGTTTAGTTCTGCCGGTGGACACTTACCTGTAGACAGGGAGAGGGTGAGAGACAGGAGGGGAGCAGGGTGCACAGCACCGAGACAAATACAACACCATAACTTGGTCATATAATAATCTACATCCAGTACTGACCAGTACCAGTGACCAGAAGACATGAGATCATGGTACATGTCGCGATAGAAGATAGACTAAAGGTAGTTGACTCTTATAGTTTAAACACTGTTAAACCCTGTAGTTTCATGTAATGATTGGCTATATACTCTGTATAGTTATACAGAGTATAGTGAGTTAATTAATAAGTTATTTTACAGCACCATGAAACACTCACCAGTGGAAAGGACGTCACCTCGGTGAAATGCAAATGTTAGCTAACAGAGTCTGTTAGCACCAATACACAACACTGCTGATCCACTGCGAATAGCCTCTTTCTCTTATTCGCTCAATAACGTCTCGACAATGTCGACTTCATTAGATGCACTTTTACTGTCATCAATATAACGCAATACACAACGATGCACAATTACACTATGTCCAGAAGGACACGCTGCCTGTTACAACACTATGGGCCTCTGGGACTGCTTGATAATGATTGGAAGGACAATTATCAACAACGAATCAGCGTCCGCTTTTTAACTCCATCTACCAATGACGTACGTTTTTATTAAAAGAGGCGGGACTTTGACGCCTAGCTGCAGGAGATACAAGATGATTCTTGTCTACGCTTTTCCGGGTTTGTTTTGAGACTGGTTTAAACTCTACATATGTAGATCTGGTTATGACGTAGAAACGTGTAGACGTTTCTGTATTTGTTTCTTTTTTTTGTCTAAGACAAATTTATGTAGATTTTGTTTTAATTTTTATGAAATGTTAAAAATCTAAATTCAAAACGCCACTGGCCCTCTGTGTTATTTTCGGGCGCAGCTGCAGCAGTACCACTCCAACCCACCCGGAGGTGATAGAGGGCGCTCGTAGCACTTACTGGTTTTATCTGATTGGTTAATTCATGTGCTTTCTTTTGTCGGCGGTTTGTTTCGACGTTGTGACTGTGCCGTGTGTGTTGGACGACGCTGAGGGTGTAATTGAAACTAAAACTATCATACAATACAACATCACAGGTTGGACCTGCGAGTGAGGAAGTATGGATGACTCTTCTCAATGCCTACTGCGGCGACTCATAAGACGGATGCCGATTCAAATGTTAAAAACAACGCTGGACAAGTGGGGTCGTTTGACGCCGACGCAGCGACAATCACTGGATTTTACTCAGACAAAATGGGCGTTAACGGAGAAACTCCTCGCCTTTTACGAGGTAACTGACGGTCTTTTTGAGTCTTACACGGGTTATAATGTAAAGTATAAAGATGAATGAAATTCTACGTCGCGTTTAACGTTGACGCCATTAAAATGATAGGCACCTTTCAACAGGAAGCAGCATCATTTGAGTTGAGCTAATGTCAGTTTGGCTGTTTTCGCATATGATCCCTGTCTTCACAGGAAAACGGGTGGACAACAAAACACATCACAGAACTCGAAATGACATGTAAGTCAAGAGAAATGACGTTGACGTTAGGGTTTGAGTTACTGTCATACCCTGCTGCCAACCCAGTAACATTTTGTGTTCATCCTTTAGATGTCATTGATAATCCAAACCAGGGGATGTGGCATGCCCTCCAGCTCATGGACCCTGAAGGTATGTCTGAACTAGGATGTGCAACTTTATTCAATTGATAATGGATTATGCTTTTCTTTACTCGCTTTATAATCAGTCAGATTTTATCCTGGAGCCTGGGACATCATGTGTCTGTTATCTTGTGTAACTCGTTTTTCTTTATTTGCATTTTCAGAGAAATAAATCAATGTTGTCATTATGAAGAGTTTGCTAGTCAATATCCTATTGATATTTTTATGGCTACATTACATGTAATTCTGATCTGGCTGAGGTTTAATGCACCAGATTTCCGCACCATGTGCCTTTTCCTGTATGATTTTTGTTTTGGCTTCTAGACGATGTTCACTCAGTGGAGCTGACCCAGTTCAAGGAGCAATTTAAATCTCACCTCGGCGAGCTTGTAAGACACGTAAGACAAATGTTCCTCCTTTCCATTCTGCCATTTATGCAGTTTATCATTTAACAATATTTAATGGAATCCACCATTAATGGGAACATCCAACATTAAATGTCATCTTTTGTCATTGCATTCAAGGTGTCTGTCAAAATAAAGAAACACACAGATGAAGCTGTATGGATTCGGATTGCATGGGGAGACAGCTACAGTCGACCCAATCACCTGAAACCAACTTATGTTGTTCACCATCTCCAAACTCCTTATGTCTTTGTGAGCAGCCTGACTTCAAAGCAAAAGCCCTTGTTAACCCAGGTGAGGAATGAGTGTTATATTTAAGCTCTGCATTGTTACAGTTGCTGGGCAGCTGTTATCCTTTTATTCCCCACTAAGACAGTGAAATTCTTTGCAGGCCTTGAAACTGTCCACCAGATATCATGCAATTAAAGATGCTAACCTCAGTGGACGGAAACTCACTGCAATCAGGGACCTGCTGATGAGGCAGTATCAACAGGTATGCCTGATGATGGGAATTTGTAGAAAGAAAACATTCCTTGATTATGATCTAGGGACTTTAATGTTGTCTGTCTTGAATGGGGGGTTCAGATTTCAGACTTTCTTACTGGCTACAGACATACGATTGATTACGTCATACAACTCACCTTTGCTTGGTTCTAACGCTGTTGGCAGTTCTGTCTTCATTTTACAGTTTATCATAAATTACAACTATTATGTTGCAATTACAGATATATTATAGTCTGACCTTTTCACCTTGATATTTTTGTGGTCGTATGCAATATTTTTGTTTATGTTAAGGGGTTTCGATGGAAAGGTATAAGTGGTGGTGTGTTGTAGTTTACCATTGGACTTGTCATTATAGTACCATCACATCGTAGAGCTTGAGTGAATGCGTCAAAATGAACAATGATGGTTGTTGTGTTTTTTGGTCTGTTTTATGTTTGGGTGTTTTTTGACCTTTTCTCATTTGTTTCAAGGTGTTTCCTACAAAGTATCCCAGCCCACTTGCAGAAAATAATCAAACTGTGTCAAGTATGTTTCTAATCAAATCATCATGACAAACACACACGCCACATGCATTGTACATTGTTTGTTTAGCTGTGTTTATGTGTAGCTATGCATTGTCTTTGTTTACTTACTTCATATCCATTTGTATTTATAGACCCACGCATAGAAAGAGAACAAGCTGGACCTGAAGGAAACAGACTACAAATGGCCTGTGAGGCCTTTGGTGATGGGATGTTACCTCAAATACAGTCTGCAGTTTATAAGGTTACTAAAAACATACTTGTTCTCAAAATACTGACTGTTGAGTTTAAGATGAATAGTAGTTAGAATATCAGAATCAAAGACATTGGGGTGACAAGTTATTCTCTTACTGTGAGTGAGAAAATATGCAAAACTTCAACATTACTCTGTTGTGTAATCAACTGACTGAGGTGTCTCATTTGTTTCCTCAGCTGCAGACAAAATTCAGAGACCAAACCATCAAGGCCATGACGGAGCGAGAGGAGCCTTTCAAATGTGTGGTCAAATTTGCAAGCACAAACCTCCTGGAGTCACTTAGACACTGCGCAGCCTCAGGTATCATGATTTTTTTTTAGTCACAGCCATTTACAAAATGTGTCTGAGGAAGTATTTAATATTAACACTGTAAGTTACTAAAGCACCAAAAACGTTCATACTATTTGCAGTTACATAAGGTGACCACATGAGGGCACGTACACTTCAGAGGACATATGCTAAATCTTGTTCTGTATGTCATGGTTATAGCCTTGTAACCTGCACCCTTTTACTTTTCAAATACCCAGTACAATGACAGTAAACTTCCACTGGAATCTTATAGGATAAGCATCAAAGATGATGGGCAGATGGTTTTGTGTGCGATGTTTTTTACTTCTGTCAGCAATAACCATTGTGACAAGAAAGCATTTGGATTTCTCTGCCTGTTTTATTAACCAGATAAATAGCATTGATTAAGTTTCATGTTAACAAATCATAAATGATTGTTGTTACAATTTTTTCGGCTCAACTCAATGAATGTTCTTTGTGTATTTTACAGGAATTGCATCCACGCCTGTCAACCCTCTGCTCTCATCCATTCCTCTAAAAGGAAGGAATTATTTTGTCATCACAGATAATGGCCCTGCTCCCTCCTCACAAATGCAACAGTTTCAGAACTGATTGGTGACAGGCCTTTAAATACCCATCATAGTGTGGCCTGTTCTTCTCCTATGTTCAGTCCACCCACGATTTACTTTTACTATTTTATCAGTGATCATGGCTGTTGATGAGGCATGGCACCATGATTTTTCGAATCAGCTAATTTTTTTTTCTTTTTTTCTGCGCACTTGCAGTTGTAAATATATCAGTTTTGTGATTAATCTAAACTGTCTCCTAGAGTTACAGTCTGTGGTCTCCTTTTTTCACCCAGTCCACTCAACAAATTATCATGTAGACCTGTAATATCACCTGAAAAATATAAAAAAAAAAACAAAATATCTTTTTCTGTTCCTGTACACATTTTAATAAGAAAGTATTTTAAATAATAAGTAATTGTAACCAGTATCTTGGACAAGCAATGGCACCATTTCCAAATGACCTTGTAATTGAGTCCTGCAATTACACATATTACTTGGAGGTTTACAAGCAAATGTTGACTAGTAATTTTAGCTCTCATGAAAACTTATTAGGTTCCTTGGCAATAAATCTGTCTGGGAAAACTGACCCAGCAGCAACTATACACTTTCAAGCTTTTATGTTACAAAGCGGAAATACAATAATGATTCCGGACATTACGTAACCTGCTCTCGTCGCCCCCCTTAGTGGAAGGTAGCATCGTAGCCTTTCAGGCAAAACCGAGGGACGTTATGCTGCAGGTCACTGAATGCTGCTGCTGGGGCTCGCTGCCAAACACACAGCGGACTGTCAACACAGGAACATGGCTACGACTGCGACGGGCCAGGCGAGTAACGGAGACGTGGCCACAACAGACAGTCCGAAAAGCCACCACGAGTCTGCGTCGCAGTCACGAGAAATAATCATGCCCACCATCACGGAGCTGACCAAAGAAGTGAGGACGAACATCCTCTGCACCGTGAACGGATGCGGCAAGATTCTTCCCAACACACCTGCTTTGAACATGCATCTTGTGAAGTCACACAGAATAAAGGTAAAATACTGACAAACCCTGTTTCCTGCTCATACGGTTCAGGAATGCGCGACCACTGCAATGCTAACTTGGCTAACTCGCGCCGAGTAAACACTGGCGTTAATTGGAAAACGCAAGTCATCCATAACTTGGTTTAAGCTAACACATAGTGTTGATGGTTAGCAAACACGGCGTTAAAGTTATCGTTGGGTAAAAGTTTTCCTAGCCAGCTTTATGTGCTCGAAGCACAGTGAACATTTGAGTTTACCATTAGCGTGTTAGCCGCGCTGTGATTAGATTGATATTAGCCATTGATTTGGAACACGTGATAATCGATGCTTTCTGCATTTTTCGATGAAGATCTACACCTTTGCTGTCTTGTCCAGTGAAACAGCAGCCGGGGACAGGGATATAGATGGTGTCAGTGTGAAGAGTCTTCATTTCATATACGACCACATGAGCAATGTGGATTGTTTGAGCCTGGTATACAGTTTACTATGAATACTGCACAGTCAGCAAAATGAAGACAGGCCAATCATGTGGACTCATTCTTCCTCTGACCCTGGTTCTTATTTCCTCACGGGACTGGACTTCTTCGTGGGACGCTGTAATTCACTGTCTCTCCTCCATGAATGAAGTTCTTTGCAGGGATAGGCTGCCTTTTGTCCTGCAACAGACTAAGCCCTTTGTTTACAATAGATGAATGTGAGAATTTGAATGAGCCCTTAGAAGTTGTCTGTTATACCCATTTAGAACAGTGTTCAAAAGCCCAATCTGGTGTTTTACCACACTGTCCAAAGTAGGATGAAGTTGTTTTTTCATATTTTCAACACAGAATACTCTAGTTACTCAAGTCAAGACACAGGACTTCCATAACTTTTGAAAGTTGCAGATAAGTCTATTAGTACATGGACTGGCTATGAACAAGCAAACTAAATGCTGGTATCAATAGTTTGTTGTGGCTAGACCAGTAGTTTATATATGCTAGAGTATAGTATATGTAAACTACTGGAAGTTCAGTGTCTTGGTTTTTCAATCTGTTAGAAAAGAAAGCAAGAGGCAGTGCGTCACTAGATAGATAGATTACTTTATTCATCCCTGAAGAGAAATTAAGTATAGGTTATACATAGTTAACATCCTGCTGGTTGTCATGTCCTCTAGTTCTTAAAAGGTCTCCCTCCTGAACAGGGACTTCACCCTGGACCCTCAGATTAAAAGTCTGATGCTCTACCGAGTGAGCTATCCACTAACTACATCCACGAACTAACACTAACTGTTAAAGCTAACAGATACAACAGGAGTGTGTTCAAAAACTAGGCCAGCGTTCAGTCAATGATAATGATATTCTGGTTGACACGATGAAGTGCTTAAATGCCGGAATTACTCAGTTTGCATGCTGTATGAATTTGGCATGACACGCACCACCAAATCTGAATATATCCTGTCCATGTTCACACCACTGTAGCTCTACCGCGTCATTGCACAACAGTGTATTTTCTGATCTGTTCATGTTTCTCACTCGGTAACAGATTCCAGATGAATACTGATCGAGTGCACCGAGCCCAGTTCAGAGCCCTTTTATGGGGCTATCTTTCTGTCCATATCAGTGAATGTGGCAGGAAGCCGAAACTGAGTTTAGAGACTATTTGTCTGATCAATCACAACATTTTACAGTTTCCCAAAATTAGAAAATAAGCCCAGTAAGGACTGTTAAAAGGCTGTGGGCTGACCCTGGTGTAGCAAAGACCAAATCTTGACTCCTCTTAGTCACGGCTGACTGTTTTGATGTGACTCAGGATTCAGCCCACGACCGTATGGTGTAGCTGAGGTAAACTGAACATAAATGCCTTTTGTAGCTGGAAAATAAATTAATGTTTTTCCTTTTTTGGCACAAATTGAAATGGGCTCATGTGTGATGTTCAGCTGTTCAACGTGTATATTTTAACTACATTGGTTAAAGAAAATAGGCCAATGTACAACACTCATTTTTGTGATAAGTAAAAATAAATAAAAAGTCAACATTTTGCATCTTAGACATAAAGTGCAGATGACATTTACTGTACTGAAAGCACTACAGGCCTTTCTGTTGGCTGCTTGCACGCATGATGATTTCAGAATTTACATAGTTCTTTTACCACTTGCTATAAATGGTAATTTTTATAATTTTATTATATAAAAAAATTGCATTTTTTTGTCCTCTTAATCTTTTGCTGTAATCAATACCCTCAGGATGGTATTGTCAATCCCACTGTCAGAAAGGACATGAAGGGCTGTCAGAAACTTTACTGCTGTCCCATTGAGGGCTGTCCCAGGGGCCCCAACAGACCCTTCTCCCAGTTCTCCCTTGTAAAACAAGTAAGCTTCTCCTCCATTAATCTGTGTGTGTTTGTGTATGCATGCAGCCACTGGAGTAATACTGTATGATGAGGTCTCCGTTCTGTGAAAAAGCTCCTATTGTTATGCCAGACACCTAATATGTTACCAAAAGGATTTGACAGGACATATGTATTACTGATTATATTTTCCCCAACTGCCATTAGAGTGACTCATGCTACCATCTAGGGCTACAAAAGAGTTATATTTTTATAACAAAATGCCCAATTATTTTCTACATGATTTCATATGTTTGGATTTTTATACATAAGACATACTGTAGATTCTTCTTTGGTTTTGAATGTTTGAATTCTGTAACTTGCAGTGTGATCTTTAAGATAGCGGGGACATACATAACATTAAAACTCTCATTTAAACATGTAACGTCTTGTTTAACGCTATGTTTTTTCACAGCACTTTATGAAGATGCATGCAGAGAAGAAACACAAGTGCTCCAAGTGCAGCAATGGCTACAGCACGGAGTGGGACCTAAAGAGGCACATGGAGGATTGTGGGAAAACGTACCACTGTTCATGTGGCTGCCCCTATGCCAGCAGGGCTGCTCTACTTTCGCATATCTACAGGATGGGACATGAGATTCCGACAGAACACAGGCATGTATATGCCAAGGCCCAGTAAGATTTGTAATGAAACATTGTCTTTTTGTTTGTCTGAAAATTAATTTTCCTGTCTTGTATTTGTCTTGTTTCTTCCTAGGATTCCACCAGTAAAAAAGCGGAAGATGGAGAAACTGTTAAGTAGCTCTGAAACAGTTAAGACCAACGAGTCAGCTTGTCAGAGCATGCCTGCGACCATAGAGCTGACAGAGACTGCTTTGCTTTCTCATTCAAATGTTCAAATCCCCGACTTGGGAAATCAGAACTGCAATCCCCGTAAGAGCCTCCAGAAGATGCTTCTGCCAAAGCCAAAGGTGGCACTGGTCAGTGTTCCTGTGATGCAGTTGGCACACCTGCCCGTCCTCCTTCCATCCACAGAGAGTGGGGCTCTTCGGTCAGTTGTGTTGGCAGTAGACAGCCAAGGTTCCTTCAGCACCCTTCACCTTTTGCCACACGCTACTGGAGCGGTAGTTCCTCAACTTGATACTAAGAGTCCGGGTTTCAAAGACAGCATGCCAACATCCCGCTCTAGTCTTGGCCCTATTAGCACAGGAGTCCAGGTACGTCTGGACCCTGTAGACGCAGAGGACTCTCCCAGCAGTCTGGCAGGACAACGGGGAAGAAGCACCTCCACCAACATTCAGACAGACAAATCGTTCTTGTCGAAAATGCCCACTGGTGTGGGAGTTGGGGAGGGAATAGGTTTGTGCACTCTGGGTGAGTCCTCTGTGTCGTCCTGTTCCCAAACAGACATCAGCGTGAGTGCCCAAATCCTCCTCCCAGTCAGTGTTGAAACCCAGACGTTCTCATCCCTAGTCAAGGCCACATCGTCCATTGGTGCTCAGACGGACAGCCAGTGCCTGAGCCAGATTCCTTGCTCGTCCTCATCTATTCCCCCATTCCGAACCAGGCAGACACAGACACACTTTACCATGCCGCAATCAGAGGAGAAGGTTCAGGACCAGGCTATCGTGTGCTCTGACTTATTTGGCAGTGACTCTCTTAGTGTCTCCACCCAGACAGCTCTAGATATAGACGACACCCTCACTGCTGCTGGAAGCAGCATGTATGAGGACTCAAAGTCATCCAGCGCTTTGTGTTTTGGGGTCCAAACGGATGAGCTGAACTCAAACAACGTTGCTGACAACCAGACCCAAACAATGACTTTGTTAAGTGACCTAGAAAACATTCTTTCTGACAGCATGTCAGGTCACCAGGTCCTCACTGAGGCCTCTGCAGCCTGCGGTTCAGGTCTGGGCTCTGTTCAGGAACAACACAACGGCATAGACTTTGACTTTGAGGAGTTTCTTAATGCTGTACATATCCAAACCCAGACTGAAGAGAGCGAGCTAGGAGGACTAGGTAGTGACACGCCTCTTGAGTCTCTGGACATCCAGACTCAGACAGATTTCCTCTTGATGGATGAACTGGACCAAAATGAAGGACCAAGTCGAACCCAACCCAGCGACCTGGAACTATTTGACACTCAAACTCAGACTGACCTCAATTTCCTCTTGAATGCTGGAAGCCAGATGCCCCTGAGCAGTATCCTGCGACACTCGAGCTTTTCGATGAGCACTGAGTCCTCTGATACTGAAACACAGACAGATGTCCCAATGTTTGCCACTGGCCTCTCTACTCAGGCCCCTGTCAGTCAGGGAGACCATGCAAGGCTGCTCAACAGCACCGAGACACAGACTGTGACCAGCCAGGTAGAGGGCCTGGGGCACCTCTTCCTGACCAGCAATGAAACACAAACTGTCATGGATGACTTCTTGTCAGCAGACCTTGCCTGGAATATGGAGTCTCATTTCAGCTCCGTGGAAACCCAGACATGTGGGGAGCTATATTCTCTCTTCCAACACCCAAAGAAACCCAATAGTTGAAACTCTCCTTGTGAAACTGCCTAACCCTTTGCAGTACAAGCTTCTAATGTCTGCCTCTTTCTATAAAGGGAATCAGTCTATACCGTCCTCTGGCAGATTCTAGTCTTAGCAGTAGGAAGTCTGCAATGTCATGTCATTGATCATTCCACTGGGGGCATCGTGTCCATGGCCTTCCCCGGTACATACCCTGACAGCTCAGTCGCACTTTAGAAGTTCAGTGGACATGGATTATCAGCTCCTCTGACTGTTTACATATTTATTTGCACATAAAATAACATGTTGTATGTGTCTTGTCTTTAATGCCAGTTTACGTCTGTGTTATGGTGTATATGCACTGTGATTTTCACTCATGTCTTACTAGTGATACTACTTTTACTACTAGTGAGTAAAAAAAAACTAACAACATTCTTTCAGTGAGCTGTGCTTAGAGGGATGACATATTTCACTGTGCGGCTGTCAAGAAAAAGGCTTATAAACATTGTTTCCCTGAACCGCAGCTCTCAACTGCATGAATACAATTTCATTTCAGATGTTCAGGATAGAATATTGTACATTATATTTGTGTTGAAATGTGCATGAAGCCTTCACTTGGTCAGCAGCATAAATATAAGCTACCTGACTTCAGTTTCTGTATGTGATGGAGGTCTGTCAGCGGCAAATGCATCCTGCCAGTTCTGCAGCCAGTGGAAATGTTAAGCCGTTACAAACTACCAGCTCTATGTTTTACACAAGTGAACCCTATTAAGCCTTCAACTGTGAGCAAGGCATTGATCTAAGCTGTAACGATGCCTTTCTGAAAGAAACCTTTAACTCCTGTAGATGTGGCACAAATATAAATGACACGCTTGTCTTGTTGGTTGTTGCACACTTTTCATAGAAATGTAATTGTGAAGAAGGATACTTTGTAAACACTTCATGTGAGTGTGTTCCTCTGTAGCCGAGCAGTAAGTTCAAGTAGGTAAGCAAAACATGGCGTCATTGTCTCTGACTTATTCATTAGTTAGGTGTAAGTGTATACAGTACAGTGGCAGTGCTCTTTGCTGTGCTGTAGCTCCAGTTATACTGACTGTACAGAAACACACTGTTGATTAGAGCAAGGATTAGCACAAAGTGATTGTATGTAATTACCACCTGATTTTGACAAAGAAGAATCCTGTTGAATGTGCTGTGAAAACCTCTGACAGTTTGGACTTTCCTTGACTGATTCTTTTAATCAAATTTTTAATTCGCTAAAACTAAGTTTGTTTCGGTCACTGCACTGAGTTACCTCATTAAGCACAGGCACCACAAGCCTTGTTTATTTGCTCATTTTGTTTTGTTGGTGCCTTAACGCGAGTATTACTTTAGTTCTGTTTACAGGTAACAGACTTTGCAGCTTTGTGGTCAAATATTTGTCAGAATCTTGTTTTAGTAAATGACACTGAATTGTCAGAAGTTTTTGTTCTTTGCATTGCATGTCTAATACATTCTGATTTGGTATTTTCTTCATGGTTGCATGAACTATTGGAATGTCCCTAAATGTTTTCCGTAGTTTCTGGAGAAACGTTTATGTTGTTAGACTGAAAAAATGCTTTTCAGCATTTTGTTGAAGGGAGTTTGATGTTGTGTCACTATAATTATGGATGGATGGGTAATGCTAGTGTAGTTTACAGATGTTTGTGGAAATTGAAGAATGTACAGAACATGACACTGCCCAAGTGTCCAACATGCTCAATTTTTTTCCACCATATCCTGACAGTGTAACAGTAATTTTCCTGTGTTAAAAACGAATTTGATAATTTCAACATTTCGTGCAATGAGGTTAGTAATTCTGGTTTGTGCTTCTTAAATACAAATACAGCAAATATGCTCTCCATTGGTTTATTGGCATTGGGGAATGACTTGTTTAAAACGGACCAATCCGTAGGAGCCTCGTCAGTCTCAAATATCAGTTACTGTACTTTTAATCTTTCTCTCTAGAGAGTGCATGCAGATAAAAATATTTGTTTTTGAAGTTGAGTTATCTTGCCTGTATCAGTAAAGTTAAGTTGCCTTGATTACTTGCTGAAGCTACACTACAGATGTTCTTAAACTACTGGAAAATATATACCATGTTGCTTGTCGGTTAATTGGACAACTTACTAGCGTGTGTGCTGTATGTTACATAAATCTGTAAATCAGCTTAGTTTTAAAGTTGGCCTTTGAATAAAAAGATGCACAGGTTTTGGTGATTTTTTTTTGCAATGCATTCATTTTGTTTCTTGTGTGCAATGATTTGGATGTGTGACCCCGTTTTCATACTTATTTATTATAGAACAATGTAAAACATGATTATTGTGCAGTTCATCTTTTTGTTGTCATGCAGTTACTTCCCACTGAACACAGACATGCTGAATCATGGCTTGTGCCAAATCAGGCAACTCTTTACAAATTACGACTAAGTAACCATTTCATTTCACACACACTGCCAAATAAGACAAAACTTTAGTTCAATTACATTTACTCTGCAGTTCCTGAGGTTATAGAACAGTTTCACAAGGTTATTTTAATTCATAAGGCAGCTCAAGAAAAAAGAGGTAGTAGTAGATAGTAGAGCAAAGTAACATGATCATCCCAATGTCAACAGTACTATGGTAGTAGTTGGTTTCAAAGACCAACATGATACGGCACATTTAGGGATTTTGGCATAACACTGCACTTATTGCTACAACTCAGACCCAATCTTCAACCAGCAGGCCAGATTCATTTGTTTGGCCACAGTTCATATCATACATAGACAGAAGTCACAAGGCACTACTAAAGTTCTAAAAGCGCTTTAGTGTTTAAAATTAAGTGTGCAAGGCAGACTTCTTATGAGGTAGCTGCACTGTTGCTAAGCAACTACAACAGCCGAAAAAGCACTTGTGGGAACTGTTTGGATCAAAACAGAGGCCCAAATGACAAACAGAGCTTAACATTTGTTAAGTTCTCCTCACTTCAGTGTTGTGGAATGATCTGAACACTAACCAAACTCATGACTTACTTTTTTGAACATGCCTCGTGTATTGAATTTCATCTGCCTGCCCACTGTGATGGATACATGCATGATTCAGCACATAAAGCTGAGGTCGGCATGATGCTAAACTGTCTTGGTTGGACCTGAGATTTGAAAGTTTCTGGAAGTTTTTGTCACTGGCTCCATTCAGCATGACAGTAAACACAACATTGTTCCTTAAGAGAACACAAAGCGGGGGCGGATAAGGGCTTGTGCACCTGCTGCAGTGCTGGCGTGGAGTTTCCCATGATGCACTGTGTGAGGTGTGGAAGACAAAGGTACATGATAACTTTTAGGTACATTTACATTGGGGATCAGCAGCCGGTTGTGTCTGGAGGTCATATCTGCAGAGTGACTGCGAAGTGCTGTATAGGCAACATGAGCCACTTGTGCTCCTCTCGCCTCACGCTTCTTATCCAACTGGAAACTCTTTTCTTCTGGGGGTTCTCCCTCTGTCGATGCCTTTCCACTGCAGAGCCGGTCACTCATTCTGGGATTCTGGTCTGAAAGCTTGATTGGTGGTAAAAATGAAAAGGTTTTAATGGGAACAACAATTTTATCGGGCTTGAGGTTATTTTTCTGAGGCTTAGTGGGTCGGTTTTTATCCGACACAGACTGTTTAGTGGACTGATTGCAAGGATGCAAAGTGTTTGTGGGAGTCTCTTTCTCTGACTTCTTAAGTAAGACAGGCAACTCTGAGGCAGCTGGCTGCACAGTCGCTGCAGCAGTGTTACCACAACATCCCGGCTGCTGGTTGAACACCATGGATTTCTTTGCATTGTTGTGAGGTCTTGCACGCAACTCCCAGCGGTGTTCTGCAATGCTGGCTGAGCTGTCAGGTGTGTACGGGTTGTCTGCCAACTTATATTTTGGTTTCCTGTCCCTCCTCTCAGCAAAAAATATGCAGCCCATAGGATCAACTCTGCCCCAACCACGAACCTGTGTTAAAATGTAACGTGTTTTAAAATGTTAAAACAACAGTTTGTGTTTATACTGAAAACATACCACACATGTGATACCATTATCAGAAGAAAATACTACATATATATGTGAATTAAAAAACTGTAAATTACCATACATATACTACCATATCCAAACTAACTCCATTTAGGATCACCACATGCAAATGTACACGCTATTTAAAAAGAAATGCAAACATGAATTCACTTACTGCTTCCTCCCAACCAGAGTAACTATGACACTCATATGGCTCCAGTTCTTTCAAGGAGTACTCTTCACTAATGTCTAGAAGGACATCAGCAGGACCGTCCGAGATCTGCTCTTCACCTGCATCCTCCTGTGTTGAAGATTCCTCTTCTGATCCACCCAGAACTGTCTGATCCACTTCTTTCGAGGCCATGATCCAGTTACTTTTATGCTGGCTTCCCGATGGTCAGATCTAAAGGGACATTGCACCAAAATCCAACAAGGAGAGTTTTTCTTTAAAACGTCAAGAAGCTGGAAAATGAACGTTATGAATCGGTGTGTCAGACTGAGTCTTCACTCACAGTAAAGAAGCAGAAGCTTCTCTGTGCATTCAGGATGCACTTCTCACAGCGGGGTACTGCAAGGTTGACAGGGTGAGCCCACTTCTTCTTCTCTTGTCTAATGGCGACTGGCGAACAACGTTTTGGTGCATTGCTGCCAAATCACAGTAAATCGTCTGTGAGTGGCCTGTTGACCTGTGCACGTCCACAACTATCTGCTAGCACACGTTTACCCGATCATACATCACCTTTGATGGGCATCACTCAGTAATGTGCTGCAAGACCATTTCTTTACATAGGATGAAAGTATGTGCCGCCTTAATCTGCCTCTGATTGGTTAGTGCTTGGAGCCTTTGATGAATGAGTCCAGTGTGTGTGTGTGTGTGTGTGTCTGTGTCTGTGTGTCTGTGTGTGTGTCTGTGTGTGTTGAGTATCAGAAATGTTGCAGAGCAATGAAGAATTCAGACAGTAAGAGGATGACGTGGGGTTAACTGGATTTAGGGATGAGAGGTGATTGGTTAGAGTCAGGCTCAGAGTTTTAGAGTTAGCCAATCAGAGGGAGAGGAAGGCGGCCGACACCTTCGCCTATCTGCCGGAGAAAAGATGAGATAACTCAGGAAATAAACATGGCCTCCAATGCAGTTCAAAGACGATGCAAACTACCAAAGTTCCCTTTAACCATTAAACAGGAACGACCTCGCGCCAAATCAATACAGATAAATAATAAATATCCGTGTCTATCCACTGACCGCTCATTAAGACGCTGTGATATTCGTCCTGGTCGTTTCCTCTCGGGGCGACAGAGTTTCCACTCTCGCTCTCACACACACAAACACACACACAAACACACACACACAGAGACACACACACAGACGAGAGATCAGGTCCAGTGAACGCCTCTGGAGTCGAGCCGCGACGCCGTCGTCATGGAAACCCGTCAGCGGATGTGCGGTTAAGAGGTGACATTAGCAGAGGAGGAGGGGGGGCTGCGGGCGCTGCTGCGGACCGACCCGAACCGGACAGTGTCACAGATCCGTGACGCAACACGTCTAACACAACGCCCCCGAATTAACAACAGGCAATATATATATGCGTGTGTGTGTGTGTGTGTGTGTGTGTGTGCGTGGGTGTGTGTGTGTGTGTGTGTGTGTTGCCTGATGTGATCGTGACGCCACAGCGGTGATGCGGAAGTGTTAAGCGGTTTGTTGTCACGGGTGACGGAGGAGCCCATTTTGATTAGTCGCGACGTTCACTCCTGCACGTACGCGTCCGGCTCTGCGTCACGCGTCTATCAGAGACAACTGCAGGTTACTATGGAGACATCATCATTATTATTATTATTATTATTATTATTATTCTCACAGCCCAGGTGAAAACAAGTGAGCAAACACTGAGACGTGTTGTTGCCCGGGGGAAGCTGGAAGCTGCCGATCAGCTGGAGAGAACTCGCTCCTCGCTGACGCACAACAACGCGCCGGGTTATTGGTCCGCAGCTGCGCGGTGTCAGCTGATGACGCGGCCGGTGCGCCTATCCGGGACCGCGACACTGACACCTGACGGCTCCGGCTCCGGCTCTGACTCGCCGGTCCTCTCCATCACGACCACTTGGGTTCTGCAGTGCGAGCGCTGCAGCGTTTGATGGAAGCGGAGTGTGCGCGTCCTGCCCTGGTCATCATGCTGCCCCCCAAGAACTGCCTGCCGAGGAACTACAGCTGCATCGCGGGGCTGTTCGGGAGCCTGGCGGCGGCGAACCCGCGGCTGGAGGATGCGGAGGATTACGACATGATGAACGGGACCTGCGAGCCCATCGAGAGCCCCGTGGTGGACGAGAGACCGCGGGGCAGGGAGGTCTTCCTGAAGCCCCAGCAGAGTCCGAACCTGCGTCGGAGATGCAAGTCGCTGCCCACCCCCACGGAGAGGGCGAAGCTGGAGATCTCCCGCAGCAGGAGCCCCACCAGCCAGAAGAAAGTGCGCTTCGCCGACTCCCTGGGCCTGGAGCTCATCTCAGTCAAGCACTTCGACGACACGGATGAACCCGAGGTGCCGGAGCGCATCCTGGCCAAACTGCCCAAAGGACCTTTCCACCTCAACCACCCGGACACGAAATTCCCCCGCGCACCTGCGCACTCGCTCTTCATGGAGCTGCAGTTCACCAACCCGGGCTCGCTGCCCGGCTTCGACCACAAGGTGCGGGAGGTGAAGGTGCTGCTGGAGAGCGTGGAGGCGGACGAGTTCAACCTGTCCGGCTTCGTGCGCGTGCTGAATCTGGCGTTCGAGAAGAGCGTGTCGCTGCGCTACTCCCTCAACAACTGGATCACGTTCATGGACAGCCTGGCGTCCTACGTCCCCGACTCCAGCGACGGCGTCACCGACAGGTTCTGCTTCAAGATCGTCATGCCCACGTACCTGGACAACGGCGGCACGCTGCAGTTCGCCATCAAGTACTGTGTGGGCGGCCAGGAGTTCTGGGACAACAACAACGGGCGCAATTACAAAGTGCGGCGTCACCGGCTCAAGATGTCTTCCCCGCGTGAATGGGAGAACGGATGGATTCACTTTATCTGAGTGAACCGTCGTCGTCTGCACGGTGGCACAGTGCGTGCGTAATTTACGCGTAACCGACCCCCGGGTCCCTTTAGTATGACTGTAGCCTGTCTAAAATGATTTGCCCGCCCCCATTCCAGCTACATACGTTTTTTGTGATAAGGACAAAATAATAATGGCCACAATCTGTCGAACAGTTGTCGTGTGGTGGGTGACCGGTGTTGGCTGATGGAGGATATGCCTTGATGTCAGGGCGGTGTGCAGCTTGGTGCCCTTTGGGAGGGCATGTTGGCGTTATGTAATGGAGAAACACGTGCCACGCAGAACGTGCCGGGCGATGCTGACCCTTCTGGCACAGGAGATGCTGTGAGTTTATGTGGTGGCACGGTGTTGTCAGGATGCTCATATGGTTTTGCATGTGGGGAGAGTTGACAGAGAGAATTGTACAAAATCTATCTTCTTTATTCGAGCCAATTTGCCATTGGGAAAATGCCTTATTTTAAGCCACGCATGGGAAGTTGGGCATTTGATGTTGTCCAGTAGTTTCCCCATCATACTTTAACAAACTAAATGCATTTGGTCGTCATTATGTGTTTTCAATAAGGTCTATAGGAACAGGGATGTAATTTGTGTCCATATACCTGTAGGCTTCCAATCAGGGACACCAAACTTCTCCTCTCATACCTGCCTTTTAGCCATCTACAGTATTTTCACCTATTCAATGCCACTTATATGTATATATTTTGCTGCATTAAGATAAACATATTGAATATTTTTTGGTCACATTCAGAAATGAAGGTGGCCCAAACGAAGTCCAAAGACGATAAACTCAAAAAGTCATTTCGTTTGAAAAGCAAATCCCAGAATTACAACCACCTCATACACATTCCATCAGGTCATACGGCCTATGTTTATCCAGATGGATTTCAGTGTTCTTGTCGTGTTACTGTGACAAGAAGTTTTTTTTTACCTAATGAAATGAAACAGTCTCTCCAAAGACTCCAAATTTATTCCCAGTCTGACAGTTTAAATTTACCTCAGATTAACATGGACTCTTCTTCTTCTTCTTCTTCAGGTGTATCATTAGAGAACAGAGGTTATTTTCGGAGTAATAATTTTTTAAATGGATAGATCCAAACAGAGAAGCTTATTATATAAATTAAATGTACTGCTTATGTTTGTGACTGCACTGTGTAACACACTTTTTTCATACAGCAGTGCTGTCTGTATTAAACCAGCTACTTCTGCTGCTGTAAAGGTACATGGTCATCGTCATGTGCTGCACCTTCCACATCCCAGGCCAATGTTCCCATCATTATAGTGCAAACGACTGTGTATAGTGCGATTCATTAGTTTCCAAACCATATGCCTTGATTGATGTTACATAGTAGTCTTCCAGACCTGCTCCCCATAGAGGGTTTGCAGGCTTTATGGCAAAAAGATTTGAAAGTGAAGGCAGTTCTTGACGATGTTTTTTAGTTGTATCACAGTAGTGTGTGTGAGTGTGTGTGTGTGTGTGTGTATGTGTGTGTGCAATGAGCTGACACTCTGGTTCGGTAAACAGAGGACCATCGGGCAGGGTGCATTTCATCCCTGTGCCCTGACTGTAATCTAAACATCACTTTGGCCTTTGTTTACATCAAGGAATCAGAGGGAGGCTCTCCTGTTAATGAGGCCATCAGGTCGGCATGTGGATAAAAGACTATTCCTGTAACCACTTAGTTTTTGGAGCAGGTCCACTGTGAATCCATCAGTTGTGCTTTACTCAAAATCTGACATGATATGTGTCGTTCTTGTGCTAAAGGCTACCTGATGTTGTTTTGCAGAAATGAGAGGTGGCCTGCTGTAGGTTGATATTTGCTTCTGCTCAGCTTAGCGTTGTCATGCGCAGAGACGCGATTAGCTCATCTGTTTGTTTTAATACACTGTGGGTATATAGATCTGGTCATAGCAGAATAACTGTGTGTTATGTTGTTAAATCAGTGAGCCTGTCTGCTTTGGTCTGTATAAACTTTATTCAATCATTCATGCAGCATATGACCAGAAAGCATACATTAGACTACTGTTGTGGGTATACAGAGATGCAGCAATACCAATCAGTCGCTACAATAGAAGCTTTGATTATTTTTTTTTTCGATTTAATATCTGGCTGATATCTGATCACATTTTATATGATCTCAGTGGCACAGCTGGCTGGCTTTTTTTCCCCTGCAACATCTAACTCTTTGGTTTAAAATTCCCAAAATTGTAGAAAGACTATACACAATATACAATTTATCAATTCAGTTTTATCTTACTATTGTTACTGGTGCATTCCGATTGGTGCTGTTGTTATTGATGCATCCCTTCCCTAAGTGCTTCTGGTCTAAGCAGCTTCTCACCTCATGGTATACATCACTGTTTGCATCAGGGCTCGCTGATATATAGATATGTATGTAAATGTGTTAATGTTTCATATTGAATGTCTTCCTATTACTGTTCTATGTTGTGTGTATTTTGGAGCATTTTAAATAGCAAATGTAGGATGAGAATGATAAAGGTTAACCAGATGATGCTAAGGAGTTAAAGGGTAAAATATAAAATTAGTTCCCAAAGCACAGTAACTAATCTAATCTAGAATTGGATGCAACATGGACGGTGATGTTTTGTCTCAAAGTTATATTTTGTGTAAGAGATGCTGCAGAATTGTCGCTGAAAAGTCTACCAAACAGTGAGCCAGTGTATCTGAATGAAAGGTAATGTAGGAAACCACATGTGCACAGCTGCAAGTGTACACTGCCTTACTGAATGAAGTTTACGTGGAGATGGGAAAGAAGTGAAAGAGGCAGCAAGTGCCTGTGAACGAAGAAATAATGGGTTTGCAGGACATGTGCACAGAGAACTGTTATGAGGAACACAGTTGGGTAAAGAAAGAGAAATGCACTGTGTTGTTTGATAAGCTTTTGCGTTGAGTGACTCATGATTGTAGCTGATACTGAGCAGACTCAGTGAAAGCTGGTTTAATGCACTTTGAGTGAGATAAAGGAGGAGGGCATGGTGTGTGTCTATATATATATATATATATATATATATGGATATGGATATGGATATGGATATGGAAGCTTCTGTGAATAGCTACTAATTAAGATGTTTTTCTTTATCATATTTTACAGCTGGTTTCTCTGACTGTGAAAGCCCTAAATCACCTCTGTCTAATTTGTAAACAACGTACAGCACTAAATCTTTGCCCTTGGTTTGCGTTCACGTGTTTTTCGGGTTTGTTGTTTTCTGTACAGCCTATGCAGCCTGTTTTGTGTTGTAACATCTGCGGTCGTCTGACTGTTTTAATCTGTACTGAGACAGCTGTCGTTTTCTTTTCATGCACTGGATATTCACCTTCATTTCGATGTTTTCTTATTGATGTAACCTATATTTTGTTAAAACAGTGTTAATAAAAGCATTTGTGATGATAACCTAACACTACACTAGTACGTTAAAGTTACCATCAACCTGTTCTCTATCACTATAGTCGTCATTCAGTTTCTTCCTGCTTATTATGTCACTGAATGCTAACAGCAAACCTCCCCTCTTTACTATTATTCCAGCATAAAATGAGCTGTGTGCCTGTTATATGTGCAGTGTGTTGCTGCAGAGCTGTGCATGTGCTCCTAACATGTCTGAATATCAGGTCATCTGATTTGCAAAGGGCTCCTGTCCCCATTCACACTGCAGCAGGCTCCTGCCATCGCCATTGTGGACATGGCTGCAGACATGTCCTTGAATCAATGCATTCACACTCCACGCCCCCTTGTGTCTATGAGGGGGAGGGGCTGGAGGAAGAGGCAGGAAAAGGGGCAGCAAGAGTTTGATAAATGTGCAATGAACAGAGGACAAAACACCTTGTGATATACAATGATGTGACGATGACTTTTATTTGCTTGGTCACAAGCAATTTGAAACCACGGGATAAGCTCTGTGCACTATACGCATACAATTTACATATTTACATTATTACTGTACTGTCTGTTCATGCAGTATTGACAGTACTTCAAGTTTCTTAATTTCTAGGTAGTGTAGTTGTGGTTCCTAGTCTTATGTTGTCTGTCCTCTCTAGTCTGTGTTTAAATCAACATTTTTTTTTCTCTACAGTTGCATTGCATTGATAATTTATTTTAGTCATTAAATACTAAACCAACTCACAGTCAATGATGACAAAGCCACAGTGTCTAGAGTACATCAACAGATGACAGATGCCATGTTCATCCATTAAATGGGTGATAAGGCCACTGTAATGTAACACTGTAATGTAACGCGCTCTGGACCTCTTCCTCTTGACTCAAACGTTTTCTTCTGGCTTTCGCCGGAGGCATCACAACAGTTAATAGCTGCTCGGCGCAGTGGCTCAATGCGTTGAGCAGCCAGTCGCTGTGGATCCATATGGCCAAACAATGAAAACCTGCTGTGAGATCCCAATTGAAGTCTATGATTAGAGCGACTTAGCAGCTCACTTCAAGTGGGAAATCCTGTTAGTCCTAAGAAAAAAAGGGGAGATTAAAATATCAAGTGTGAGGAAGTAGTGAAGCAGGAAATTAAGACATGCACAGTTTTATTTAACTGCAGAGTGGCACATTTGTCTTGTCAGAATTTAATTTCAGCATCAACCAATCTTTTTACAGCCAACGTCAGTTTTTATCATGTAGCTCAGCTCAGTGTTATATGCTTGTCAGTGTAATTGCCAAGTGATGGGCAACAGGGCAACAGTGTCATGCTGTGTAACAACAGCTGCTTACATAACTACTGTGTTCATGTGATGGTTATGTTTTGATTGTTCTTTCCCTTTTGGCGTCTGACATAATTAGATTCCACCTGCAGCGCTTTTCCCACCTCATCCAAACTGTATCCTTCAGCCACAATAACGTGGCCAGGTCAGTGCACACAAATAGGTTTCATGATCTCAGTGTAAATATTTTATATGAAGCATTCAAAGGAATGCAGTGCCATGAGATTAAATCTGACTCAGCAGCAGGGAGCGCTTCAGAGTGGCGATCCGGCCATAACCTTGTCTAAGTGAGCGCTGGACCTGAATAATTAATTGGCCAAATGATCTTTTCTCACGTTGGAAAATTCGTTTTGATGTTTTGAAGTGTCTGCTAGTACAGCAAACCAGGATTGTGTCATTATTCTTACGACTTTGCGCTGCTGGAGGAACTCATCCATAACATTGCTTAGCTCCTGTTATACTAATTATTCTGGCCCATCCAGTAATAAAATTTTACACACTATAGTCACACACACAGAAGGAGGAACAAGTCAGGTGCAATCCACTCACCCACTTTTTCTCATCCCTTTTCCCTCCTCACGTTTCCTCGCCCCTTCTCACACAGGCTTCATCTTTCTTATAGAGACAGCAGCCTTGCTTTGGTGTAATGAGCCACTTGCTTGTTCCTTTTAATGTGCCTCAAAGTGTAATTAAAATAATAAAAAAAACATATTCACAACATACAAATATATTAAAGTTTTATTAACTGCAGTTTTGTAATATCTTCATAAAGACGTGAACACCAGGAAACATTGGTGGCATCCAAAGTTGAGTTAGTGGCAGGTTTAGCTTGTGTGACTGAACTCCATAAACACCCATGCAAGTAGCTGCACACCACTGCTACTTTATTATGTAGACTTATGTAGAACATGTGCACACAAACATTTACTGGAGTGATTTAATCATTTTCCTATGTTAAAAACATCCTTTTGTGCATTGCCATCAGTGGAAGTTCCCACTATCTTGAAAGTCTTTAATGAGAAAGACACATGTTTCCCAAGACACCATATTTAGACATTGTACAGGAAATAGGCTAGAGAGATATCGCAGGAAATACTTTCCCAACAATGTGATGGCCATGTGCCAGAACTGCATGCCACACTTGAAACCAGAGGCTCCAGAGAAGAGAACCACGAGTATTTTGGGTGTACTTTGGTAATGGTGAGCTTACATTTGACTGTCTTCAAGTATGTGGGCATTTTACACTAGAGAACTTCAATATTACCACATTAGTACATGAAGGATTCTCTTTACTGAAGAATATGAAAAACACACTTGCGTATTCTGTATTTAATATAGATCACAGAAAATGTATACTTGCCGATTTATGTCGGGTAAAGTGCGTCATTTTAGAAAAATAATATCGATCACGTTTTGTTTATAAGGTGAGCTGAGGTCAGGAGCTCCATTTATCTCCTAAGGAGATAAAGATAATTGATTCCACCAACATCAGTCTAGCTGTGGGTGTACTGTAGACACACAGAGGATCTGCTTTGCTGCCTGTGCTGTTTAATGTTTGCCTTCTGCCTGGCTTGTCCGTAAATACAAAGATTATACAGGTTTTGTTTACTGCTGATTATCTTCTAGACCTTCTGGTTTTCAAGACGTTCAATGTAACAAAACACCACAGTTTGGTTTCATATGAGCACAGCAGGAATTATTGCACCAGGCAATATTACTCTGTGTAGAACAAAAGGCACAACATTTAACATCTGTTAAGCCTCTGTTTTTTCTTCTGTGGTTTAATATAGTTTTTTATTTATTCAAAATAATCATTTTTTAATTTAAGTTTCTTATCCAACCCTCACCTATGAATTTGCAATCCAACAAATTAAAAGTCTCCTCCCTCCCTCCTCACTTTCCTCAATGTCCTGAATTTGGACTGAACGTGGTGAACAGTGGAGGGAGAGTTCAGACTGCTGCAGACAGTGCGTTTCTTGCACTGGCACCAGGGGAGACCTCCGGGCCAGAGGCACACTCATAAATAATCTACTGATCCAGACTTTTTCCAGAGTCTCTCATTGGCCTGCAGACGTCAGTCTTCCCGAAAATGGATAAACAGAGAATCAGAAATCACCCCACTGACATACAGGTGAAAAGAACAAGATATGATAATAGGTCCTTCTAAATGAGTACATTATCAAGAGGAATTCACATTTCCACTGAAGAGCCATGTGGAAAATGGGACAAAGAATACCCCTGTGATTGCTGCTTTAAAAACGTGGTGGCAGAAACGTGCTCACATTCAGCCTAGGAGGGGATTAGTTCTTCATACTCACTGATCCAACTGGTCTGAGAGGTGCTGGATGGAGCTGAGGCCAATAAATCCAGCCACACCAAACTCTGAACATGATTTCCTGATTGTTTTGTGGGTTTATGGCAACTCAAACCATAAACTAGCACAGCATTAGGATTTCCTTTTTACCATGGAGGCTTCCTCTTCTTCTGTCGTTTAACAGTGGTTGGCAAACTAGATGCATTACCACCATCTCAGATTACATTACATTCGATTACATTACGTTTCATTGCATTGCATTAGATTACAACACAACACATTGCATTCTACCTCATTTATCGTCTTTTATGAACAGCAGGGGGGTGCTAGGGATCTAATCTCCCCCTGGTCCACAAGGGAAATCTCCAAACCACCATCCAAGGTACCATGGGGCTAAACCATAAAAAGATCATGGACCCAGATAAGTACATTTAGAGAAGAGGATGTTGGATAAAATGGAGGAAGCAGTAAACTGGGTTTCCCCTGACTGGATAAAGTGAATCAGAGAGGAAAAGCTGATTTTAGGAAAACAGACAGTGTCGGGAAAGTCAATAACAAGACAGGAGCCAAGATGTGCGGCTGAGCTGGGGCCTTGAATGAAGAAATCCATGAGGGTGAATGACACAGACATGGTGGAGCTTTATCGCAGATTAAAAAGTGTCCAGGCCTGGTTGAGCTATGGACCAGTTTGATGAGGACGACCTCTGTCCTTGCTCAGGTAGTGAGAGAGATGAAAGTCACTTGAGAGGATGAAGCCATTTACTTAGATCAGCTTTCTAAGTCACAACCTATAAAAGCCCTCCCTGCGTGTGTGTGTGTGTGTGTGTGTGTGTGTGTGTGTAAACAAATAAGGGTGCATGAGAGAGAGAGAGAGAGATAAAGAGAGAGAGGGCGAGAGAGAGAGAATACACTCAGCATGTGCTAAGAAAGGATGCCTTGACCAAGTGTGTCTCTATAATGACTCTGTAACAGGACCCAGAGATGCCAGTCTGTTTCCAGCTGTGTGTCCTTGCCCAGTCAACTTCTCTCCCCCCTCCCCACAGAGATGCCGTGGGCTTTTTATCAGGAGGATTGATGATTGATTCACTGACTCCCACCTCCAGTCACATTTCCAGATGAAGAAAATCCTACGTGATGTTTATAGTAGGACACGACTTGTGGGTGATGCAGCAAAACGTGACTGTTGTCAGTCCAAATACCTGTAAGCTAGTGTGCCGGCATCTCTCTGTGCATATGGGTTCTGGGCATCGGAAACATATCAGGCATGAAGCAGCAGTCGTGTGTGTGTGTGTGTGTGTGTGTGTGTGTGTGTGTGTTTGTTTATATTTAGTTTGTCCTATCTCTCTGTGTGTCTGACCTATGCCAGCCTGCATTGTATCATTTTACCCCTGGTGGTTACTTCTCCATCAGAGCACTCACTACAGGTCTCATAAAATAGTTATGGTGGTGCACTCTCACACACAGTGTGTTCTCTGGCGCCTTTCCCAAAGCACTCTCCTGTGTCTCCCTGACTCTCTCCTTCAGACACTGGCAGGTCACATGGAGAGAATGTGTGACTGGCTGTGCTGTAGTCTCCCTCAGCCACTGACCCCTACCTCATATCACTGATACACTATCAGCAGCCGCCCATTCACACACCGATGCACAGGAGTCTCACAGAGTTTGCGTACATTTCATTATTAGATTCAGTCTATTTATAGTTTTGTTTGATCAGATTGCAATTTTTTTTAATACAGTTTTCATTCACCATTGCTGCAGTCGCAGCCTTATCGTGTACTTGTATATTAGAATGTGTTGCTTTGAAACCTATAATGGTGATTATGATAAGAGGGTGATTGTTTACTGTCTCACCTTCTGGACATAGACCTCATAGAGATATAGAGGTCTATCAACTGAAGGTGTCATATACTGTTCAGATAGAAGGCTGATATCTGATATGTGACTGTGGCCTGCTTAAATGAGATTAACTTGATTTGACCATGTAAATACATGCAAAGAGTTCCTTTCATCTGTGTAAGAGGACGTCACTGACCCTGAAAATATTCCCTCTACCAAATATTCTCTCTACATGGTATGGTGTGCTATGTGTAGCACATACCATGTTACTACATATAACAAGAAGAAAAAGATAAACACGTGTGCACGTGTAAGAGACGGTGTCTCTGTGTGATGACATCTAAACCGATGCTCTTCACGCATGTGTGCATCATGGCTCATGTGAGGCATCTCTCAGGCACTGCAGTTAGTTCTCTGCTGCCCTCTACTGTGCTCAAATATTACATTTGTCTTTTACCTCACTCTTCCTTAATGTGCGGGGTTATAGATAATATTCTCCCAAACCTTTAAAAGAATGAACATTATTAATTGTTTTTATTCCTACATTCACTGTGATTCACTCCACAGGTTCTCAGATCAAGGAGAACAAAAGCCCAGAATATGAGTTTACTGGCAGCGGAGAGATGCAGGCGAGGGCCCTGTCTCCGGGGCCCAGTCATCAGAGGCAGCATCACTGCCTCCATCTGTCTAGAGCACTGAACTCTCTCCCCTCTCACCCCCCCCCCCCCCCTCTGGTGTCTTCGTGTGTATGTGTCCCCCCCCCCCCCCCCCCACACTCCATCTGGTGTCTTCGTGTGTATGTGTGTGTGTGTGTGTGTGTGAGAGAGAGAGAGAGAGAGCATATATGTGTGTGTGTGTGTGAGAGAGAGAGAGAGAGAGAGCATATATGTGTGTGTGTCAATGTTATCATATCCATTATTACCAAGAGGCATGAGGGCCAATCACATCATATGTATGTATTTAAAGAATCCTCTCGCTCCTGGGTATCAAAGTAATTTGATGGCAGATGCACGCGGCTAACAGTTATGTGGAGATGTTTATTTGCCCATCAGCAGCCGATGAGTGCACTGCTCTCATTTCTCACCAGGTGTGCAAACCTCTTTCCTTCTCTCCCTCGTTCCCATTTGCTTTCATCTCTCAAACGACTGTTTCCATGGTGACCTAGTACTTCATCATAAATGAGACCCCAGTCTCCCCAGTCTTTTGCAAGGTGAATCGATGGTCATACTGGCAGATTAGTTGATTCGAATAATGAATAAAAAAATAAATCTCTGCTAATTTATCCCAGAAGCTGTCAAACATTTCTAACACGTTCATGCCATGAGGAAGAGGTATTGGCAGGAGATGAGTAGAGGGCTTCTGACCGTGGCAGCGGTGTGAGAGTGGATAGGCCGCTGCTCTAACCTGTCCTCTGCCTGGTGTTATTTCAGCTGGATAACCTCTGGGGCAGCAGGGAGAGATCCAGCAGGGAAGATCTCAGCACAAATAAAGCACAGATAAAGGCCGACAGACCAATACAGTACAATGCTCATTCCCTGCTTTCCAGTTTTTGCTGTGTCTCTTCGCGGTGTTCCTCTTTTCTAGCAAAAATATAGATTGTTTAAAAGCAATTCTATTTAATAGCCCCACTGAGCTGCAGAAACGGGTTCATTCATTACAGAGTAAGTGTCGAGTAAAAACCATTTTAAATTTGTTTGTGAGGAGTTTTGTGTAAAACCCATTAATCTCAAGATCTCAACAAGATGATCTGCAGTCTCTGGACAGGTAGACGAGATGTGATCAGATATGAAGGCAACATCTCTGAGCTGTGTGACGTTGTGACTATGGAGGAGACACTGGGCGACACATATACACTTCTTCAACCTGATTTACCATTCTGCTTCAGTCCGCTTGCTAAAAACTCTTGGTTGTACGTACAATGTGACTGTATTGTATGACAGATTGTTTTGATACATTTTGTGCAATGCACATTTTCTGTTGTGTTTGTGTTTCAGCATTGGCTAACAGTTATATTACAGGAAATGGATCAGATAGTTTCCATGCATGCAGCTCAGCAATGTTGACAGTATTATTTATTGATAGTGATTCTGTTGGTGAACTGACAGAATATTAATAACAGATATTTATTATTATATTCAGACCTTATTCAGAAAGGGTCCCTTAGTTGTCTCTTGCTTGAAGTCAGCTGTGATTGTCTCTAAGGATGAATGGATGGATGCACAGAGATGGTAGTTGTTGTTCTCAGCCTCACGATGGCAGCAGAGTGATATGATTGCTCTTTCCACAGAGCACTGGGACACTTAACAAGGAAATAAAATGTAACTTCATCCTCTGAGTCTTTGAGGAGTCTGGTAAATTGCTGTATAAAAATGCTCTCATTGCCCCCCGTCTCTCTCTCTTTCTGTCTCTCTCTCTCTGTCTCTGTGTCTTTAGGGGATGGATTGTAGGGGCTGCTGCCTATTAATGAGAGTCTGTGAGAGAGATGTGTTGAAGCAAGGCCAGCTCCGCTCTCAATCTGAAGAATTTGTTGGCATATACAAGGGGCGCCACTCGAATGGAACTTTAATTTATTTACACAAAAACCAGAACAATTGTAAAAACAGACCTCACTGCTGAGAGCTAACAGCTAAGGTAATAAAAGCTGGAACATAACTTCCTTTTAACCTGAGAATTATCCTTTTATAGGTTTTTTTTTCTTCTTCTTTCAGTACATTTTGCACATTGAATGGGAGAATAACGTGTCCCTCTGCTGAGTGTGCGTACGCCTGTGTGCATGGTTGTGCGTGCGTGTGTGTGTCAGATGGTAGAGGTGGGCTGTGAATGAGCCTTTGATGGAACCTGCCAAGTTTCCCCCTGTGGACAGCAGCTGTTATGATAAACACGCTGTCTAGTAGCAACAGATCCTCCCGAGATGGTTCCCCGCCCCTCCCCTCCACCCTGCTCTCCCACTTTCCCTCTCCTCTCTCCCAAGGCTGCATTTAATGGACGGGAAATGAAAACAATAGCCCTGCCAGTCTGCAGGCCAACAGCAGCCATGCCAACCTGACGCTAAGCCAGGGAGACAGAGGCTGCCATGTACCAAACTCAGTCCAGACAGCAGTTTTTGTTAAAGGTGTGGGGTTAAATGTGGAAGACTGATGGTGCATGACCATCTATGTTATCTTGTCCTGCCAACGCAGAGAAAACAGAGGCTGGATGTGCTACTGATACAGAAACCGACTTTTGCTCTTGTAGGCGAGCAGCCTTTTTACATGTACAGTACATGTACGTGTCACCTAGACCCACAACAACACTTACTGTCAGTTATTCAATGTAGCTGGTCTATTTTTTTTTAATGTAGATACATTTTTTAACTTTCTGACCTCTGTCCATTTTGACAAAAAGACAGGTATTCCACATTGATCTCCACAAACAGATTTAGAGCTGATGGGTTTATAGAAAGTAAAGGTAATATTTTGCACAATTCCAATTCCAACTCGAGGAGAATGGATTCGAAGGATTTTTATATTTTGTATTTTGTTACAAAGCAAAGCTATTAGGAAAGCACTAATCTGCCTCTTGTCAGAACCAGGTCAGCGTAGCTTAAATGTTATTGTGGTTTCTCAACTTGTGCATTTGTTTAACACCTCACTATAACCCTCCCAAAAAATAATGTAATGTTACAATTGCTAATTGCATTAAAATTTAGTACTACTGACAAATGTAAAGTGATTCTATCTTAATATGTCATATTAAGGTGGACAGTACACCCACACAAGGAATGCAGTGGAATTTTTTCCTAATTCCCAGCCACAGGTTTACTCATCAAACTCTTGTTTAGGGTCTTGTGAAATGATGTCATTCAGCTTTTGGTTTCCATGATCTTTGGCACGCCACACTCATATATATGCATGTTGAGTGTTGCTGAGTGATGGTACAGGAAGGGGTTGCGGACCGAGACACACACACACACACACGCACGCACACATACACACAGTGTGGGCCCACGTCAGGCCCAAACCACAGGCACCCATGTGGAACGAATGAGTGAACAGTCCTTTATTCCTGCACTGAGCCACTCTATGAGTAAACTACCTCACTCAAACGCCCTCAACCCCTTACTGTCTTTTTATTCACTCACAGTTCAGTCACAACCTTTACGACTGTAACGAGACATTTTATCTGTGGCGCGTGTCTCAGTGAGCTCCGGTTGTCCTGTTTGCACACTGACCCACTTACCTGGACAGTGTTGTTTATCTGCTCTGTAACCTTGGCGTGAACTCTGTCAGCCTGGCTCGCTGCCCGCTGAGGGACACGCAGCCCGTTTGGCCCCTCAGTGCCTGTCCGACACACTGATTGGGTTACTGAGTGTGTGTCGGAGTAAATAGGTACTTGGCCACCTATCCAGGAGCCCTGGCACAGAGGTACACAAAGATCCTTTTTCAATTTCCACCTTACTGAGGGCACAAGCCACAGAAAGCCTGTGTGTGCTTGTGTCTATGAATGCACAGATGTGTGTGTAAATGTATGTGTAAAAACTTGGAAATCTCTGTTTTTTTTGTAATATAGAAGTCAAAGAACAAACATGTCTCAGCCCCAAATCCAATTACTCTGTGTGGTTTCATATGTGTGTTGGAGAATGTATGACGTGTGATTGGATTAGTTATTTGAATACAGACTTATCTTTCCCCATGAAGCTAACAACACACGCTAAATGTCTCTGACTAAGATTAGAAGTCACCTGTTCACTGTGTCTTTCTGCTTGGCACATTGCCTCTGTCTAATAACCAACTCCCATGTACACACAACAGTAACCCCCCTCCCATCTCCATCCACATCCACCTGCCCCAGGCATCAGTTAATGAGCCATTACATTATGGGATGTTTCTGCTGAGGAGAAGAGGAAGAGGAGAAAAAACAGGGAAGAAGAGAAGATGGAGAGCCAGTGTCACAGTGATGAATGAAGGGGAGGATGCTGGTTGATGAATCCCTCAAGCTGAAACATCTACACATGTGATTGTTGATGTGAACGTAGGGCTGGGATAACCGGGTATAAATGAACAAAAGGGTGTGTGTGTGTGTGTGTGTGTGTGTGTGTGTGTGAATAAGTCCTGTCTTGTTTGGTGTCTAAATGCATGAAATCCCCTCACTGTTTATTCTGCAGTGAAGAAAGGACAACAAGCTGGGGGGACTGAAACTGGTCAGAAATCAGTGTCTCCTCAGATGAGGAGAGACCACAGTACTGTCACCATCTGAGTCCAACAATGGAAGACTTGGACAAAATGCAGATGCTGAACTGCTGGGAAACGCAACAACGTATGACAGGCCCCACCACACCAGACTATTATGTTGCTAGAAGATGAATATCAAAGAGTTGAAGGGGTGGGGGTGGGGGTGGGGGGGGGACATGTGCAATCTGGTGTGTGTGAGATTTGTGTGTATGTGCTTCATGCAGTGTGTGGTTGATGACCACTGCGTCCCTAAACAAACAAACCAAACCGGATGTAAATAAGACAAGTGATTATTGATTATTATTGATTAACGGTTACAGTCTAATGACTGGAGTGTGGAACACACAGGGCAAGTTGCATGAGGGTAATGAAAGCTGGAGCTGGAGATGGAGCCAAAGGAGTTTAAAGGAGTGGAAAGAGAGAGAGCGAGAGAGGGAGAGGGAGAGGGAGAGAGAGGTTTCCCCTGCAGGGCTGTGTGGCTGGCTGTGTGCTCCTGTTCTGCTCGGCGGCCGTGGTGGCTGGCTAAATAAACAATCCTAATTGGCTGTGGAGCCCCACTAGTCTGGGGTTTCACTCGCTTTCATCCTGGGGAAGCTGCCGGGAAGCTGTGGGAGAGCTGAGGTGAGGCATCATGACAAACACACATGTGCTCAATCACTCACGCGCATGAGAACTCGCACACACACGCACACACACACATGCACAACGTGCAGAGTGAAACCTGATTGCCTTCACAGAGGCTGCTGTGCTTTTCGATTGGGCCCACTCTCTGTTATCAGGTAAACGGTGATACATGAGAATGTGTGTATGAGCTGTTGTGAGTGGCCTCCACTGCCTGCACTTTAGCTCAGGGGATAATAATGTGACCACCTGCTCTGCACATCTGGGGATAAGCGCACACACACACACACACACACACAGCCAGAGCTCAAATGATTTAGCTACGTTAACAGTATTATGACACTAACTGGAACAAACACAGCACAGTACACTTCAGTCATCAGGAGCCATTGAGAGTCATCTTCTAAAGTCTGCTGAAGACATCGATGATCTTTGCCCTTAGTGACATAAGCACAGTCCAGCACTTCACGGCTCGGATGAGGAAAGATGTGTCACAGTGACATGCATGTGTCACAGTGATATTTTACAGTGTATCATAGCAACAGCTGGAATGATGCTCGGCCCTGCTGCTTTTCCCTTTCACACGGTCTTGAATCCACCATTTGAATCTTATGCGTCTCTGCTGCCACATCGGCCCTCTGCCGCAGTGTCTGGTGCTTAGCTGTATCTACAGAGGGTGTCTTAAGAATTAGAACACCTACAATTGTTGGAGACCACATTTTCGGCCCATGGCCCAGCATGGCTCAGGGAGGGGGACTGTGAAAGCCGTTGTCATGGTGGGGAGCAGGAGAATCAAGAGAAGCTGAGCAGGATAGGAGAAGAACAGATTTGCTCTCTGGAGATACATCCTCTTGGTCACTTGATTCCCCCACTTTCAACGTTCTGTTTTACAGACTTAGCAACAGAGGGAACGACGGAGAGTTTAAGGAAACGGGGGGAAAGTGATGAAAATTACTTTAGGGCGGATAAACAACAATTATATGCTCGTTTTGCAGGAATTTCAAGTACATATACCTCATCAGGTAAATCCAAAGTAACTGTTGATAAGTTTCACGCAAAGCATAAATGTCAGTTTCTCCTCAGATGAGGAGAAAGTTAATTGTGTGGGAACCAAGTCTGAGCATTTTTCTTTCTTCCTAATCTATCTGGATGTGAATATCCGGACCAAAGTGGCAACCCTGACATTTATCGAGCATTATCTCCAAAAATAAAAAGTAAAAACACCAGAACTATGATCTCACACCCTGATAGAAAAACAAATTGCAACATTGACCACATTAAACAGAAATACACGTGTACATTTGAAAATGAAAGTCAAACTTTTCAGGCTTTTGTCTTTCTTTGACTGTTTTGTGTAGGTTCTCTGTGCACGTGAAACGTCGCCATAGTTACAAAGCCACTGTCAATGGCGAACACAGTCCTTCGCTCCTCCTGAAAACAATGATCCCAAAGCGCCTTAAACATTTTTCCGTGAAGCTGCTTTGTTACCAAGTTCCATGTAACATGTCCACAAGCAGGAACATATGAAGTATGAACCATAAGCTGCTCCAGATGAAGGGGACTTGAGTCTTTTGGCTGACGAGCCTTATAAGATATCAGATGTTTAAATATCTTTGACTGTTAATACAATTATAAAGTTTCGCAATATAGATGTGCCTCCTTCCAATAAGTGAATAAGACAGGTAGTTGTTTCCTTACTGTCTTCCAAGTCATCCTCTGGAAATTCGAAGTTCATGGTGCGTTAATGGTTCTGGCAACACGGACACAGCTGTGAATCAAAGGGCTCAATGTAAAGATGGATCGGAACCAGACGCAGCAGCTCAGTCTGCCTCCAACCTTCATCCCTCAGGAACTTCACCTCCTCTTCTCACTACTGGCTCACATCACTCCTTGCGTGACCAACACATCCCAGGAATCCAGACAGCCATTTTTTTTTGTGAGAGTGTGTGTGTGTGAATAGAAAGAAAGAGGGAGAGAGTCCTATTGCACATATATGTGTGTTCAGGGAATTAATGGCTCCCAATAAAAGATGTGTGCACGTCAAGCCCCTCATCGATCAGACAGCACCTCTGCTCACTGCAGTAAAATGAAAAGGAGACAAGGGGCTTTCCTATCCTGTTCCAGTATGATGCTCTCACATAGAAACACACACACATGTGCACACACACACACACACACACACACACATACACACGCACACACACACACACACATTATTAGAACAAGGGTTAAAAGTGCTGAATCAGAGAGGGAAATGCTGGCTCTTGACAGCTGGGACTCGATGTGTGTCAGTGTATTTGCCAGGGGCTGAGACTAAAGTCTCTCCTGTGGGCCAAAGGACAAGTGATCCAGCTGCTTATACCTAGAGAAATACACTCACGCACACCCACGCATGAATGCACGCACAGCCACACACACACGTACAGGGGCAGAAACGTGATAGAGGGAGACGGAGATGAGAGAACGGGGAGTCGGGCTGGATGTTGAGTGCTTCATGGAGCTGAAGACGAGGAGTAGGATTATTTGATAGGGATAAGGGTGGGCGGTAATCACTTTTTCCAGCGACCTCTCTGAGGATGTAATGTCATCGACATTTCCCTGGCAGATCACGGGGAGTGAGAGGGGGAGAGAGAAGGAGGGAGTGAGAGGGGGAGAGAGAAGGAGGGAGAGGCTGAGGGCGCGCTTCTTCCGAAGGAGGCAGGCGGCCAACAACAACAGCCGACTCCAGTAGGTCGGCACAGGAAGGGGGTGTGGGGGGAGCGTGAGTGTGTGTTTGTGTGGATCTTTGTGTCCATGTGTGAGTGTGTGTGTGTGTGTGTGTGTGTGTGTCTGTCACAGGCTACCTTTGAGGACAAATTTCAGGCTAAAGTCCAGTTATCTGTGGAAAAGCTGTGTCCCCCCTTTAAGAAAAAGCTGCATTTGGGTCAGTGGTTAGTGTAGTAGTTATGATGAGGGTAAGCTATGCTATGTAATGGCCCCAAAGTGACCTATGACAACTTGCATGCATGCCTTTGTGTGTGTGTGTGTGTGTGTGTGTGTGTGTGTGTGTGTGTGTGTGTGTGTGTGTGTGTGTGTGTGTGTGTGTGTGTGTGTGTGTATGTGTGTGTGTTTAAAAGCCTGTATGTGTGCACCCAGCGCTCCTTAGGCTTTCCCATTTGTTGTTGCTGAGCCAGCGGGACTACGGCTGGGCTGCTCCCAGGGGAGTCTTTACACCACATTCCTTTCCCATTATTCCAGGCGTCTCTTTACGAGCTGCACCATCCACCAGATTCGACTGGCCTTTCCTCTTGGACCTGATGTCCTGTGCTTTCATCCCCGTCATTAGCTGCTGCTGCTGCTGCTGAGGTGAAGAGATGGGGAGCAGGAGTATAGAGAGGGGGGCGGGAGATTGGAGGGATTTTACTACTACAGAGCTTGTCTGAGTGTGTATGTAGATGTGTGTGTCTGTGTGTAAACTAGTATGAATATTTGTTGCCTGAACTAGATCTTAGAGCCTCTCAGTTATATGAAGCCGAGTCAAACAGAAAATTGTATCTATAAAGTTCCCATTTGCATTTCCGGGTGGAAAGAAAGAATTTGCAAACAGCTGCTATAGGAAACAGGTGTCTTTGGATCTCCAGTTCCACATGGATGACTAATGTACCAGCCGGGAAACACCGTCAGGGCCTTTTTATCTTTTCCGTTGTATCTGGTTGTTGTACTCTCTTGTGACCTGAGGAGGGAGAACTGTTCATAGGACGAATGTCAAGACTTTTCCAGGTCTCAGATGAGAGAGCTGTGGAGCCACTGGCCGGGAATGGGCCAAGTGACTGACTGACAAGTACAGGTGATTGGGTCAAACATGTGTCACTGAGGACACACACACACACACACACACACACACACACACACACACACACACACACACACACACACACGCACACACACACACACACACACACAGGCTCCAGCCAGGCTATGCCTCTATGGGATGGAGGGGAGAGGTCAACTACAGCTGCGAGCGACCTACAAGTGAAAGTAACAGCGTTCTGACCCACATGTCATGTGATCATGTCATGTGTGTAGATTTGCCTGGTCTACAGTCGCATTTCCTTTTACCGTCAGTGTCACAGGGACTGGGGAACATAATGGACGTAACACCGACCAACCATAATTAAATGAAAGAAGTAAGCATCAGTTAACAAGCATAAAGCATTTTGGTTGTTGTTTGTAAAAAAAATATAATATTTCACTTTATTCCTTCAGCTGAACACACGTTGACTTAATGAGACGTGAAAAAAACCTGAATGATCCGTCCCAGTCTGCACTGTTGGAGCTGGACATGTTAGTTTTTCCTTGTTCAGAGGAAACACATTCTTTCGTTGCACTTTTGCCCTTGTAGAGAGGAGAGATCCTGCAGAAATACAGGGATAAATAAACAAGGAAAAGACCAAGGTCATTCTTTCTTTCTTTCTTTCTTTCTTTCTGACACTTTGCTCATACTTCACTTCCTGTGTCACCTCCTGGTGATGGCACGCTCACCCTGACTTCCTGTCTGGCAGGATGTCAGGGTTGTGGCTGGCAGATTCTGTTATTCATGCCATCAGAGGTTTTAAACACATTAACACACACAATATATTTCTCAACCATAACAGATGCAGTAAAGAGTCATAAGTGTTTTTCTCTCATCCATTAACTGCTTTGGCACTTCAATAATCTCTGCCACTACATTTTTGTCATATTATTAGAAAATTAAAATCCCTGACACTCGAATGTTTCCCAGTTGTTTGTTTGACACCTCCTGCACACTGCCCCACTTTTTTTTTTACAATGGATGTAATGGCATTTTCATTTTGTGTTATTTTTTAAAATATTACATGGACATTATCGCCGTCATCAACGGGGCCCATATTCAGAGAAACAGATGCATAAAGAAAGGGAGGAGGAAAGGAGAGGGGGTGAAAAGATGACAGAAGAAGAAGGAAGGCACTGAGTAACTAAAACAACAAGGAATCCGCAGAGCTATCAATCAAACTTGATTTGCACAACTCTACTGGGTCCTCTGGGAGAGGTCCAATCAGGCCAAATGAGAGAAAACATCTGTGTTTGTTGCACTCAGACTTTGTTTAAGAGAGAAATGACCAGTCACACAGACTGAACGGTGCGAGGAGAGGAGCGAGGCGTGCAAGTGTGTATGGGGAAAGGCTGTGTTTAACACGCGGGTCAAGAGACCTCGAAAGCAGCGAATGAGTCAGTGGATCAGAGGGTCACTGGAAAGAAAGTGTGTTGTACAAAGTCTGTGTCAGTGTAACAGAGAAACCTAAACTGAGGAATGAATCCATGAGTGTCCTTTAAGGAAGGACAAAAGTGTGTGTGTGTGTGTGCACGTGCACAGTGTCTGTGCCCTCCACATGCCCTTGTCATCACCTCCTTCTAACATACCTCCTTGAGGCCCTGTACAACTCAACAAGAGGGTTTTATTCTAATCAGGCTCCTGCTGAGTTCTGTGATGCTGCCGCGTGTCTCAGCACAGTCACAGACACACAGCACATGCAGCTCTGCTCTCTGCTCATACACTGTAATGAACAGTGAGGCAGCTTAGCAGATAGACTCACATGAAGTCTACACACAGCATCATTTCAGTCACTCCCAATGTGCACCCACAGGGCTGTAAAGAAGTTTGAGAGAACCTTAAGTCAACTTACATCATCAGCAACAGTTCTTCTTCTTCTGTTTCTTTTTTTTTTTACAGAATTCCTTCGCTGCCTCTGCTGAAGTCAGTATGCTGCTGTCTTATAAATTCTTTTGTTTTTAATGTAATAAAGTCTGAAGCAGTTGGCAGGCCACCATCATCTCCACCACATGCTCCTCCGAAAAAAAAAGAAAGAAAAAAAAATGACTCAAACATCAGCGGAGTCTCTGCTACCACTGCACCAAGAGGGCAAGAAAAAAAAAACAGTTTTCCATAATTTATCTTCTGTTCTGTCTTCTCTTACTCTCTGCTTGCTTTTTTCGGCTCATCTGTGATTTGCCTGCAGGAGCCTCAGTCTGACTGGCTGCAGCCGGGAATTTCCCACATGATGCAGTACCAAGCTGTGACACTACAAGGCAGTGTTGTAAGTCTAAGCTGACAACATACAGTATCATTAGTGTTTCACAGTTTGTGGGGAAACGTGTCGCTGGGGCATGAGTCGTGAAAAAATGAAGTTTGTGGATGAATGAATGGAGGAAGTAGTTGCAGTAGTTTCCATTAAAACACGCGATGTGAGGTGAGTGTGTGTTTTCGGTGCCGGTGGTTCTCTCCATCTCTGTGGGAGCTGTCAGGAGGAGCAGGTTGGACTCACACAGGAATGCCCCTTTTTTTCTATGATCTTTCTTGGCTGCTGTGCTGCAGGGAAAAATGAAATGAGACACAGGGAGAGTCAGGAATACCATTAAAAACCATGCGTTGGTGGAAAGAAGTGGAGGAAGAGGCGCAGTAAAGTGCAGAGGTAGGGAGAGGTAGGCCCTGACACCAGTGAGTCACCAGACAGTGGCCGAGGCCAGAGGCGGCACACAGTAGATCGGACAGACATAACTATTTACGCGTGTTATTGTTGAATGATGGCGTGTTTGAGGTTTTATTACTCGATTTGCTGTCGCATCTGCACCTGACGTACTGTAGTGTAGAGAGGGGAAGGAAGTGGAGGTTTGCATGTAAATGTGAATAGACAGACAGGTAAGTCATGAAGTAGCTAGGCGTAGAGCGATACATGACATATGGGCTAGTCTGTGTTAGAATGTACCCTGATTATAGCATACCAAAATAGTACTTTTAACACATTACAAATTATTATCCTGGATGTTAATATCAAATGTTGCATATTAGCAGAAAAGAGTATTTCTCTACATTACCCATGGGGACCCAGAGTAGAATAGGTCCCCAATTGGCCCCCTAGTGGCGACAAATGGGGCAGAATGTGATGTGATGTGCACTGATAAGAAGAGTTTCTCTTCTATGAATAAACTGAAATACTGCACAGAACTTTGAACATTAATGACACCAGTGCGGTCACATGTTGCTGATGTAGCTGCATTATCGACATACCAAAGAAAAAAAGACTTCATGCCCCCAGCATATAAACTTTGGCTCTGAATGACCAGATATCATATTTTATACATATTGCACAACACATGTTAGAAATCTGATGGATTTGTCTTTTTCATTAGCACAATGCACATTCCCTGTACCCTAACCTCAGCCCGATGCAGGTATCATGTACTGTACTTGCTAAGCTACTGCAATACTCCGCACCCGATACGACTTTAAGGTTTGACGTGACGTCATTACGTCTCTTCCACGCGCAAGACCAAACAACACGCAGAGGTCATGGGGATTGCTGCTGCTAGTAGCAGCACATTGTTTGAGACATATTGGACACATTGACTCATACTGGGACACTCCTTATCACAACCTAATGCCTGAACCCTAAACTTAACACAAGCTCAGACCAACGTCATGTGAAGCTGTGAGGAGCAGCCACAAGGGTCCTCACAAGGATGGCTTTTAGCAACAGTTGTCCAAACAACTTTAGACAAACATACACACACATAGTTTTGGACCATTTGGAGCATCAGTGGGTAATAATATACATACATATATATATATATATATGTTTTTTTTTTACATGCAGATGATAATAACAGTGATGCTGGGAGTCTTCTTGCTGATACAGTGAATGATGGACATCCTGATACAGTCAGTGCAGCTGTGCTGAATCATCTGAGAAACTGATGAGTGGGGGCAGGCGGTGGTGGGGTGATGGGGGTGGGGGGTTCCTCCGGGGGGTGGGGGTGTCGAAGCGCGTCCCTCGGTTCGGGGATGGCGCTGTGCAGTGTGTACAGTGCTGAGCGAGTCAGCGGCCAAAGTTTGCAGAGCGCAGGCGGCGGAGTTTGCCGGAGAGGCGACCCGGATCCCAGGCTCCTCTGTCCGTCACACCACACATGGATCTCCGGTGCGCACACGCGGAGCGCAGAACGCACATGACACGGACCCGCGCGCTCTTTGGCGGATGTTCTGAGTGAGTTTGTGGCTTTGTGGAAAGTTGACAGTCAGCGGCCCGCTGGCTCCACCGCACGCCGCCGCGTCAATGGACCGTCGCCTGTCTCATCGCCCGGCGAGCAACTTGGATTAAAGTTGATTACATGGTTTCCTGACCTGCGGGCGAGCGGGGAGCGCGCGCATGGCTTCGCCGTCTGTTGACGCTGTGTCATGCGGCCAAGTCTTGGCTGTTTGAAAACAATGAGCTCCCCGCGTGACAAGGACCTGGCACCCTTCTCTCGGAAGCACCGTCTCATGGCTGCAGCTATGCCCGGCGAGGACAGCCCACTGGCCGGCAACGTCTCCAGGAGCGACCGGAACGGATTAGTGGGACTGGTTCACTGTTTTATATGCGGGAGCGGAGTAACGCCGGGGAAGGAGCTGAGGCTCCAGGTGACATTTCAGAAAGAGAGAGTTCCCTTTTTCCCCTTCCTACAGAACCAGGAGCCAGCCCCGGGCGCGTGTGCACTGAGCCCGGATGGGCACGCGCTGGTGTGCGCCGTGTGCCACTGTTTCCTGGCGGAGCAGTGGAACGCGTTCGAGCGGAGCCGCACGCCCATCGAGAAGCGCATGTACTGGCTGAAGCGGCCGTACCAGTGCGACTCCCGGCGGGTCCCGCAGGAGTGGAACATCTCCTACGACCTGGAGCGGAGGATCGGCAGCCAGAACTACGACGGCGGCGCAGAGTCGGATTTCTCCTCCTTCTCCGACAACGACAACATCTCGGACCAGGAGATGGACGTGGTGGACAGAGCCGGCGTGGGCAAAGACAAGTGTCTGAGGACATCCGGAAAGTCGCCGAGAGACAGTGGCAGGAAGAACCATGTCATCAGTGTCAAAAACAGCCCCGACTCCCAGCGGGCGACCCGCTACCCGCTGGGTGTTTGCGGGGCGCAGCGATCACCCAGAGCGGACAGTGTTTATCCGGCGAGGCGCGGCGCCAGAGTGATGAACAACCTGTGTCCGTCATCAGAACCACTGGCAAAGAGCCACGACAGATTCCCCCAGCGTCGCTTTGACAGCCCTCTCCCCGACACACCTGCGCGAGACAACGGCGTCATCATGCGCAACAGGCGGTGGATGGAGGAGGGAAGTGTCAGAGCTGCGGAGCCGCGTCACATCCCGCATCATCCACCTCTGCTGTACAGAGAGACAGGCGGAGACCACCACACCAACGCTACTATCAGCGCTGGAGACAGCACCATGACTCCAAGGGAGAACCACTCTGATGAGTCAGATGAAGATGAGATCAACATCACAAGTGATGATGATGACAGGGCCATGAGTGACAGGAGAACAAGCCCAGCCTCCCAGCTGAGACCTGCCAGAGACCTCTCAGTGGTTAGAAAGAGTGTGACAGCTTTCAGGCTGGAGGAGTGTGTGTGTTACATCTGCGGCACCGGCCTCAGACACGAGGACCATTTCCGAGTCAGTGTCCAGAAGCAGGAGAGGGCGCAGGGCGAGCCCTTCTTCCCCTTCCTGTGGCTGCACTCGCCCCCCCGCGGGGCCGTGCCCATCACCTCAGCGGGTACCACCCTGGTTTGTGGAAGCTGCCACACCTCCCTCATGCAGCAGTGGCAGAGCTTCCAGCTGGCAGACGTGCCCGTCCTCCAGCGGCTCTACGTCGTCCCCCTCAACCAGGCCACCAGTGGTCTCCATCATCCTCCCCAGTTTACCCCCCAGGAGGCAAAGCCCCCGGAGCCTTTGGAGAGCAAACCTAAACCCAAGGCCTCACATGAGGCCTGTTTCCTGTGTGGTCAGGAGTGTCGTGGAGAAATGAGAGTAGCACATGCACAGGCTGGTGTCGGCAAATCCCGCGGTGTGATGTATTTTCCTTTCATCAGTATGTTACCTTGCCCTCCCAACGCTCAGGGGCTGAGCAATGGCCGTGTCCACTGCTGCCCGCAGTGCCATTTCATCCTGGAGGAGATCTGGGCTGCGTATCGCCTCAGCCTCAGCGAAGACCTCATCGCTTCAGTCAGCTCCTTCCTGGTCAGGTACCACGCGGCAGTGGCCCTCGAGGGGTCTGACGCAGCCCATTCCCAGACAGATGTGGCCTCTCGCCCCGGCAGCTCCATGTCGGTGTGTTACCTGTGTGGAGCTGAGCTGTTTGCAGGCGAGGAGTACCAGCTGCATGTCAACCCGCCCGGTCGATGTGGGGAGAGGGAGCCCTTCTTCCCCTTCCTCACTGTGCACCCTCCTGCTCCCCGAGCCAAGCCGGTGGATGCTACAGGCCTGGTGTCAGCCTGTAACCTCTGCTATCATGACCTGTGTACCCAGTGGGCCCTGCATGAGAGCAAGGGCCAGGGTCCCTCCACCCCTTCTACCTCCATCCTATCCAGTGCCAACCCCCAGCCACCCAGCTCCCCCTGGGCCCGGCAGTACAGCTGTGAGGCCTTCGTTTGTTTCTTCTGCAGGCAGGAGCAGCGCAGGCAAGGCAGGCTATGTGCCGTCACCATGGCCAGGCTCCCCGTGTTCCTGTATGCTCCTCGCAGCACACGCACTCTCCTGGTGGACGATGGGAAGAGGCTGGTGATTGGCTCGTGTGTGGAATGTAAGGCCATGGTGCAGGTGGGACAGAGAATGCAGCAGGACAGGGAGAGGTTAGGACACGGACCCTCGGACGAGGAGAGGAGAGAACCTGAATCAGCATCTCCACGGCCACCACACAAGGTAAGGCCAGTGGAGACCACCTCATACGACACAGCACAGACACATACCTTTTTCCCTCCTCCATAGCTGCTTTTAAATGTCACTATTATTTTCAAGGCTTTATTACAATGACAGTCATCTGTCATGTATTAATTCCCCCGCATTCCCACAGGGCAGCGCAGACTGCGTTTGCCCCGACACGACCTCTGAGTCACACAGCAGAGGACTCTCTAGAAGTGTAGACATCTTGGAAGAACTATGACTGAAGGCCAAGGCTAGCACTGTGTTTGCTGTGTGCATGCGTCCGTGTGTGAGAGTGTGTGTCTGTGTGTGTGTGTGTGTGTGTTTATTTGAGCAGGCATGACTGACTGAGCCTCAGCCAGTACTCAAGTTTGTTTTGGTTCGAGCACGTCGAGGATGTTGAAGCGCTTTTCCTAGGAAGTCAGTAAATTACCATATTTAGTTTGATAATGACGAGAATCCCACCGCAAAATACAAATCAATCCATTGTGTAGACTACAGTTTGTCAAAATACATCAGCTGTGTCCCTGTCATCACCATTGCCACCAGATGTCCTTACAAAGCCGCTATTGTCGTCATGCTTTCAGAGTTTTTCATCATCAAGTTAAATGTGAAAGGTTAGGAAAATAATTAATATGAAATAGAACAAAAGAAATCAAAACAGACCGACATAGTGCACGTCTGTTTGGTGTGAGCCCATGTGTTTTCATAGTTTGGTGATGAATACTCAGGGTGAACTCAGCTACAGTGATAAACAATATAATACTGAATACCATCGCAATGATGTGCACTGGGAATTTACTCTCCTGAAATATGAAGGGAAACTGAAACATGGATATGTTGTATAATATGTTGTTATATTGACATTCCCATTTGTCAAAATCTGTATTATGTACATAGCCCAGACTCACAAATGCATATTTGTGTGAAGATGAACTGATCCACTCCTTCTCTGTTTCCAGTTGTCTGCGTTTCCAAATGCTCAGTAGCAGAGGGGGCATATTGGAGGTGCTGGGGTCATACGCAGGATTCACGCAGTGCAAAGAAGGAGAGCGATGTGTTAATGAATGAAAGGCTGAGGAGCCAGTTGGCTCTGTAGGCATTTCTGAACGGCTCCCATGTGCACACAGATAGTGACTGTCCAGGCAGGCGGGACATGTGAAGAACATCTGTGGATGCCATTCACACTCAGATACCTCAATATGTTTGTTGGACCTTCACAGCCACAGTCTGGATTTCTGTCTCCTCGTTATCTCTCCGTCCCTCCCAGAAGCATCTTGGAGTAACACTGTCACTCTTATGGTCATAACCTCCAAACCTATGTCTTACATGTCTTCCATGTCTAGGCAGGAGCATCTGAGCTGTAGTCCCAGATAAGCTCAGAGCAATCATTTGTGAGGGACCACTCCTGATATAGAACCAGCTTTATGGGGTGGGGGGTGGAGTGGGGGTTCTGGAGGGGCGGGGAGGTAGAGCCAGATCATTTTGGACTGGGGAGTGTTGCAGGTGGCACAGCCAGTTTTGGCCTAAGCGAGACAGTGACCTCATGGCTGATAAAGTGCCAGCGTTTCTGTGGGGAAGGGGAGTGGAAGAGCTGAGAGGGAACAGGTGCTTTGTCCTCTAGTGTCATGTTATATGCTTGAGAGTGTCTGTCATCACTGGGGTTTGGGGTGTCAGGGAGGAGTGCCCATCTGGTTCCCTTTAGCTCCCTGTGTATCTGGTGGAGGGGGATAACACATGCTCACATACAGTATGTCTTTTCTATTTGATTCTATTTTTTATATTTACAGCGGTTTATTTCGATACCCCCAGGGTCATAAGGTCATACTTAATATTTCTATCAGATCAAGAGCAAGACAAGGCAGATACCTGATGAATCTTTGGTTACGGCTACATTAGAAGACCACATAGTTCTCCTCATTACAGTGCTCACTATGGTGTCAACATTGGTTATACAGTTAAAGGCCTTAGTCTGTGTGAAAGAATGAAGGATGGACGAGGCCTTTCTATATCCGTACATATATTTTTTTCTTTCTTTTATGTCATATGCAATGGGATCTGACACTGGACACTCTAGTAGCTTTTAAATGTACCACACATGTATAAGTGAGGGGTGGGGTTATGGTGTTCTCCTCTCTGCTACTCTCAGCTGCTGTGTGTTTAATTAGTATGTTGGACATGACCTTTGACAGGTGTGTAAGTACCACCAGCCGGCGTCTGGGGAAGCGCTGCTGGTCAGCAGATCCTTCACTTGCACTCTTGGGGAAACAGATGTCGACCGTTTCGTCCACCAATGTTCCATTAGAACCATGTTAGGAAGCGTTCTCTTCATATTCATTAGGGACTTTGTTGACGTACACATGGGCATGTCTGTGTTAATTTGACAGTTAACAGCTGCTTTGTGCCAACAGGACATAAATTAGACGCAATTAGACACAATGTACACGAAGTGCAAAAAGCATAAACAAAATTATAATTCATACCAGTATTGTCCATTTTTCTAAGCGCACATTTAGAGAAGTGTGAAATGTAAACACAAAAAGGAGAAAAATGGGAACAAAAACATGAAGAGATGAGGATTGTGACACAATCGTAAAGGTTGAAGCACAGATTGAGTGTGTGTGTGTGTGTGTGTGTGTGCGTGTGCGCATTGCTGAGGCTTTTCTGTGCTGGTCCTTGTGTGTTTGGTGTGAAAGATCGACTGTGTTCTTTGTGCATGGCCCATTTCCTGCAAAGAAGGTATTTGCTGTCACAGGAAAAACATGCCGGAGCCTTGACAGTGTCGCCAATGAAGATATATGGTATAGTGAATGAAGAGGTGGGGGCGCACATGCACATGCACATGATCTCAGGATGAAGAGATGAAAAAGAAGACAAAAATAATCCTGAGCGAGCGATCGGAAAACGAGGGAGAGAGGAGTGGGAGGCAGAGGGAAGGTGAGGGGGTTAATGGGATTTAAATTGCAGCCAGAGCAAAACAGCAGAAAACGTCCCATTCTCATCAGTTCATTATAGAAGGAGCGATTACAGGAGAGCCTTTTTACCCAGAAAGAGGATTCTATAAAAAATGTGTTAATGTGAGGCATGTGAGGTGGTGTGGTCATAGCATATGGTGCGAGCTCTCTCTGTGCGTGCCTGTGTGTTTGTTTAGTTGAAATCATTCATAGTGCATGTTTCCTGTGAAGTTCCTCCAGCTGTGCTGCTCTCTCTCTCTCTCTCTCCCTCGCTCTCTCTCTCCTGTGCGGAGTGCAGTCGGACACACAGCCTTGCGTTACACAGGGAATCCTCCGGAATCTTCGGGGCTTATTTTCCAAAGCTGCTAAAGGTGGTTTTTGATTTCGCACTCCAGGGTTTAATCACAACACACACACCCCTTTACTCTTGCGCACATCTAAATGAAGTGATTAGATGTAGTAGTGAAGAAACGAGATTCAAGTGCACCATTGTGTGATTCCCTTTTCTCTCTTTTGCATCTTCAACGATCTTCCTGTGTACAAACACAGGTTCAAGAGGCATCAAAACACATCTGGCCAATTTCCCAGTCTGCTGCTGTATCTCTGGCCTTATGCATGTTCCTGCGTGCACTTTGAACCTCTCTGTTGTAACCCCACGTCTATGCTGGAATTAAGATCATATGCTAGTATATGTACTATGGCTTGACAACAATGGCTGAGCCATCAATTCAGTCCAGTTCACATTCCCTGGTGGGTAATCGGTATACCTTGACTTTGGCATCACACGATTAGATGAAATGATCCATAATGGCGCCTGTGAAACTATGCAAGGAAGACTGGCTGGTTCTCCTCTCTGTTTTCATATCGCAGATAATCAAAGTATGTACATTCTCTGGGTTTGTGGGAAGCATTATGAGAGAAGATGGGGACATTGAACTGGGTAAACCTTCAATGGAGAGGGCAGCACCGAAACCCTGCCAGTTTGGCATTGTCGTGTGCATGTAATGAGCCAGTAAATTATGTTTCAGCTCGGCTCCTGTGAGACCAGCGTCAGGTTGAGTCAGAGGACAGTGTCAGTTTGTGGGGAATTTTGACGGGCGATTTCACAAAAATCCAAGATCATGAGCAGAAATCTAAGAAAAGAATTGTTGTGATTGTACTGAAGCCGCCTCAGCGGGAGAAGACAGACTCTCACCGGAGCACAGGACAGAAATCTGAGTGCAGACAAATGTGTCTGAGCAAAATCTGAAAGTTAAATCAAGAAATGTTGTTTTTAAATTATAAATAATTGTTTAATAAAAAAAATAAGAAACATTTTGAATGTCGATAGGAGCGATGAAATGTTTGTGGGCAGAGAAAACAAGGCTCTCTGGGACTGACAGTGTCCTTCTTGGACGGTGCATCCTGAGGTTTGTCACAGACGTTTACAAACTGTACATCTGCGCTGTAGTGAACTCTTTTGTGTTGTTGCTCTGGAGGCTGGCGTATCATGGCAGGATGCCAGTGTGGACGAGTGATGCTGTTGTGTGCGCTGCCCCGCAGTCTGGATTTAATGGTGATAAACTTAGACCGACTGAGGTAATTATAGATTATAATGTAACTATAGCTTAGCCCCTCTCTGTCAGTTGCCCTCTGGCCATAACACACAGCCACATAAACACGTGCGTTCACAGACTCGCACTTGCATACACACGTACAGTGTAATCTCGGTTGTCGTTTGCATACAGAACAGCTGCAAGTGTGCATGTATGTTTGTGCACACCAGTGTCTGCCAGGCAGTGGAGAACACTGGCAGGTGTCTGCTCCCTTGCTGGAGAACATAGCTGGACTGTGCTACAGCTGTGTGTGTGTGTGTGTGTGTGTGTGTGCTGCACCTGGACACAGCTGGAGTGTGTGCCAGCACAGGAGCTAATAGTGGGGTTATTTCCTTGCTGTAGATTTAACATATAACTCTGAAGTGCTACTCGTTATTTGATGAATATGTTTTTTCTTCCATATTTTTCTTCCATACCCCCAAGTGTTGCTGAAGGTCAGTGTGAGCATGTTCCTTTGCTCTTTGACTCTTTGTCTTTATTTCCCATGTTGTTTCACTTGGCTCTTGCGACTCTCCCTATTGTTTCCCCTCCTGTCCGACACGTCTTTTGGGGTGAAGAGAGGTAAGACTCTCTCACCCTGTTGTCAGGACAACTAGAGATGTCAGATGGAGTCAAAATAGCCCCCCCTGTGGTACTCTAAATATACTGCACATCCCCGTGCATGACACTTTGCACACTGACAACCAGCCAGCCCCAGTCAGTCTTTCACCGACAGCCAACCAGAGGCCAGATAATAATTAGCATCACTGGTGATCTTCTGGGAGCTTATTTTGGCTGAAGAAGACATTCCCTCCTTGGTATTACTGGGTCCTCCTCAGTCCTGACCCTGACCCCTGCCTCTCCCTCCATCTCCCACCCCCACATATGCCATCCAGCCACCTGGTCTCGCACATACTCAGCTTGTCCTGCCAGCTCCTGGACAGCTGCGAAGGAGACGAGAGGGAGGTTTGTCCTTCGCCTCCAATTAAACCAGAGACTGTGATACCTCAGGAAGAATGTGTTAGTGTTTTGCACACGTAGTCACATGTGGTCTTTCTACTTAATGCTAAAATTCAGTTGCTATCATATAGTTTTGTACAGGGATTATCGGGTCCTGTTTGTTTGCGACGCAGTCTGCAGTTGTCTGTTTGTGGGTCCTCTTAGTGAATGGAAGAAACGAGGATAATATTTGGCACATGCTAAAGCCGTGGGCTCTTGTTATAGTTTCCATATGCGCAAGTGCGTCTGCTGTGGTCCAAATAATGTAAATGTCATCATCTGAGCACGGCTTTCAAAGGGCGTCCTTGTATCCCTCCAATCGACTGTGTTCGTGCAGACTGACAACCACATGTCCATGGTGTCCACAGTTGTCCATGAGCGCATCCGTCTTTAGTGTAGGTTGTGGTCCAGTTGCCATGGCCTGGGAAGCAGTCCAGAGCATCTTGCAAACAAAGAAAGGTTGGTTACTCAGAGAGAGCTAAACATTAGCCAGGTGGTGAAGACTTCAATAGAGATGCTCTCACTGGTCGAAGCGGTGGACACATGCACACACACATAAACACATGTGCACAGATATAGTCAGGAGTTACTGGGACTTTGTGAATAGTTTCCATGGGTGAGTGTCTCCGGCACTGACACGACCATCCTATGAGTCAGAAATAAACCGTCACAGTTTTTCCATCTGTGTGACGGAGAGATACCACAGATACTTCCCGAAGGCCTGTCATTATTTATTTGTTACTTTCTGCCTGCTATCCCATTCAATTATGCCATTTGCACTGGTGGAATTTTATTATGATAGATTTGATTTGCCTGTTTACCACCGCCGGTTATGCCAGGGACTTATTGAAAGCATACCGAACCTAATCCAAGGATATGAGGCTGGCAGTATGCTCCCACTCGACCTGGCCAGTTCAGTCAGTGGTATTTCCCACATGGTCAGGGGCTGTGTGAACTGTGGATCAGTGTCCTAGTCACAGTTAATGCGCCAAACGCAGCCGTAAGGCCACAGTGAGAGTGGAGCCCCATAAGAAAGAGATTTAACCTGTCACAAATGACTGCACTGTTACTGTCTGTGCACGATGAAAACACAGCAGCATTCCATGTTGAAGACAACATTACATACTGAGAGGGAGGTAGACAGAGGATCACGTTAGAAGACCCTTTACAGTGGACATTATGAGGAGAAATATTAGATGTTGAGATCTAGTGTTTCCTTCCCCAGTGTTAAATGCTGGAGGTGTGATTAAAGCCCACAGAGGCCAGAGGCTCGTAGATGTTTTTATGTTCCTCTCTTCCGCGGGGGGCCTGTAAAAATAGGCCCTGGCTCGAGTGAGGTGTCAGAGGTCTTCTCCTCGCTCCCTCCTTTCCCTTTCTTCTCCCAGCTGTCCATCTCTCTCCTCCTCTCCCGTCCCACCATCACCTCAGTCCTCCTCATTCCTTTCTCTGGCCCCTAACCCCTTTCCCACTCTCTTTCCCCACTTCTTTCCCCTCTTTTCCTCTCTCATCTCCCCCACCTCTTCATCTCTCCCTGTGGTATTAGCAGGGCCACATGTTGCTGGCCTCTCCTGGTGGTGTGAGCCCCATGGCAGACCCTGGCTCCAGGCTGACGCGTAGCTCGGTGTGTGTGTGTGTGTGTGTGTGTGGACAAGAAGGAGAATGTAATGTGTGTCTGCACACATTGGAGTGTGTGTGCGTGCGTGTGCGTGTGCGTGTGCGTGTGTGTGTGTGTGAGGCCGCTAACACAGTAACCTGATAGTGGTGCGGCTGAGCTGCACAGAGCGGAGCAGTGCTGTGATTTATCCCGCAGGCTCAGCAGATGGCTGCAACAGGAGTTTGTTTAAGTTTGCTTCAGAGCCGGGCGAGCAGCCAGGAGCATAGAGCGGCCCTGCCAGAAAAATGTTCACTGACTCTGGATGCCTAACCACACTACTCCCCCTCTCCTCTCCCTCCTGCCCCCCCAACCCCTCACAGCCCCCTCACTCCAACACACACACACACACACACACACACAGAAACAACTCACATGCTCACATGCTCTTGCAGACTTTCTGTCGCTACTCTCCTTTTACCCCTCTCTAATTTCTCTCTTTCCTCCCATCTGCTTCACACACATTCTTACAAACACACACACACACACGCACACACACATACACACGCACACACACACACTAGTTTACTCTGTTGGCAACATCTCTGATGCAGACATGATCTCACACCTCAGGAGGGGGCATTAAAGACTGTCCGTCCTGAGGGGGGTGGGGGGGGGGGTCTTCTGAACACAACCATATGACCCACACTTCGCCTCGCACACAGGAAAAGAGAAGAACCTCAGCGGCATAAACACTAGCAGAAGCACATGCGAAAGGTTGCAGCGTGCACACACAGCAGATGATTTATGAAATCGAGTCCAGTTGGTTGTTTTTGAAGTTCCTGCATTACCTTTCCCCCTCCTGCTCTGATCTGAGCTCTGGGTCTCTGCAGAGGTGATGACAAGTCCTGTCACATCACTTCAGGTCAGCCAGGTGATAACTCCTGACCTCACTCTCCACACATCAGCATCACCTTTTCTGCCTCATCTCTCCCTGGGCTCCTCCCTTCTCTTTCTCCTCTTCTCTCTCCTGGTCACCTTTGTTACAGCTGGATGAAGCAGCAGACATCAACGTTGACATTAAAGAAATGCTAAGTCGTGTTCTTATCAAATTTTAAAAATGAGTAATCAATTTCTTTTTGTGCGTACATACGTAAATGATGCAGTTTTAGTTTTAAAAGTCAACTATGCAGCCATGTGACCATATCAATATCTGAGTCAGACAGACAGTTACGTTCAGACCTCAGTGTTTGAAGCCATGAGAGTTGGTGCATATGCATTAAGATGCACATACTGTATATGTTTTATATGATAAAATAGTTTGGTCTCTTTGATGCTTTGTGACAATATTATCACAGCACAACAATCTTCAGTCTTTTTGTCTCTCACCATTATTGAAGCTCAACTAGACAATAGACATCTACTCACATACACATGTTGCCTATTGTCTTTATTTCTGCCCTCACATAACAGTCGTCCTTTTCATGTTTGTTTAACATACACTCACTTGTCTCTGTGGACCGTTATGTCCTCCAGTTCCACCAGGAAAGTGTGTGTGTGTGGGTGTGTGTGTGTGTGTGTGTGTCTGTGTTTAATAGTACAAGTTCTTCTCTAGTTTCCTTTGTTTCTCACCCTGTCTCCTTACTTCTGGCCAGTCAGTGATAATAGACAGTCACTAAGTCCATATGGAAAGAAGAGACATGCTTGTGTTCTGTATCTGTCAATGTATGTACTTTATCAATATGACTCATACTGGAAAATATTGAGACTATTGTGTTTTGGCACTCATCCTTCCCACACGCTCTCCGTACTGAATGTACAGTACAGTACAGTTTGTTTGAACACATTGTTCTGGACTCAAATATATGGATTACATCCATATTGAAAAGACTTTTTAAAAATACCTTATTGGAAGCTTTATTTGTCATTGACACATATGCAGATAGAAATCCATTAATCCTGTCATGTTCACGCATGTTTTCTAATTCTAAATATACAAGAGTAGTTTCACTATAAAGCCAGACGCAAGGTATAATAAATATAGATATAATAATACAATGTTAATAAATAAATGTTAATCAATGCTAGACATGTCGGCTGATTATTCATTTGCACCAATTAGGTTGATGCCACACTTCTTAAGCTTTCTGAATGAGATGAGTGTTACAATAGGTTCCTATAGTAACAGGGGCCAGTTCATTCACTTAAAGGGGCACCTTTGTATGACATCCCCTCGCTGCTGTTGCTATGTCTCCTTAAAAAAAAACTCTTAACGGGCAAACAAAGACACATCAAACAGAAAGAAGAGAAAGAGGAGACGGATGAAGGAGAGAGAATTCTGTATTAGGGCTTCATATCCTCCTGCAGCTCAGCTCCTTGATTCCCTCTGAGGAGAGGAAGTGAGTGGGTTAGGGTCATAGGTCAGATTGCTTAACAGCCCACTAATGAATATTTATTTGGTAAGACTTTTTCGTTTTTGCCAGGATTATACACAGGAACATGTATGTATATGTATGCCTGTGTGTGTGTATACACACATACATATATATATGTGTGTGTGTGTGTGTGTGTGTGTGTGTGTGTGTGTGTGTGTGTGTGTGTGCCAGTCTTTATCTTTGATCTACAGTCCGATGAGATCCAGTGGAAGAGATGACAGTCATAGGTTCGATATCATTGCCCATGTCCTCACTGGCCTGGCTGGGTAAATGATATTATAATGTGTTTGGAGCAGGCCAGATGGAGCTTCGCTCCACCTGTTGTTTTGCCTGTGGAGAGCAATGAGCACAGTCATTTCTACAAACCCGAGCCCCAGACAGACTGACGCGGGCGAGCGGTGATCAGAGACTGTTTGACTTCCACTCAATGTGGAACATGTGTCCTCAGTGCTGAACTGATAGCAGGCTTTGGACGTGCTCCCACACCGCACAGCTCCACAGGTGTCAGAGCTCTCCGCCGCGTCGTATGATCTTCTGATTGTGTGAGAAACACTGTGAGAGCTTTTCATGTCTCTCTGCACACACACACACACACACACACACATGTGAGCGTATTCTGAGTGCTGAAGCATCCTGAGTGTGACGATTTGTCCGTGTTGATCAAAGCTGCCTGGCGTTGTTTGGCAGAGTCAGTGTGTGCTGCGTCCGAGCTGCTTTAATGGAGTGTTGCTGATCCAGTCGGCGGCCTGCGCCTGCATGGCTGTGGTCCTGTTGGATCTCTGTGATAGGCTGTTAAAACTGACTGACAGCTCGGCTTTAAAAGCTGCTATACATCGACCGGCCGGCCTGCTGCAACCATGGGAGCACAGACACATCTGTGTTTGAGTGTGTGTGTGTGTGTGTGTGTGTGTGAGAGTCTTTATCTTTGATCTACAGTCCGATGAGGCTCCAGTCCACAGTTCCAGTGGAAGAGATGACAGTCATAGGTTCGATATCATTGCCCGTGTCCTCACTGGCCTGGCTGGGTAAATGATATTATAATGTGTTTGGAGCAGGCCAGATGGAGCTTCGCTCCACCTGTTGTTTTGCCTGTGGAGAGCAATGAGCACAGTCATTTCTACAAACCCGAGCCCCAGACAGACTGACGCGGGCGAGCGGTGATCAGAGACTGTTTGACTTCCACTCAATGTGGAACATGTGTCCTCAGTGCTGAACTGATAGCAGGCTTTGGACGTGCTCCCACACCGCACAGCTCCACAGGTGTCAGAGCTCTCCGCCGCGTCGTATGATCTTCTGATTGTGTGAGAAACACTGTGAGAGCTTTTCATGTCTCTCTGCACACACACACACACACACACACACATGTGAGCGTATTCTGAGTGCTGAAGCATCCTGAGTGTGACGATTTGTCCGTGTTGATCAAAGCTGCCTGGCGTTGTTTGGCAGAGTCAGTGTGTGCTGCGTCCGAGCTGCTTTAATGGAGTGTTGCTGATCCAGTCGGCGGCCTGCGCCTGCATGGCTGTGGTCCTGTTGGATCTCTGTGATAGGCTGTTAAAACTGACTGACAGCTCGCCTTTAAAAGCTGCTATACATCGACCGGCCGGCCTGCTGCAACCATGGGAGCACAGACACATCTGTGTTTGAGTGTGTGTGTGTGTGTGTGTGTGTGTGAGAGAGAGAGTAGTGGGGGTCAGCGTGGAGCAGAACCAGGGCCTGTCGCTGGACGATAAGGCGGCTGACCTCGTAACCTGCACCTTGCTGTGATGAGGTCATCTCAAATTACAGCCCAGCCAAATGTTCCCTGTCTGCTAACATTAAAACAGGAAGGTCTAAACCTCTGTAACAGAAACCTTCTCCAACACGGTGATGGATGGTGGTCTGCTGTCCGACCTTATGTTCAACAAACACAGACAAATGAACAAACGCTCTCACCGTGTTTCATGTGTGCACAGTGCAGGCCTGGAAATCTGAGGGTCAACCATGATCTCATACTGCCCCGATGTCGTGTTTGTGCTATTCCAGAATGTGTTTTGTCCAAGTTTAGAATAAAATATCGCATATTGGCTTCATCTTTTTTGAAAAATCCTATATCCAACATACGGTTTACCTTCTATGCTGAGTGTTAACAGTGAAAGCATATTTATCTAAATATAATAGAACATCATGTGCAGTGTTGTGTATCAGGAAATACTGTATAGGTTGACTTTTCATTCCCATTTCCCACTAATATGGTACAGGCAGCAAGAAATGTCGAGTTCACTTGTCTTGTAATTTGTTATTAATCCACAACCAAACTGGTAATGATCTTGATAATTGTAGCTTTGACCATTTGACCTCTCTCTTCACAGGTCAACCCTAAAATATGCCTTAAAAAATCATTCCTATTCACTTATCTATACATTTGCTCCATGATCCAGTAGGTCTGACTCCTCGTGTGTGTCTGAACAGGCGGTATGAGGGAGAGTGGAGTTCCAGTGTGTGTGGTATCGCGTGGCTCAGCCCTTAGGTAAATATTTGAGGGCTGCAGGCACCATTAGCAGAGGGTCTGTCTTTGATGGGCTGGTCTTCGCGTGAAGCTGAGGATGACGTCAGCGTTCCCTCAGAGGATGGCACAGAGACTGGAGTCAGGAGGATAGTGACTGTGTCTGTGTCTGTTTGGGTCGCTCGTGTGCACATCGGAGCAAAAATCTTTTCATTCATAACAGAATGAAGTAAATTAGTGCTCTTATGTGTGTGTTTGTGTGTTTGTTGGTGCGTGGTGGCAAATTACCCAGCACTTGTTTGCGACATCCTCTCAGTTGTTTTAGTTATTGTTGTATGATTTTGCTCTGAACAATATAATTTGGCAATTCAGTAACTATAAATAAACAGAAATTGATTAGATTTCAGTTATGTTTATCCTGTAAACAGCTGCAGGAGTTTGTGTGTACACAGAACCTCCAATGTGCTAAGACTCCTCTGTCTCCCGCTCGTTCTCCCTCGTCTCTCTTTCTTCATTTCTCTTTCTTCGTTTCTTCCTTGTTGATTCCCGTTCTTAATTTTAAATCTTCCTCCTCATTCATCACCACCTCCTCCTCCTCCTCTCTCCACCTTTTCAGAGGGAGCCAGTCTTTTTCTGGGCGCCGGCGGTGCGTTTTCATGTGGAGGAGTCAGACTTACTGGCCCAAAGTTTATTTTCATAAACTAAATATAGTTTTTTTTTATTATTGTTTATAAATCAACAATTATGGAGTGATATTTTTTTTCCTATTCAAAGGCAAACGATAGTCAGAGTTGTGACTGGGTACGAAGTGTGTGTGTGTGTGTGTGTGTGTGTGCACAATCCGAGCACAGATGTTCTCAAAGGCCTCGCATTTCGGGCAGTAGTTCTCCCTCTTCCCCTGCAGAAAAAGGGAAGTGTCTAATAAAAGGCGGGTGTATGAGTCATACACACGCACACACACACACACACACAAGAGGGAGAAGGAGTCGGCCTCCCTCGATCTCTCTGAGCTCGTGAGAGGGAGCGAGTGAGCGAGTGAGTGAGGGAGAGAGTGAGTGAGGCAGGAAGCAGGGAGGGAGGCCGTGCCAAGCTGGAGCTGAATTCCTGCCAAGAGTCTACTTGTTTGCTCGTCTGGCTGGAGCCAGAGGCTGACCTTATTAGCTCGGAGGGCAGCCGTCTTATTA
>JAFBJQ010000269.1:512780-594643 GCA_016785345.1 Trinectes maculatus
TGAACTTCCTTGTGCAATGGTGTAATTTGTGAGCAAGTCAGTCTGTACCACTGGGTGGCTTGGACAGTGTGCATGAATGTATGTGTGGGTCTCAGGAATGGGGATATAGAGCAGCTGTTTAAATGCTTTGTGCAGTAATTGTGTGTAAATGTGTGTGTGTGTGTGTGTGTGCGTGTGTACGTGCATGTGCATTTGCATGTGTGTGGTGTATGGTGTCATCACTTGGGCTGTGTTGTGGTAGACTCTCGGCTCCACAGACCAGGCAAGTCTGTAATTACTCAAGCCAACGCTCACACACACACTGTAAGCTTGAAGAGTCTGTGGTCCTCGTTCTCTCTCTCTCCCTCTCTCTCTCACTTTTTCTCTCTCTTTTCCAGCTCTCGTTCCCCTCACTCGCTCTCTCTCCTTCACTTCTCTAAACTTCTCTTCTGTGATTCCCAGTGTGGTCCCAGCTCTGGTTTGGCAATGAGATCTGTCTCCTGTGTTTTGGAATGTGTCGCTGCTTCTAGCCAATCCACACACACACACACACACACACACACACACACACACACGTCTAACCCTGGCTCCATGATACACAGAGAGACACAGAAAGACACATGTGGTTTACACACTGAGGTATCGTCCATGTATAGGCTTCTCCTACTGCTTTTAGATACAGACATTCAAAACAGTGAGCTGGTACATGTCAGGCAGGTTTTGAAACTGTCCTGTCAGCAGCTGTCCTCTCTGCTTGTGTGTGTGTGTGTGTGTGTGTGTGTGTGTGTGTGTGTGTGGTTTAAACCAGTGACTGTTTCACCCGAACACCTGGGATTGCACATGATTTGCCTGCAGCATGTTTGACCTTTAACCCCTACATCTAGATATTACAACAGCCAGGACGTATTCACCCCCAGGCCTCTGCGTCCACCGCGGACATTAACACCCGTTCTACTCTACATACACTCGTTCTGCAGCTTTGATCAGCCAGCATGTGTGTTTGTCTGTGTGTTTGTCTGTGTGTCAGTTGCCACCCCTGTTAGTGTGTGTGTATCAGTGTTGTGTGTCGTTCCTGCCAGCTGCTATCAGAGGACATGAGGCTAAGCCACATCTCTAACCAGTGCGAGAGCCTCCCTATTTCATCTCACACAAACTGTGTTGCTTAACACACACATGCACACACATGCACACCCAGACACGCACGTACACACTTGCACAAACCCCCACACACAATCTCACTGACAGTGAAGAGCACACTTACTGCTTATGCACTCTGATATATATATTCCCTTTTACCCATTTGTCTTTCCCCTCTTCCTCTAAGACACACACACACACACACACACACACACACACACACACACACACACACACACACAGAGATTCCCTCTCCCAGCGTGGCTAAACTGGATTAGTGTGTATAAAGGCTCATAATCCCTGCTGCCTCCCCAGCAGGCACAGAGGAGCCTGTCCTCCAAATTAGGTTGGCCTCTCTGGGTGATGAGTGGCTGCCAGCAAGAGTCCACTATATTGGTGTGGATTTGTGTGTGTTTTTTTTTTTTGGTTTTTTTTGGTGTTTGTGCATCGTGTGCATTGAAGCACGTCTCCAACTTGTCCACATTCATATATCATATTCATGTATAATACAAAGGAAAAGGACAGAGGGAAATGGCACTATCAATCCAGCGACACACTGTTTGGTTTAGTGTTTCATCTTATGTTTATTCTGCTAAAGAGCACATGAAAAAACTAATCTGCAAATAAAACAAGAAAAAAAAACAAACACACACAGGAGCAGTCTACACCTAACAGCAGGATTCGCTTGTTAAAGGGTGTGTCAGCATGCAATGTCCTCTGGCAACCTGTACTCTTGTGGAGGGATGTGTTAATGTTATGTAGCACTGTCGAGACAAAGTAAAAACACATAATTACTGTAAGATGTTAACATGCTGTAAAACATAGACTGGGTGTGCGAGACTCCACTGTTCATGAGGGGATGTCTTTAAAATCACAGTTTGGCTGTGCTACTGTTGCTGCCGATTATTGCAGCCAGATAGTAACAGAAAAATTCAATTAACATTTCCTTCATGCAAAAATTCCTTATTTACTTCAACAATAGCAGTGGTCATAACTCGTAGGTTAAGTGTACGCCCACACTGTGTGTGTATGTGTCACATACTGTAACCATGACAGGCTCCGCCCTTGTCGACAGCAGTATTCACTTCACCTGGACTGGGACTGACATAAAGTGCAATGCATTATGCATCAGTACAATGCATAATACTGTGATGCACAACTGTCTGCTCTACCATTACAGTACATATTATTACTATGTAGGCGAGAACATGCTTTTGCCATTTACCTGATTCATCTATTTCACTGTCCCACAGCAGTCACCTTTAAGTATAAACAAGGCGAATTCCTCTACACTCCTAATCCTGAAGCGTATTTATTGCTGTTATGGTATAAATTATCCTGTGTGTGCTTGTCATCATTACACTGACTGATCTTCACTCGCACGCTTATGTTTAATCCAGCCCCAATCTTTATTTACATTGCCCTAATCTTTATGATGTTGTCCCTCCGTGATCCCTTGTGGTGCTTATCATCATGATTCAGCAGGCCGACTCTTACACCAAGGTTGTATTAGCTATGGGGGCAGCACTCTTCGGGGTCTTTAGTGTGCTAATAGTGAGGGGCCCAGAGGGAAGCACAGTAATTGGTCTTTATTTATGCTGAGTGAAGGCTATGATTAACTAATATCACCCCTGAGTGTATATACGTGCACACACTAACACTCCTACGCCACACACATGTGCATATGCTGCCACTTTCACGCAGAAACACACACACACACACACACGCGCGCACACACAGATCCCCTAATATAGCGTGTGTGATAGTGAGATTGAGTGGAGAATTGAGTATTCAGCTAATCCCTGGTGGCAGGCTGGAAGCTCTGGAAAGCCACTGACGGGCTGCAAAGAAAAGCATACAACACTTACAGTACCACAGTGAATTGATAGAGGAAGGATGATGCTAGCAGCGTAGTTTTAAACAGTTTTAAATACGAGTGGTGAACCAACAAAGTGTCAGATGTGGAGTGCGTCTTCCAATATTGTGTTTTGTGTATCCACTGCTGAATGCCGGGTCCAGAGCATGTCAGTGAGGAAACAAGGCTGTGTGTGACTATGTGCACATGCATGTTATTTGTCTTGTTGTGTAAGGCTGCTGTATCTAATGAGCTGAGGGCACTGAGGGCACTAAGGCCATGCGGCGTTGTTTTTCTGAAGAGACAGACGGTGAGCGGGGGGGAAAGTGGTGTGTGTTGGGCTGCACCCTACTAAACTTACATACAGGAAGGCACTGTGTGTCATTCATGCACTGGTTCTGTTGTTCTGCCTCTGTATGCATGACGTGCGTGCGTGCGTGCGTGCGTGCGTGCGTGCGTGCGTGCGTGCGTGTGCACTGTCACACAGCAGCGTCCTCATGTGTTTACTCCGTGCGTAGAAACCGAACACCAGGCTGTAATCAGAGCTGCAAGGAGAGGATCACAACAACAGTGTTCCCTCATTATGGGACCTGCAGATCACCTGTACCTCCTGTGTGTGTGATTATGGTTCCCTCTGATAGCCTTACAGGTGCCGGCGGTGCGTGTGGGTGCAGGCCACGCCATTTGTGTTCACACACGTGTGTGTTGCATTTGTGCACAGAATCATAATAATAATTATAATTGTTCTCCCATATGCACCAAAGGACTACCTGTATTACACACAGTATACACCGTTTTACACACACACATGTGCACGCACGCACGCACACACGCACACTCCGTTACCCTGAAACTCAAGTTAGGCACCCATCAGTTTCATCTGCTCCCAAATGCTTTCCTATTATTACATTAGGATAACCTGGCCCTCCTCTTCCTTTCTCTGCCTCTCGTCTTGTTCTCTGGGTTTGTATATGATTGCATTATCTCCGCCTCTGTAACCCTCCCTCCCTGCTTTATGTGGCCCAGTAATGAGACAGTGACAGATTACCCTGAACCCCACTCTCTCCATCTCTACCCCATTTTCCTCCTCATACACTCAGATAGAGGCCTGTGATGAGCTTCACTCTGCATTCGCTGAGTGTGGATGTGCAAGTTATGCGTGAAGTGCATAGGCTTGTCAGATGGGTTGACAGCCGTGGTATAGTTAATGAGATTCACGTGCTATTTCTAATCTCATGTCAGATATTCGATGTCAGTTTTTAGGAGAGCTCTGTAGGTGGACAAAAACCCAAGATATGTTACTATGATTTTATATGTGAAAATAATGCTGTCACCTTAGTGACACAGCCATATTTCTTTGTGACATAGTTTTAATTAGATACTGTTACAAACACCTGACAATATGATGTGCGTTAGTTGGACAACTGCCCTGAGCCACTGATGATGTACTGGTGCCATCTTTACAGTGACACAGCTGGTTGTAGATAGGGATGACACGTAGTGTGTTCTTTTGCACTTCATGTGAGTGCCAGCTGCTAGCGTGTTAGCAAATGACAAATATATTCATTATTTTGCATGCATCATGAGAAACATGAATCATCAATGGAGCGTCAATGAATACTCGATACTGAAGAAAAATAAAAGTTTGGCATTATTTATGTTTCAGTTTTGCTTTAGCAGAGGTCTGGTTGTTTTTAGCAGTGGGGGTGGGGTCGGGAGGTCATCGCAGTGGGGGTGGGGGTCGGGAGGTCATCTTCAAGTTGCTTCAATGACCTGCGTCAATGTCATTAAAAGCTTTATTGTTATTTCTATTTCCTCCTCGTTTCAAATTTCATTCTTGTGTTGTTTTCATAAGGATTTAATGTCAGTCACCTTGTTTGTTTGTTTTTTTTTACGTGTTTCAGATGTGGTTAAGTACGCAGGCACATGTGCTACTGTGCTACCTCTCACCTCTCCACTCCTGTCTCTGGTCTGGCAGTGATCTGCCTCTGGCTCAGTGCTGCCTCTGTGTCTCAGAGCACACATTCATTATCTAATCTTCCTCTATGTTTAATTTACAGCCTTGGCTGCTGCTGCCATATGCTCCTTTTGTCTCCGCCTACACACACTCACACACACACACACACACACACACACACACACACACACACACTGCTCTGTCGCTTTGCCTCAACCTTAAGTGTTGTGAAACAAAAACAGAACAGAAACAAACATGCCACGGAAATGCACACACACACACACACACACACACACACACACGCACACACACACACACACACACACACACACACTCACACAGCTTTTGCAGCACACGTCAACCTTCCCACAAGCTTGTGTTGACACAGAGGTGTGTGTGTGTGTGTGTGTGTGTGATTATGTCTTGGTTTGTGTGTGTGTGTGTGTTCAGACACGATTGCTCTGAGGAGACAGACCGACAGACCAGTTTAAGGTGAGACACCTTTGCACTGGCTCATGTCCATGTTTTTTCATCATCACTTCAGATACCAGATAAAGATATTTGTTTGTATCTGGAGAATGCGTTTGCTGTGGGTTTCACTTTTTATGCCAGTTCTCTTCTCAGCATTCTGCACATCAGCAGCCAGACCCTCACATTCTGCTGTTTGCTGACTCTCTGTGTGCGGGGTGAGGGAGCAGCGCTTGCAGACTGTGCTCATCCAGGGGCAGCTAATGTAGTGTCACTGCCAAATATAAATGGGCCGAGAGCAGCCATGCTGTAGATGAGCACTCCCGGGCCTTCTTACACTTGTATCCTTTTTCATTTTCATGGCTCTGCAGTCCTGCTCGTGACATCAAGTGCAGCAATGCAGCCGCCTCCCCCGGTGCATGTGGGAAATATAATGAGCTACGGCGACGGGAATTTAAATACAGTGGAGTGGCGAGGGCAGAAGATGAGAGGGGTGACGCAAGTGGAGAGAGACAGAGAGAGAGAGAGAGAGAGAGTTTGATTAGCTCAGGGTGAGACTCTGTCCCGGCCTCTGCCGTTTCTCTCTCGTCCTTCGTGCAGCCCTCGTTCTTTCACAAGCCATTTCCCCTTGCTTTCCCAGCCAGCAACACATGTTTTGAAATGACGTATTCGCACAGCGAGACACTTTGAGCAAGGATGTGTGTGTGTGTGTGTGTGAGAGAGAGAGAGACACACACACACGCACACACACACAGGGGAAGAGAGTCTGTGGTTAGCAGGGCTTTCTCTCTGGCTCCAGAGGCCCTGGCCAAGTCAGCAGTGAGGTTTGGCTCGCGTCTCCAAACACTGCACATACAGTCTTGTACATGCAGAGACACACACAGTCTCCCATTCTTTGTCACTTTTATACCACTCTCTCTCTCTCTCTCTCTCTCTCTCTCTCTCTCTCTCTCTTGCACTGAAGTGTCCACATAAGTGCTCTTTTGGTTTTATGTACAGTCCACCCTCTCTCTTTGCTTTTCCTGCCCCCCAGGAAGTATAGATCCCGGCTTGTTTTAATGAGCTGCCTGTGTCCCAGGATAAACTCTACGTTGTTCCACAGTGCGAATCTCCTGTTACATTGCACCTCTATGGTACTACTCTCTGTCTCTCCTTTACACACACACACACACACACACACACACACACAGGAGCGTGCACAGTTCCATCCAGTGCTTAACGAGACAAAGAGCCATTGATTTAGCAGGGAGTACAAGGAGTTAGGAGCGATCGATCCCGTTAAGCCCGTGGACACACACTCACAGGGATTGGAAGAGAAGAAAGGGGAGATGGATTCGGGGAAGACGGGGGCAAAAGAGATAGAGAGAGGAAGAGAGAAAGGGAGGGAGGGAGAGAGAGAACATGCTGGAACACAGTATCTTAACACGGTCACAGGGGCTGTGGTGTTATTGTGGCCTGGAAAATACATGACACACACCAACAGATCCAGATGGGATCACTACCAGGTGGCCTAGGAGTGAGAGAGAGAGAGAGAGAGAGAGCGAGAGAGAGAGAGATAGTCGGGAGAGGGGCAGGGGGTGATGGCTGGAGTGGGGAGGGTGAGGCGGAGGTAGGGGATTGATGTATGAGGTCTTGTGTTTGTGTGTCTGTGTGGTTGGGCATTTTATGGTTAGGTTGAGGTCTGCCTCTCGGGGCCTGCATGTGAGCCAGCTGTGTGTGTGTGCATGTTGGTGTGCGATTGTGTGCCGCCTCCCCTGCTAACCACCATTTTGAGGAAACGCAGGCACCAGTCTGGACTGCAGACTGTACCAAAGACAGCACAGCACTGGCTGTTGAAGACATCCACAGTAGATCAGGGATTGTTTCTTGATTAATCTGAGGATCTCCGTTGTGTTAAACTAAAATGTTGTGTTATCAATGTAGGGGCAATATACTGTATATACACCCCGTTGTTTTGGCCTGCCATTATTTGTAATATGTGTTTGCAGTCCGTTCATGATGTTAAGAGAGGTGGATTGATGGTTTGAATGTTTACAGCTGGATGAGAGTGTGAACAATAAACCTCCTGTGAGATGTCAAGTTGTCTTTTGGAAGATTAACCCCCAACAGGTCCATTTGAGCGTTGGAGCAATGGGTCCCAGCTAAGAGCCAGAAGATAAATCGGGGTGTTTCTATTGGATGATTTATATGGAAGAAAAGAAAAAGGTTCCACTGCACATTGCTTTATTATTATTATTATTTTTACTTTTACTTAAACAGCGCGTTTTGAATCGTCTAACAGCTGAGAATTTTGGAAGGAAATCATTCTTTGGTGGGACCTCAACAACTCTTACCCATAAAATGTGGCAAGTGGACCCGACTAGACATTACTTTTTGAACAAGGTCACATGACGTTAAGTCTGGGAACTCCCACAGGAGAGGGTAGTGGTTGTACTGGGACGCTCCCAGCTGTTCATTTAACTGTATGCATGTGAATCATCTCTCCCGGAGTGAAGTAAAAGTGGCATTTCAAATCAAAACTGGAAATGTCCTGTCCTTTTGCTGTCCTTATGGTTTGTGTTAGACTTTTCCTTGTTGCTGTCTCTCAGTCTCTCTCTGTTGTCGTTCCCAGTGCCGCTTGTCATCCGCTGACAGCGAGATGACGCAAGTCATTGGCAGGCAAAGCCTTTAAAGGAAGCCGCTCTTTTATGAGCGCACATAAAAATGCATGAAGCCGGCACCTTTTAAAAAGACATTATACTGCCTGGGACAGCCTGGAGAGAAACAGAGAGGAAAGGAAAGAGGGGGTGGGGTAGTGGAGGTGTGGCATGGATGACACACCACACCTTTCTTACCTTTTTGACTGTCAGTCCGAATCATAGTTTATGTGCGACATGATGAGGTTATTGTTTGCATTGTCCTCAGTTTATGTTTTAGTAAAGTCGGGGGAGATATAGTGATGTGTCATCTCGTATGTTGGGCCATCTCCACTGACTCACCCCACTGCCAAGCATCTAAAGAAACAGACAGAAGAGACATATGGTATGTGGCCGGATGACTGCAGCAGCGTTCGTAAAATGTGTTATCTTCTTATTGTGGTTTGGCATTGTACACATGTGGTGGTTTTGAGTTGGCAGTCATCTGCAGTGTGATGTTCCCTCGTCGAGCTGAAGCTGGCAGGCAGTGAGGCCAGTGGAGACAGAGTTCTGCCCAGGCCAGAGCCCGCCGACTGGCCTGGGGTTTGGAAGCCAGCCCCATCTCATAATGAAGAACTTCCATCGTTACTGGTGCACAGCTGGGTCCGATGGTTACTGGCACTTCAACCAGTGTGCACTTGTGTGCGCAATCATCTGTATCTCGTCTAATCTTACACTCCATCTTATCAAGCCTGTTCATAAGATGGTGTGTAAGATGAGATAAGGTCTTTTTCTCTGTGGGCAAACAGCCACATCTTGTACAAGAGATCCAATCTAATCTTATAGAGAGAACTACTGAACTAGTGAATCTTTATACTTTTGTGTTGTCTACAGTACGTGTTTGGTGAGTCCGGACAGGCTAAGATTGATGACAGTACGAAAAAAACAAGGAGCCACAACTGGATACTGAATTCTCCATTTACACTACCCTTACCCACAATGCAACTTGACCACCAACAGTTTGGTCAGTGGCAGCTAATGTAGCTCCAAACCACTAACGTCAGGCAGAGATGAGGAGTGGGAACTGACTTGTTTATAGCTTAAATAAAACATGATTTTCTTTTCTTTTGAACCATATTAAAAAGGTGAATCCTTGGTTGATCGAGTGTAGTGGAATCGTTCTCAGAGGGAAAAACGTACGTGTCTCTATCAACAGGAGCCACGATGCCTAATCTTTTATCTCCTCTGCCAAAGAGGTCATGTTTTTACCCATGTTTGTCTCTCTGTTGGTTGATTCATCAGGAGGATATTGTGGGAGAAGCCCCATCGCTCATAAAGCAGTGGAGCCAAGATCTTTTTACCTTCTTGAAGGATGTTTTATGACAAATAATTCCTGTTATATTTCTACTTAAAGAGCCAGATGGTTATGCGTAAACACTGGTTGGCCTTGGCCTTCAGGTTAGATGATTAAAGTTGGTTCTTAGAGGGCTATATTATCTGTGGATATCCTCCAATGCCTCGATCACATGGCTGATCATGTGACATCGCTGGCTGTATCTGGTTATCAGTGCAAATGGGGGCTTGACATGGTGATGAGTGTTGAAAGCAAGTGTGGATGCATAGCACCTAAATCTCTCACAGCTGTTAGTACACACACACACCCACACATCTACCCGACCAGCACACACACACACACACCCACACATCTACCCGACCAGCACACACACACACACACACACACACACACCCACACACATTGTGATAAATCCATCATGGCTTCCGTGTCCCATTCTGCCAGCTGCTCACAGCACAGCTACGACGTCTGTCTTGTTGCTAGGATACACACACTCAGGGAGGTGTCATTAGGTGTACAGTCACACACACACACACACACGCACACACACACACACACACACACACACACTGAACTCCACATGGCCCTGTGTACATCAGGAGCAGAGATTCTCCACTGATCTTGTGCGCAGTACCACAGATGTTTTTGTACCAGCTGTGGACAGGAGTTAAAATGACACTTTTGTTACCATTAATTACCATTTTAAATGATTTGAAATTTGGCCTCTTCTCCTCTGCTGTTAACTCCCTGAACAAGAGGGGGCAGTATGATACGCACATTGCTAGTGCACAAGTACCATTAGAGGGCGCTCTCTGTCTAGTTACCTCGTTGTTGTCATGGTGTAACGTCACTTCATCCCTATCAGTGGGGATACCTCGACAGCAGCTCTCCCTTCTCCTCCCTGTCCTTCCCCCCTCTGCTGTCGTTTTCTCTCTCTCTCTCTCTCTCTCTCTCTCTCTCTCTCCAAACCTCCCTATCTGCTCATCCCCCATACCCCCCCCCCAGGTTTTCATTCTTTTCCCCCTCCTTACCTGTCTCTCTCCTCGCCTCTTACATCTTCTTCTTCTCTACCTGTCCCTTTTATAATCCCTGACATCACTGTCAATTCCTGCCTTCTCACTTCCTCCCCTGCCTCCTCTCTCACCCCCCCACCCCATCTCATCTTCCCGCAGCAACAGCAGATGAGATTCCCCTTTTACACAGCCTCGCTTCCCTGCCTCCCTTCATCTCTTCCTCCCTCCCTCCCTCTCTCGCTCCATGCATTCATTACTCTTGCCCCTCGGGGCTTTGTTCTGCCTTAATCAGGAGCTTAAGTGTTGCATTCTCACCAGACAATGCCTGCCATTCAGTCTGGGCCTGTGTAAATAGGTGTGCCCTGTTAGTGTGCCAGTGGGCATGCCATTCCAAACCTCGCTGCAGTAGCGGTGATCAGCCATAGCCCTGAGCTGCAGGAGGCAGTGCTCCACATGCACACACAAGCAAACATGCACACAAATCAGCAGCAGCAGGGGGTGGAAGAGCAGAAACTTAGTGAAGGCGTTGTTTGAAGTGCTGCCATATGAAGGCATGGCTGGCCAAAGCCAACACACACACACACACACACACACACACAGAGCAAAAGCACATGGGCACCCTTTTCTTGAAATGGAGTGCAGGGAGAAGGATTCTTTTCATAATCAGCCATTCGCCTCCTGTTCTTACTTGGCCACTTCCTTTTTCAGTCTCTCCGCCTCTCACTTATAGTCTTGACTCTTTTTGTATTTCTCTTTGCTGGAAACAGCCCTGTGTTGTGTTGTGTTGTGTTGTGTTGAGTGGTAAATCAGCAGAGTACTGACCAGAGGGTTATGTGTGTTGTGGCTGCCGGAGACCAGCAGCCTGTTTCTTGGCCACCTGGCATGCTCTTACTAGGAGGCAATAAGGGCCTCCACCCAGCTGGATGATGCTCACTGTCAGACTGGTGTGCCACATCCAGGCGGCCAGCTTCACTCCCAACATCCCACCATCTGTCTGCATCCACCATGGCTCTGTAGCTGCAGAGAGGAACAGAGAGAGGCTGAATAACGGTGTCATTTGCAGGAGGGAATCCTGTATATACAAAAAAAGAAATGTTAAATGCACATAAACCAATGGCCTGTATGGCACATCCAACAAGGTTTTGATTGTGTATTCATATCAGCTTCCATTGTACAGAGAGGGAGAGCATGATGAAGAGGGAAGATAAAAGAAGAAAGGGATGGACAGACAGCAGGTGACAGAGAAAAAAAAATGCGACCACACTCGCCCATGCTATCTATCCTGCTCAGATGGCCATTTGGGCTTGTTAATCTATCGCCTGGTAACAGAGACAGCCTATCAACAACAGCCACGCCCCTCTGCACATGCTCATAGAGAAGGGCTCATTTGGATCGTTGAAGGGAAAACACACAAAACACACACACACACACACACACAAAACTCCCCACAAATCCTGGCCTGTCATTGCTTTCCATTGTTTGGCTGTAGTTGCTTTCTCCTGGTGTGACTGCCAGCAGATGGCTAGCACTGAGCTGTCATTTTCGGCCTGGGGCCCACACACAGACGCACACACGCACACACACACACACACACACACACACACACACACACATAGAGGCAGAGTGATAGGGGAGAGTAAGACAGAGGGAAACACACACACACAAGGAAACGCTGTCTCACACAAAGAGTATCTTATTGCACTAAGAGCATATGCACAGTGTCCACTGAATGATGCTTGAACTGGCTTTGTAACAGTCCTTTAGGTTTACTCATTCTTCACTTAACATACACAGGACTACACACACACACACACACACACACACACACACACACACACACACACACAGGCTCCTGATAGACTGTGGAGCTGCTCAGCTACAGGTGCCCCCCATGACCCCTCTCCCTGTAATGACTGTGTAATCTCATAAAAGGGCCGCCTTACTCCATTAGCATTTGTAAAGGCCATTGTGTTTGTGTATGTGTCTGTGTGCCTGCGCATAAGTAACTGTTTTGAATCTTGCCGCTGCCGCCATCTTTTGCGTCTTTGTGTGTATGGGTGTGTGTGTGTGTGTGTGTATTTCACAGTGAGTCAGTGGGTGTAGAGGCAGGTGTCAGGGCTAATGGAGTGTGTTGGCACGGTGTAAAAGCAGCTGCTACAGCCTGGGGTCGTCCAGGGTCGCCCAGAGGGGAAAGGTCAGGCTTGAGGTGAGGAGTCGGCTGTAGCTACATGACATTCCTCTACTGACTAATCATAGCGCTGATGAATGGCTGCAAAGTGGCAGCTGGTAGACAGGAGGCGGCGTGTGTGTGGTGCTGGTGTCAAAGGAACATACAGGGAGGAGGATGGAGAGATGGAATGGAGGGATGACTTGTGTTTGTGGTGTGGGAGAGGGGAGGCAGGCGTGTGTTGCTATGAGCAGGAGAAGAGGAGGTCCATACGTTGCAAGTAATCTCACACGCAGGTTCACACAAGCCGGCAAGGAACTATTGACAGCACAGGGCTGTGATCCTGAAGGAGCTGTACATCACAGGAGACAAGCACAACAACACAGCCTTTTGTCAACGTCTGAAACGCCACACACGCATAACCTCTAACATGTACACGTCATCATCCTCTCAGACACACACACATACACACACACACAACCTAACACCTGACCCTAACCGTGACATCACAACTAAATGCCTGACCCTGACCTTATCCTCAAAACCACACTTCACCGTCAAACAGCCCCCGGAAAAAGTGAGGACGTCCTTACTTTCCAAAAATGTCCTTTCTACCTAAGGTCAATACTCAAAATAGTACAAGATACCAGTACACACACATACACACACACAGTTTGTTGTGTCTGCAGAAAGCTGGGACTAATGACAGGCCTTGTGTTGTGTTGTGTTGTGTTGTGTGTGCGCTCACTCAGCTGCCCCCTGGACACGCTTTACCCACCCAGCAGAAAACAGCCCTTTGTGTTTTTCCTCTCTCCCTCTTTCTTTCCATCATTGTATCTCTCTATCTTGTTCTTGCTGTCTCCCCACTTTCTTCTCCCCTGGAGAACAGAGTTGTTTTGCTGTGCTGCGCTGTATATATTACAGTCTGTATATGTTTTCCCGGGCCCTGCCCACAGATATACGAGTGCAGCAGTGCTTTTGGCTGACACCATCTTTTCACATTTACTAGTAAATGGAGCAATAAAGCCTTGTCCATAAAAAAATGACATTTTGGTTAATACTGAAGATGTTTGTATTTACACTGCACCACTGATATGATGTGCTAAATCATGGTAAATAAAACTGAACCCTGTTGACTTTTATAACTCCTGTATACTTTGGCTGGGAGTGAAACAATATCAGTAACAGTACTGATAATGCAGTCAGTCTCTTGTCATAATTTGACTCTGCATTGTTTTATTTATTGCTCGCCCGGTTGTTTAAACTCATTTTAAGTCAGAGAGAGAATCTGTGCACCTGTTTATCTGTCGACTATTAATCTTGTTATAGTACTTTTCACGACTCCCGGGACACTGTTAGAGACTCCAGCAAATAGAAGTGTCCAATCATGGTTGTTAAAAAGTTGTTTATGTATGGCTGGTTAGAAGATGTAATAACTTCACTGAAAGTTCACCTACTCTGCGCCACTGTTTTCTCCTTATGTCCCCGCCTTTGATTTGTTAGACCATAATAAGCAGCCACTGTGTCTCCTCCAGTCTTGTTTATCTGCTCACTCACCTGTCTGTCCTCTCACCTGTCTGTCCTCTCACCTGTCCATTGTTCCTCTGGCTCATCCCAAAATGCAAACCTCATGCCATGAGGCTGATTCCTATGATTTAATGAATTATTCTTTTAATCTATTTATTCTCTATTTATTATCTAATTTATTGCCAGGCTGACCAATTGGGTTAATTGCTACAAAGCTATTGTTATTGTTTTATTTACTATTACCAACATCAAAATGTGCATTTTTTTTTTTCTAACCACCATTCACAAACAAGAAAGGACGAGCACTGTGAGTGTGTGTGTGTGTGTGTGTGTGTGTGTGTGTGTGTGTGTGTGTGTGTGTGTACGTGCGTGTTTGGTGAATGTGTAATTGTTTGCTTCAGTGAAATGAGCCGGTCAGACGGTCAGCTTGTTTTTCCTCAGTCAACTGGGCCAAGCAGGAAGAAGCCAATCGATAGCACTTACCCTCTTCCTGTTAGTGTTCCCCACATAAGTGGGAGAACAACACATCTGCATCTGTGTGTGTGTGTGTGTGTTTGTGTGTGTGTGGCTGCATGTCTGAACACACTTTTATTGTATAAAGCAATGTGTCTGAGATAGACTAAGATTGAATACATTATGTATTTAGTATTTTTTAATTTATATTTCTGAACAGTTTTACAACCCTGACGTCACATCGACATGTGAAGGACAGGATGATACTGGAAACTTAGGTCAGATCAGCACCCACTTTGTCTGATGCTCTGACCACCAGTATCCTGCACTGCGGCGGAGTCTGCTGACCACGCAGATGCCCTTTGACCTAAATCGTGCTGCTGATACAGTCTGAATCTTATTAGCGTACGTGTGCTGACGTTTGTCTTTGTATGCGACACTGAGACAAATGGTAACGAGCTCCAGGGTGCAACGTCCAATCATCAGTTCCAGTGTTGTTGTTTTGTGTTTTTTTTTTTAATTTGGCTGTGCATTGTGGTCAGTGATTTACATTTGTGTGGACGGCATGTTCTGTCCCAATAAACAATAAAAGTCAAGTAAGTGAAAACAAAATGGCTGATAGCTTGTGCATGCACGTGCGTCTCTGTTTATGTCCCTCATTTTGTGTCTATTTCTGATGCGTTTGTGCAGCTGCCCTCAGATCAGCTGCAGAGTGGGCCTTGTTTCTGCCCTTCTGCCCTTGACTGACCCAAGCCTGACCTGTGTTTGTGCCCTGGGCCTGCTTACAGCCACTGCATCCGCCTGCATGTGCGTACATACAGTGTAATGTGTTTGTGTGTGTGTGTGCTGGATGGTGAATGTGTGGCCAGCACAGGGTGGTGGGGGGCAATATGAGCCGCAGGCTTGGAGAGGATTGCTGCAGATTTCATCCAAGCAGAAAAAGCAAGACATGGGAGCCGCAGGGTAATCAGATTGGGGGGGGGCAAGACGGGACAGCTAAACGTGTAAGAAGAGGAAATGATGGAGTGAGAGAAAGAGAGAGAGAGAGAGAGAGAGTGTAATGGACAAGGAGCAGTAAGGCTCTTTTTAACTCGGTCTCCATGGAAGAGAGATGTCAGTCTGTGTCAGTCCGCTCCACTAACCAGCCTGTAGCAGGAGAAACAGACCTCTCCCTCTCCTTCCCTCTCTTTCTCACACTCGCTTGCTTTCTCGTTCTCTCACTCCCTCCCACACCAGCTCTATCTGCTTTATTGTCTCATTTTTTATTTTTTTTATTTTTTTTTTGGTGACTGCTTTTCCTGCCTCGGTTGAGAGGAGCTGAAACAGCCCACAGCTCTGGGGAACACAACACGAATAAGTCAAAAAAAACAAAAACACAAAAACAAAACAAAACCCACAAGCAGTGAACCAGTCGTCTCTAAAAGGCCGGCGATGTATAGTGCAGGTCTTCTGATCACACCACGGGTGAGTGAGATCAGGCTGTGGAGTAAAGGCCTGAAGCACACTGCCGTTTCCCTCAGTGATGTGTGTGTGTGTGTGAGGGGTGTGTGTGTGTGACTCTTTCAAACACAGAAGGGATCAAATCTTCAAATCCCCTGGAAATGTCAGCCACGTTTAAGGAAATGTCAGTGGAGCTGAGAAGACGCATTTGGCCCGAGCGTGTGCGCACGCGGAGCCGCTCGCTCTCGGGCCAGCGTGGCCGAGGCGATGTGATGTAGGGCAGTCACAACCTGTGGGTGTGATCAGCCTCATCTCCTCCATTTCCACACATCCCCACGGGAGAGTCTCTGTGTGCTTCTGCTGGTATTTATTGCCAAGATTGTTGATCTTATAATCCGCGGCATCTGTACATGAATCAACATCTGCTTTGCAGTGCTATAAAATGTAAACACAAGAGTGATTCAACTCTGAATACCAGTGTAGTGAAGAAAAACAAACAGCTGGCTGTATTTAGTCTGAAGCAAGTTATTGAGCAGGTTTTTATTTTTTTATTATATTTTTTACAATATGAAATTGTAATTTTAAGTAGTGAACAGTGATCCCTGGTCTCATTGGCTTTTTTAAAAATTCTGTGAATAGATGATAATTAATTAAAAAAAGGGTGACATGTAATGTGTGTTGGTTAATTCTTCATACGTAGCTCCAGTTAGTCGCCTCAGGTGATCTCATCTGCAGCTGCTGACATCATCCTGTCTCTATTGATCTCGTGTCGCCTCCGCTGACAAACCCATCGACATCCTCAAGTGTATTTCCTGTCCAGTCTGTCAGCAGCGTTTATGGATATCCCTGCCCCCCCCGCAGCCCCCGTTGACACATGTGCATACACACATGTGAGCCTGCCCCTCCTCTGCTCATCGATGTTTCCTTTTTTGCCTTTGACTCCCTGCTCCTCCTTAACGAATCAGGCCGTTGTTCTTAGATGTGTCTGTATCGGCTCCGGTATCGACGGGCTCGGCTGTGATGGAAGCACTCGCCCCTGGAGAGTCCTGGGTTAGGTCAGAGTGCACGTGTGTATAGATGGAGTTCAAGTGTATAATTGTTCAAGGGTGTTTGTATTTCTGGGGGACGTTGGCTGTGTGTGTGTGTGTGTGTGCGTGTGTGTGCGTGTGTGTGTGTGTGTGTGTGTGTGTACAAAGTGACTGTCATAGCGACTGAAAGGTCTTTCTCCCTCACTCATACAGACACAGAGGCTGCAGGTGCTGCCACCTGTCTGTTTATGTCCTAGCTGCTAATGTCCTGTGATGTATTTAGGCTGCCAGGCTCTCTCCATGTCTTACAACACAATGCATTACCATCTGGCTCCTCACTGATTAGAAATGATAATTATATGAACTTAGGAATTAACCTCAATTAGCAGTACCTTTTGTAGATCTGTCTCATTCCGCCCTCTGACACCTCAGTTTTACCTAACCCGTGTCTGTCCCGGTTCCATTCACGTGCACTCGTCAACATGTGTGTGCACATAAACTCACAGGCACAGTTCTTGATTTAATAAGAGGGCTAATAAGCTGTATTTGTCGTTTTATGTGTCCCTCTATGAAACAGAGCGGGACACTGACGGCCTCCAGTGTCACACCTCTTCTTATCAACTCTTCTTTTTGTAAAACGAACACTTCGTTTATTAAGAAACTATTTTGCATAATCCAGCCAATGATCAGTATTTCATCCCAAATCTGTTTTCTTTTGCAGTTGAAATGCAGAAAGATCTCGGCTCTTGATTTTTAATTTAAATTTTTAGTCTTGTTCCTTCCCTTTCATTTCATTGCGATCATTTTGAACTTCACAAAGGCTACAGTCTACTGCAGTTGACATTGACCGCAGCCATACAGACCCTTAATGTTGTTAACAAACTATTCAGTGTTTCCACCCACAATATTCTATTGAGCAGAAATCATTCACCACACTGGTCACATGTCTGCCATCATCATATGTTTGATTCCAGGTTTCCTCCTCAACTCCAATGCAGCAACTGTTGCTCGCAACCAGCTGTTGATGTAGATATGAGAAGATTCGATTATTAAAGTCTCATAGCCATGACCTGAAAGAGCAGTTATGACACTGTTGGTTCCCTCTCTTTATTTTCTTCTTTCTACTTTCACAATTAAAACGAGCTTCTCACATTTGAGGAGCTGGTTTATGTGCACTTTCAATGAATCAAGAAGACTCACATGCACGTTCTTCCAAAAGTTAGTGAGTGAAGAGGCTGGGTGAGAGAGAGGGAGCAGGAGCAGGAGACAGAAAAGGTTTGCTATGTTTAGTTTTTGGATTAGATGTAATCTCCAGGCTCAGACATGACTATTTACCTGCACATTTTGTTTTTTTTACTCACACCTGACATGTTTGATTAACAAGCAACAACACACACACACACACAAACACGTGAATATACCAATATTTCCGCGGCTGGTTATCATTACGTTAACAAAGGGTGATGTTATTGTTAAGTGAGCTTGGTTTAAATGGTTTTCAATGGTGTTGCATTGGAAGCTTGAAGAAAGGGCAGGACCTGAACCATTACAGGTGGATTACATACATGTGCATGTACATGCACAGGCCAGCAGCCAAAACACTCTGCTTCATGGTGATGGTTATTTCCCTCAAATTCAGTCTATAGGTGTGGGGGGAAAAAACATTGATGCATGTTGATGTGTCACAAACACTTGTGTGTACTTGTGTACGTAATCATTAGCACACACGCACCCACACATACACATACACACACAGCGCACACTCACTCAAGCGAACTTCTCCCCCCTGGCTTTTCATGAGACGTCATTAGGAATGTGTCTGTGTGTTTTATTTTTAGCAGTGTGTGTGTGTGTGTCTGTGTGTGTGTGTGTGTGTGTGTGTGTGTTTGCAGGGGGACTGGAGTCTCATCAGTCTTCAGGGCCCTGCTGCTCTGTCGCTCTGTGTCTCTGTCTCCGGCTGAGAGCTATGTATATTTCATAAGCCCAGGGTGCCTCTTTGTCTTAAGATGGGCTGCACCTCCCCTGCCTGTCTCTCTGCTCCTCGTCAATGGAGGGAGCCATCACAGACTCTTTTAAACCCCACCTCCTCCTCCTCCTCCTCCTCCTCACTGACAGCCACCCTCTGCTTCTCCCACTTCTTTTCATGGTCAACTTGTTTCCCTCCTGCTACCTCATCCCTCTCTCCACAGTGGAGGTGTGCAAAGTAAAGCAGACTGTGGCTGTCAGGAAGAGTCCCTCTCTCTCTCTCTCTCTCTCTCTCCCCCGCTCTCTCTCTCTCTCCGTATCACTTCATCTTTGATTCTGTCTGTCTGTCTGTTATGCGTCTCCATCGCTTCAGGAAAGGGACACTTCCTCACCCACTGCTGCGCCCCCTTCAGTTGTTGTCTTTTTATAGCAGAAATGTGACAGCAGTGTCACAGCAGCTAAAAATAGTTCTGCCGCTGATGGAGCTGGATCAGTACTTAATGCTATATTTGCATCATCGGCCTCCTCTTGTTGCCTAGATTGGGTCATTTCATCAATGTCGTTGTTGTGGCCTGATTAATAACGCAACATTGTTGTTATGTAACATTTTATTCAGGATGAGTTCAGTAGGAGCAGAATCTATCTGGGGATGTTGGTAATTAATCCAGGAGACTTTTATTGAAGTTACTCATCGATTCGGTGGGAATTAATGAACTCATTCTCTCTTTTACAAACTGAGATCGTAATTCAGAAAACATTAAGTTAAGCATAAATTAAGCATGTTTTTGTTTCTTTTATAGGTCAATGTGCTGATTGAGGGTGCATCTGGAGCCAGTCAGCAGGGGGACTCCTCAGGTTCAGGGTCCTCACAGCCTGCAGATAACCACACTCCTTCTTCTCGCCCAGTGACCTCTGAGCCAGACAGAACCGACCAAGCCGATCATCCACTTCCAAGTAAGAACTATCTATCTATCTATCTATCTATCTATCTATCTATCTATCTATCTATCTATCTATCTATCTATCTATCTATCTATCTATCTATCTATCTATCTATCCATCCATCCATCCATCCATCCATCCATCCATCCATCCATTCATCCATCCATCTATCTATCTATTCATTGTTCTGAATCACTTGTCATGACAACAGTCGACCGATAGATGCTGCTGTGTGCGAGCTGAGGAGATCAGGATGATTTCCACACAGTTTGTTATGCAAATGCGCACGGGATTTGAACTTTTCACCCCACTTTGACTGTGTCGTTAAATAGCGATTAAACAATTGCAGTGAAGTATCAACACGGCGCAACACACGCAAAGCCTCTCAATATGACACTTGTCAAACGTTCACACACGTACTTGTAAAACACAACTCACTCGGTTTCTGTTTTTTTCCCCCCCTGTTTTTCATTTGCATTTTTTTTTACCACTGCAAACCTCAGCCCAGACTAATGAATTGTTGGTTTTTAAAGTCTCTTGGCTTTTCCTTCATGTAGTGTTCAGCCAGAAGTGTGAATAAACAGGTTGTTGGGATGCTTGTTGTAGGAGGCGATGGTAGGTACAGAGAGTAAAGAGAGGGTGAACGATAAGGTAGAGGTGTGTGTGTCTCTCTCTGTGTGTGTGTGTGTGTGTGTGTGTGTGTGTGTGTGTGTGTGTGTGTGTGTGTGTGTGTGTGTGTGTGTGTATCCCCAAGGAGGCCATTACTACAGGATTTGGAGCTCAGTGCGTTTATGTGGAAAGTGTTGCTGTCTGCTCGTATCAGTGTAGCTAGACTACTTTTTTTTTTATACCTGGCATCTATTCCCTCTCTCTTTGTCTTTTTTTCTGAAAACTTCTACACTTATGAACAAGAGGGTTTTGTAAATCCTTTTTTTTCTCTTTCTGCCCCTTTTTTTTCCCCTATCCCTTCACTGCTCTATCTGTCACTCCTGCTCACAGCTCTCTCCCATACAGGCTCGGCTGTTTTTATATTTTCTCTGAGGCTATTTCTGTTTAGCCGCGAGGGCCCCCCTGTCGTTTACAGGAACTCATCTCATGCTCTCTTTTTCTAACTGAACACCCCACTTCTCCACCACACACACACACACACACACACACACCTACACACACACACACACACACACACACAGTTGCTCAACCACAGCACACTCAAAGGCATTTGGTTAAACAGCCATGACAAAGGGGGCCACCACACACACACCCACAGACATGCACAGGAACATGCAAAGGACTGACTGTTCCTCCCAGTGGAGCAGTGTGTGTTGAGAACAGGCTTTTCATGAGTTATTCAGATGCTCTCCGTCATGTGTTGTGCTGCAGTCTCTTGGCTTTTCCTTCATGTAGTGTTCAGCCAGAAGTGTGAATAAACAGGTTGTTGGGATGCTTGTTGTTGGAGGCGATGGTAGGTACAGAGAGTAAAGAGAGGGTGAACGATAAGTTAGAGGTGTGTGTGTCTCTGTGTGTGTGTGTCCCAGAGGAGGCCATTACTACAGGATTTGGAGCTCAGTGCGTTTATGTGGAAAGTGTTGCTGTCTGCTCCTATCAGTGTAGCTAGACTACTTTTTTTTATACCTGGCATCTATTCCCTCTCTCTTTGTCTTTTTTTCTGAAAACTTCTACACTTATGAACAAGAGGGTTTTGTAAATCCTTTTTTTTCTCTTTCTGCCCCTTTTTTTTCCCCTATCCCTTCACTGCTCTATCTGTCACTCCTGCTCACAGCTCTCTCCCATACAGGCTCGGCTGTTTTTATATTTTCTCTGAGGCTATTTCTGTTTAGCCGCGAGGGCCCCCCTGTCGTTTACAGGAACTCATCTCATGCTGTCTTTTTCTAACTGAACACCCCCACTTCTCAACCACACACACACACACACACACACACACACACACACACACACACACACACACACACAGTTGCTCAACCACAGCACACTCAAAGGCATTTGGTTAAACAGCCATGACAAAGGGGGCCACCGCACACACACCCACAGACATGCACAGGAACATGCAAAGGACTGACTGTTCCTCCCAGTGGAGCAGTGTGTGTTGAGAACAGGCTTTTCATGAGTTATTCAGATGCTCTCCGTCATGTGTTGTGCTGCAGCTCACACTAACCCGACACGGCCCATTTCCTCCGCTCAGGCTGGAAACGTGACACAAGACACGCTCGCAATGTTCACACAGAATAGAGATCAGTCATGAAACTATCTGTCTGTCTGTCTACCTATCCATCCATCAATCGAATTATGCCTGTTATGCCTTTAATGGTTTAATGGATGGGGGGGGGGGCTTTCATACAACACTTCAGATTGAATTTGCGTCTTTGTGAATGTGACGTTGTGAGAAGGAGAAATTCGAACATACCGTCAGATCAATAATTGTTTGACAGATGGAGGAAAGAAACAACCAGCTCTCATTTAAAATGGCTAAACATTGTGTGGTTGATCATGAGCCTTCAACCCCGGAGCAAAGTGGAAATCACAGAAAGCTTCTCATACAGTCAGTCAGCCAGTCAGGCTCAAAATAACCTCAGTCAATACATCACTATCAGTGATGAGGGGCCAGGAAAGCAGGGACACACACAGGACTAATATAAAGAGCAGGATGTATGGTGAGTAAATGTGTACGTTACCCTATTCTTTGTCTGTGTGCTACACATTACTGCTACACACGACTCTTATCACGTGTGTGAAATCAGCGTTTTCGCAATATCCTTTCTTCTGTCTTTTGATTCTGTCATACTTGGCAAATATGCGTGGGGATAGGCATGTTTACCTTTGTGTGTGCATATGTGTCTTGGCATGCTTTTGTCTCAGAGTGACACTGACGTGCTGCTGATGTGATCGTCGTCTTGAGGAAAGCTGTGAGTGTGTTTTGATTGCAGCGGCACAGCTGGACCTGGCAGGCCCCGTGCGCTTGGCTGCTGGCCAGTTCAATACAATCACAATTACCCACTGAGGGAGCACGCAGCACCACCGAAGACGGGGCGTGGGTGCCGGTCGGGGCACAGAGGGGGGGTAATTCCCAATATCTGGCAACCTGCATTTTCTTGGGTGGAGGATCGATGTCTGAGCTGTTGCTTTAGCTGCTGTGGTTAACCGTTCACATTAAGGGTAGTGCATGGAGAACACAGCAGTTAGGATCAATCCATGTTCAGAGAGCACATGTACCACACACCAGAGGAGGAACAGTCTGTCCGTTAGTGGGTGATAACAGTACGTCTGGAAGAATAGACCAGCAGGTGGAGCAATTACAGGAGCAGTGAAAGGGAAACGGAAATAATAAATTGCAGTGTTTCCATTGTCCCCCAGTCCACAAGATCTTCTCTTTTGGAGCAAACAAGCTGGATGGACATCATGGATGTGTTTTTGTTTCAGTCATTCAGGAATAATCACAGGGTCCTTGAGAAACGGCTCTGCACAATCCTGGCGGGCATGGGGGAAATCAGGCAGGAGACAGTGGGTTTGGCTCTGTGCCACGGTTATTAGCCACTCACAGGGTGGGCACGGGTTTATGCCCCGACTCTCGCTCGCTCACTGTGCGTGCACGTGTGCGCTTCACGTGTTTGTTTGTGTGAACGTGTGTTTGTGTGCGTGTCAAAGCGTTTGATTTAGGATTCTCCTCCGGTCACACTGACCTTATTGTGCAGTCACTCCTGCTTGATTTGAACCCAGTCCAACACATTCCTGTCTCCAGGAGCCTGAGAAACAGGCCAGTATGCCCCATACTCTCTCTCTCTCCCTCTCTCTCTCTCTCTCTCTCTCTCTCTCTCTCTGGATGGGTTTGATTTAGTGACTGGTTTTCCATCCAGAGCCTGGGAGCCAGGAGAGCTAGTAGATCTGGGGAGAGACCTATAGATTCACAGCCAGCAGAGCACGTCATTACTCGGCCATAGTTCATCAGCAGATACAGCAGCGTGCGGTGCTAATAGATGAGAGCTGTCAACATACAGGAAGTAATAAACCTCACATAATTCGTTCCTCGTTATTATTTCCTTCTCAGGAATTGCATTAATGATGATGATGGCAAACCGCATCTGAGTGAATATTTGTTGTATGTATGTATGTACATACGTATGTAAAATTATATATATATATATATATATATATANNNNTATATATATATATATATATATATATATATATATATATATATATATATATATATATATATATATATATATATATATATATATATATATATATATATATATATATATATATATATATATATATATATATATATATATATATATATATATATATATATATATATATATATATATATATATATATATATATATATATATATATATATATATATATATATATATATATATATATATATATATATATATAATTTTATTTTTTTATTTTTTTTGTGGGTGTGTATAAAATTCAGTCCATTTCCAATCATGTCCTTGTTGATCTTGGGAGAACCTATATGTGGTTCTAGATGAGGCATTGTGAGGTTCAGACACAGTGAAGAGCAGTGAGGTCAGGTTACAAACATGATTCAGCAGTCGCCCTCAAGAAGATCAAGACCACTTAGTGAGAGACCTCTAGCCGCTGACCTTTGACCCTACATTCACCAGAAAACAGGTGTTCCAGCAGAGTCAGGGCTCACTGCCTGCACGCACAGAGCTGGATGATATCTGTGATGTGTCTGTTGTCTGTCGAGTCTTCATTTCCAGCCAAGGGACAAAAATGAGGAACAACAACTAAACAACTTGCAGCCACAAAAGATTTAGAGTTGAGATCAATTCACAGTTGATCAGTTTGAACAAAACACAGCGTTATCAGTGCTGATATCAAACCAAACTGAGCAATGCTGGATTTCTTTGTCTTTTTCCTCTTCTCTTTCTTCTCATGTCATGATTTTTTCCCGCTCTCCTTATACCCACCCCCCCCCATCCCCCGCTTCTGAAACCACACAACTCCATCATCCCATCACATCCTGTCTCCCTCTCCACCTCCGCGCTCTCCCCCTCTTGTCTCTCTGCTCTTCCAGCCTTCATCCTCTCGACCTGTCCTCCGCTGTCGGCCGACTTGGCTCAGGCTAAGTGCTTTTTGCTGTCTCTGCTGCTGCAGGTGGGGCTGTAATAAAGCGTGTCAGTGGGCGCCGTGGGTCACACTGTCACATGCTCTTTGACTTCCCTCTGTTAACTCCCCCCTCCCTCGCTTTCCCTCTACCACCCTCCCCCCATCCCTCCTCTGCCGTTTTCCTCCAAGATCCTCTGCCTTTATTCTTTTCTTGTCCTCCCCCATTTCGTTTCGCTCTTACCCGAAACGGTGCTCCTTGACTTGTCTCTCTCTCTCTCTCTCTCTCTGTCTCACTCTCTCACTCTATCACTCACTCTTTGGTTTCCTTGCCAACGGCACTTTCAGGAACGTGATGAAGAAGAGCAGCAACAGGAGACATCCCGCGCAACAACCCTGCACGCACACACACACACACACACACACACGCACACACACGCACACACGCACACACACGCACACGCGCGCGCACACACACACACAGAGTCCATGTAAATGACTCCAGGTGAGGTTGTATTGTTTGCCCAGCTGCTCCTGCTAACCAGCCTCTCCTGTTCCATAGTAAACCAGCAGGCTGCATGGAAATTAGCTTCCACTACACAAAACAGTTTTCTCTCCTGTTCGTTCCTCTCTTTGTATGTTTGCACGCAGTGTATGTGTATGTGTATGTGTATGTGTATGTGTATGTGTATGTGTATGTGTATGTGTACTTGTACTTGTACTTGTATGTGTACGTGTACGTGTACGTGTACGTGTACGTGTATGTGTATGTGTATGTGTATGTTCTATCTTTACGTGTGTGTTTTTGTATGTGTTTGTGTGTGTGTGTGTATGTGTGTGTGTATGTGTACTTGTACTTGTACTTGTTCTTGTACTTGTTCTTGTACTTGTACGTGTATGTGTATGTTCTATCTTTACGTGTGTGTTTTTGTATGTGTTTGTGTATGTGTGTGTATGTGTGTGTGTGTGCAGCTTCCAACAGAAATGGCTTGTCCCATCATATCTTACTTGTTTGAGCCACAGGATGGCAATACTGAGTCCATTCTTTACAGGAATCCTCTTCCACCACTTTCTCTATGAGCAACTGTTTATTCACACACACACACACACACACAGAGAGAGAGAGAGAGAGAGAGAGAGAGAGAGCCCTCTTTAGTCAGCCCAGGCTTGTAAGGTGACAGAATGCGGTGAATAATTTAGTCCTGGCCATGTTAATGGCTGACAGCGAACACGGCCTTTCTGCTCTGCTGTTGGCCCATTACTAGAACATTCTGTTTCACTCTCACTGCTTCTTCCTCTTCATTGTCCCTTCCTCCATTTATAGGCTTCACATGACTGCAGCCATCCAAATGTCACTGTTCCTGATCACAGCAGTATTATTGTATTAGGAAATATAGTCATCTCCAATATGAAATAAAAATGGTTTCCTATAAATATTAAAAGGGTCTGTGAAATGAAGCATCAGTTCCCTATTTTTATTTGATCCTTGAACATGCGGGACAGTTAAGAACACAATAAACAATATGGCTTCACCTTTACCAAATACATTTGCATTTTGATGGTTGCAGCAATGTATATTAACCTGTGTGTGTGTGTGTGTGTGTGTGTGTGTGTGTGTGTCTGCCTGACTAGGCCCAGTCAAGCACCTGACAGCGAACACGGCCTTTCTGCTCTGCTGTTGGCCCATTACTAGAACATTCTGTTTCACTCTCGCTGCTTCTTCCTCTTCATCGTCCCTTTCTCCATTTATAGGCTTCACATGACTGCAGCCATCCAAATGTCACTGTTCCTGATCACAGCTGTATTATTGTATTAGGAAATATAGTCATCTCCAATATGAAATAAAAAATGGTTTCCTATAAATATTAAAAGGGTCTGTGAAATGAAGCATCAGTTCCCTATTTTTATTTGATCCTTGAACATGCGGGACAGTTAAGAACACAATAAACAATATGGCTTCACCTTTACCAAATACATTTGCATTTTGATGGTTGCAGCAATGTATATTAACCTGTGTGTGTGTGTGTGTGTGTGTGTGTGTGTGTGTGTGTCTGCCTGACTAGGCCCAGTCAAGCACTATTAATGTTGTGATGGCCCCAGCGGGCCTCATTTCCATGTGTGACGTGGGTGAAAAAAATAATATGTCCCTGACACTAATGCAATCACATGCACTAAGCAAATCATATCTCCCCACTTCTACATCCCCATTTGTTTGTTCCGCTTGCCGTTGGTGCGTGAGGATGCGTCATGTGGTGTACGTGGTTTGTGCAGGCTGTGAGTGTTTTTTTTTTCCCGTATGCTCTGCCTCACTCCATTTTTGTTCTCCGATACAATCAGTCTGAGTGTGTTTGGTGTAGCAGGAGCCGCGGAGCCTGGTGTAGCGAGCTGCAGCAGTAGTGAGGTCTGGCCTGGCTCACATGGACTGGAGGGGAATTGGGAGTGACGTGTCCGTGGTGAGACAGCCCATAGCTGGGACTCCCCACCAGCCTCTCCGGCTCCAGCCTGACTGATAGAGACCAGCTGGGTGTGGAGAGGAGGTGCTCCATCCATCTCCTGGCCCTCTCTCTCTCTCTCTCTCCTCTCCTCTCTTCTCTTCTCTCTCTCGAGGTTCAGTCTGTCACATCAAAGCACTCATCTCCTCATTCCTGTGTTTCTTCTTACCTCTGCTATACTTATCACTTCCTGCCTACTGCATTTGTTCCTCTAAACCTCTCCACCCCTCTCCTGCTGTTTTTTTTTTTACTGTCTCAAATATTCTTCCTTCTCCTCCTCCTCCTCCTCCTTCATCTTTCCATCTCTCACATGCACAAGCACATCCAGAACTCTCGAGGCAGGGTCATGAATGAGGCGTGCTGTTAATTAGCCGGCAGTGGCTGTTGTAGCAATGTGATGGTAGGGTGTAATTAATTAGGTGGCATGTGCACAGTGGGAGAAAACGAGGGAGAGGAGGGATGGAGCGAGAGAGAAATAGCGGCTATCAGTCCTCCTTTTATCCTCTGAGCTTAGATGAGTTCCCCTAATGAGAAAAAATGAGATGCTACCAAGCGGGGAAGAAAGCATTTTGTCCTTTATATGTTCTCGCTGCCTCGGCGCCGCGTGGCGTTCTGTCACTGCCTTGTTCTCTTTTCATCTGCCTATCACATCCAGGCTATTGCTGGTGGGGTGCCACCGAGTTACAGTCACCAGGCATAGAGCTCCCACAGTAGACTGAACACAGCCTCTGGGAAATGTCCACATGCGTACAGCAGTGACATCTACAGCACACAGCACAGATGGTAGCATATACAGCACCTAACACTTGCATTCATGTTGTTCATTGTTGGGCTTTTAGGAATTCTCTTGTCATGAAGGCTGCTGTTTTACTGTGTGTGTGTGTGTGTGTGTGTGTGTGTGTGTGTGTGTGTGTGTGTGTGTGTGTGTGTGTGTGTGTGTGCGCGTGTGCGTGTGCATGTGTGTGTGGTTTTGTTGATGGAGAAAACAAAGGAGGTGTGAGATGGTGAGATCTGGAAAAGGCATAGAGACGTAGGAGGCGTGCAGGAGGTTCACTCACAGCTCTAATGAGCCTCTCCTTAGTTCAACACCGACTCCTTGACCTCAATCTGAAGCACCACTGTGGGTGTGTGTATGTGTGAGTGTGTGTGTCTGTTAAACTGAATGTGCGTGTGTGTGTGTGTCAAAGGCGTAACCCCAGTACGAGGTGTCTGTTTACAGTAACTGCAGAGAATCTCAACTGGTGTCAACGCGTCTGCTTTGACAGTGTTAATAATGTGTAGGTGCACACACACACACACACACACACACACTTACTCATACACTCGCCTAGGGGACGCAGATGTTGATTGGCTGGCCTGGCTTGTCTGATCCTGCGTGGCTGAAAGTGTCCTGTAGGTGACAGGTTTATGGAGCGTCTGCACATGTCAGCTGAGATGGACAGCTATTTACAGCACGGCGTTAGACACCGCGGACGCTGGCAGTTAGCATAAATCCCCCGGTGGGTTCAGCCAGTGGTTAATACACATTGGCGACAATGTTAAAACGTAAATCAACACACACACACACACACACAGAGACAGGGTGCATACAGCTGGTGATCACTCAGTCCTTTTTAACCTTGTTAATGCCGCCGTCGGCACACAGACATAGACAACGCACAGACGTCACACACATGCTGGAGATCTGTATCTCAGTTATTTACGGGGCCCCCGCCATCGCATTAACAACCGCCACTTGCTTTTCCTCCAACTGTCTCTCTCTCTCTCTCACTCTCTCTCTCGTCCCCTTCAACTATCATTTAGCTTTACGAGGTGTCCTAAAAGAGGCCTGAGATGTGTGCCCCTCCCTCCCCCCCCCTTTCTGTCAGAAATATTGATATCCCCCATAAGTCAGACGCAGCCCTCTCTGTTACTGAGGAGAAATTGATGAGAGAAAGGTGTGTGTGTGTGTGTGTGTGTGTGTGTGTGGGGGGGGTTATAAGTTTGGCTGTGTATATACTGGAGACAGTGTTTGTGTGAAATGAGGCCTCCACACGTGTGTAGACAGACTTATTAAGGCAAAAGAGGGGAGGTGGGTTTGGCAAAGCGAAGGAGAAGACCACTAATCAAGATATAACAGAGACAGAGATGTGGACAGACACAGAGGGGGTGGGGGGGTACAGATTCCCCCCCCCCCCCCCCCCCCCCCCCCCCCCCCCCCCCCCCCCGATCTGTTTATTTCTTTATGAGCTTTCCATCTCTGTGATTGTGTTGCTATAAACCAGAGGTCAGCGTCAGAGTGGCTGTTTATAAGGTCCAGCACTCAGAGCCAGCGCATCGTGAACCTACATGAACCTGTCCTCAGCCTGTCCTCAGTTTGTGTGTCTCTTCCGTGCTGATTTGTGTTTGCGTGTGTGCGCGTCTGTTATCCGTCATCTGTCTTACACCCTATAGCAGGAGAATCAGAGCCTGGCTCTCTTTGCTTTGAGCATTACACTGTGTTTGTGTAGCCACGTATATGTATGCTCAGGTGTGTGTGTGTGTGTGTGTGAGCAGCAGGTGCAGTACAACCTGTTCCTGCAGGTGAGAAGCAACAACAGCATCGGGCTTTGCTATCACACAAACCCACCTGCTCATTGTTCACTGTGGAACTTATGCTCACATCATTTGTTTGTTTTTTTTTTAATGCAAACTGCATTATCACTCAGTGTGTGTAGCTGCTACAGGAGATCAGTGTAATCTCACATGAAGAGATGTTAAGTCAGCGTCACTGTGCGGTTCGACCCAGGTTGAGCTGTGCTAACCTGGTGAGCGAACAGAATTTGATCTCTTCAGATGTGGCTAAGTAGAGTGATTAGTAAACTGGTCGACTGTGTTGATTGTCTAGTCTGTACACAGTGCGTATGTGTGTGCAACAGTGTTTGTGTTTTTTTTCTTTTCTCCCCTTCTCTCGGGAATAAAGGAAAGGTTTGTTTGATTAATTAATGCCGTTAGACGTGAATGTAAATGATCAAAGGGGCGTCTTTAATTATTCATGGGACGCCATTGCTTATGAATTAGGACACCTGCATCGTCGCTTCAGCTCAGACACTCGCTCATGCACACGCGCACATGTGCACACGCTGACAGTGCACATCCGGGGGCGCGACCCGGCGTGTTCAGACAGGCCCGTGTGGCGGCGCCGTCCGTGTGCACCGCTGTGCGCTGGGATGCAGGTCACTGCAGGTTCATGCCAGTGTTATTAGGTTATGTCGCCGCTCGGGCTTTGGATCAAACGTTTTGATTAGGTTACCGCGCGGCGCTAAAGCTCAAACTGTCACCCCGACTGTATGATGCATCTCCACGGAGACGAGAGAAAAGCTCTGATCTGATTACCCCCGACTGCTGTCATCCCAGAGTTAAGGAGAGGGCTCGGTGGCGTGAATAAGGTGAGAGGAGTCAGAGATGAAGGGGAAAGGTTGCGGCACAGGAACAAAGAGGGATAACGGTGGAGGAGGAAAACAGAACGGAACGAGGTCTGGTGCAAACAACAGAGCGCTCGATAAAAGGCGGTATTATTTGTCTTCTTTATTCCTCTTCTTCCTCGCTTCTCCCCTCATCATCGGCAGCATCCAACTGCTGCACACATGGACCCTTGTTGCCATGGATATGAGGAATGGTTCTCCTGTTCCGCTCGATGGGGCTGGGTGATAAATGGCGGGATGAGGAGGAAGTTAATAATTCATCCCGTGGAGGGAGCGAGCGTGGTGGGGAGCGTTACCTAGCATAATGGGTTAAGTGCAGCAATTGCAGTGTGGCGAGCGATAGACTCGCAGGAGGTGATATATAAAAAATGAATAAAGGCTGAGTGGAGCCTGCTGGGAAGGAATTGTCGGGGGACTGTTGGGCGGAGGAGGGGGTTTTGTGTTGTGTTTTGGGATAAAGGCTTTGTCATTTCTGGAAGTTATAGGATTGTAAAGACCAGGTAAAAAAAAAAAAAAAAGTTGAGACTTAACAGAGCTTCCTCCAGGCTTTCAGTCAAGATCTCCTCCCACACCACTTTTCCTCGACATGAAGAACAGCTCAATAGGCTTGGAGCTTTGAAGTGCGACAGCAGCGTGTGACAGATGAAGCTGCAGGAGAACAGAGGTGGAGGGCCTTGCTGTGGATCCCGCGCCGTCCTCATCAGTGACTCATTGACACTTGCGTATGCATCAAGAAAGGGATGTGTGCACACAGACCTTCTCCACCAGTCCTCATCATCTGACAGCGTGTGTTTATTGTTATATTACTATTCGCCATTTTCCCCATTGTGCCCAGTGGGTGTAATGGGAGGGATAGAAAAGAGCGCAGGTTTTAGCCCACACCTCCACTAGCATTAACATAGCACCTGCTTCACATCTTCTTAACAATTGATGAGGCGCTACAGTCTTTACGCTGCCTCTGATCCCCTCTCCCTCCATCTTACCCTCCGCATCTTAGACTTCACTGAGCCCGGCTATCTCTCTCATCGTGCAGTCACAGGCGTACAGTACAGGCACAGGGTTATGCAGGGGTCACTGTATTGTGCTAATCCTAGGGAACATATCAGATCAGCTTGATTTCATTACTGTCCCTATGATGCCCCATATGCAGCGGTACAAAGCTGCTTAGACTGATCCTGGAGCTGGTGGCCATTGTGTGTGTGTGTGTGTGTGTGTGTGTGTGTGTGTGTGTGTGTGTGCGTGTGTGTGCGTGCATTATTGAATACATGGACCCAGTGGCATATTTGGCTTGTGGTTTCTTTTCATTTCTTCTCCACTTTGCTTTGAGTGCCTGTGTTCTGGAGCAGAGTTTCTTTTCTCTGCCTCCGTGTGCCTGATAAGTGATGCAGATAGCAGTGATGGATAATGCTGCCTTACACACACGTGTGCGCATACACAGGCAGACGCACGCACACACACACACACACACATTCAAACGCACAAAACCTCCCTTCTGCTAAACTGCATGTGCCTGTATATATGTGTTGAGGGGGCCGTTAGTATCCAAACAGAAGACCCAGCATTGAGAGAAGACATGTAGAGGAAGGATGAAGGGAGAAGTGAACGAGGGAACAGATGAGGGATAGGAAGAGGGATAAGTGGAAGGAAAGAAAGAGGCTGTGATTATTCTCTGCAGGTGGAAGGAAATAACACCTCCCGGAGCTCAGTAATCACCATGTTCAAGTACAAACATTAACGAGAAATGGAAGGAACATGTTAAATTATAATTTTCCTGTTTTGTTGTTTGTTTTTCAAAACACCATCACCACAGTGTTTTCCACAATGACAGGCGAGTGTTGAACAGGTACAATACGAGTCGGCTGTAAGCAGATGTGATAAAGCAGGAGAGTGCAGGTCATTGCTCTCCTGTCGTCCACTCACTCATGTCATTATGTTTTATGAGCTCTTATTGTCATCGCCACACAGCGGGGTTACACAGCCGCTACTGCGAGCGGCGACGGGGGTGGGCACGTACAACGTGACACGCAGAACCCACCCACATTTTAAACACACATATACACTCTGACACCCCCCCGATACCTAGTGTTGATGTTACCCTGCAGGCACCAACTTTTTTGTGATGCTCTGTCTGACAACTTTGTCAAATCCCCCAAAATGTTATACACATATGTGAACACGCAAGTGCACACTGATGCACGCACACACACACACAAACACATACACATGTACAGACTTGTGCACCACCCAGGTTGCCTTTGTTCGCAGCATCTGTTTCCTTTGGTGATTAATTGCAATTAGTGAGAGGTTTGAAGGCCTGTGGAAGAACACAGCACGAGGAGAAACATCAAGATTAATGAGGGGAGGCATTCATCACAATGAGAGGGGGGAGGCAGAGAGGCAGAGAGTGACACGGGGAGTGGGGGGGGGGCAGACGGAGAGGGTACAGAGAGAGAGAGAGAGAGGGAGGAGAGAGAGGGAGATGGAGGAAGAAGAGGGGTAAGGGGATAACACTGTAAGAGAGGAGGGGGGTTGAGCAGGGAGGGATGCTCAGATGTTAATGACGTAGGAGATGGGAAAAGCGGAGGAGCGTGACATGAAGCAAAAGAGGGAGAGTGAGCAGATAGAGAGGAACGACAGAGCGAGAGAGAGAGAGAGAGAGAGAGAGACAGAAGGGGGGTAGTTGTCAAAGCTCAGGCCACAGAGCAACACCACAGGGGACTGATTAAATATGGAAATTATAATTGCTAATTGACCTTTATTAATCAGAGCAATGGAGGGGGGAATTGTTGTCTCCCTCTGTCTGTGTGTGTGTGTGTGTGTGTGTGTGTGTCTGTATGTGGGGTTGTGTATGTATGAGCATGCTAAACAGTGTGTGTTTGTGTGTGCTTGTGAGTGTGCGTGTGGTTGTTTGATCCCATCACGCAGCTCTCTCCTGTCTCTCATGTTTAAACATAGCATAATGGGTAAAGCAGCTAGAATGAAACACAAATACACACACGCGCGTGCACGCACGCACACACAAACAAACAAACTGGGTGATAATGAGAGTGTGAGTGTTCTGGATTAGGAAAAGCTAAATGGGGTCAATGTGGCACCTCAGTCTTTGGGCTGCCAGATGTGCAGTCACTAAATGCATGGCCGGCCCCTCATACACATGTGCACAGGTTCTTTCCCTCGCTTTCTTCTTTTCTACCTTTTTACATATTTTTCATGGTTGACACTAAGTTCCATTCTACATCAGAGGCAGAGTTTCTCCACTTTGCCTGGCTCCTAATGGATTTACACCGATCAGCCTCAGCATTATTAAACTGATTTTAACATTGATGATCTATTTGTATCTGTATTTTTTACATAAAGTTAAAAAGCCATTAAAATTAATTTAGAACCACAGACAAGTTTTAAATCTCATTCACGATGCCTCAGAATGAAATCAGTGAAAACAGGTGGCAGATATACAGCGCTCAACACCAATATTGAAGCCACTTACCTGTTTTGATGTATCTGTTTATTTCACAGATTCAAATGGTCCCACCTGCATTTCCTGCACACACACACACACACACACACACACACACACACACACACAGAGAGAGAGAGAGAGAGAGAGATGTCTTGTTTGTCAGATCACACAGATTTGATTAGAGGCTCCCTAAATTCATTAACCCAATGTGATTTAGCCAGCTGTCATTAGAGCCGCATGTAAACTGGTCTGAAGTGGTTTGATTTGGTTTCAGCTCATCAAATGCATCAGGTTCATTCACCATGAGCTCTGCAGGCCGAACCTTGAAACATTAACCCTCAGTAATACTCCTCCTCCATTCTAACCACAAAACATTCGCTATTTCAACAAAAGCTCACTCTCTGCCTTTATGGACCAGATGCTGTTGGGTGAGATAGTGTGCTCCATTTTCACCAGACTCTTCACGGCCAGGTGACGAAAACAACTGTTTACAAAACAACTGTTTACAATACAACTGTTGACAATAGACAGATGTGTTGTTACTCTCTTACTCCTGCCTTGATCTGCACTGCATCCTGAGTGTCATTCCTGATCCCCAGGAAACAGACGCTCGTCCCCTCTAAACCCCGGCTTCTCTAATCCTGTTAACTCAGCTCAGGATCCAGCTGCAGTTACTGACCCCCCAATACACACACACACGCACACACACACATACATGGGCCCCTAGACCACAAAGACACCATTGTTACATGGTCCAGAGGTGGCAGTGAGGGTGAGAGGTCAGCCATCAGAGGAGAAAAGATAGGACACGCACATTCCTGGGCGCACACACACACACACAAACACACACACACACTGTGTTTGTTGCGCTCTCTCTTTCTCCCACACATCACCACGCGTCATCCGATCTGTTCTTTCACATTTCCAATCTTCATTCAGTTCGGCTTTCCTCACGTCGCTGCACATGCACATGCTATACACTCGCCCCTCAGCAGAGAGAGAGTGGCCTGGCTCTGCCCTCCTCCTCTGCTGTGAGTGAGGAACTCACCTCTCCTCGGAGACAGGATCTGGTGTCTTTAGAAGGGCAGCAGAGCCGATCAGCTTTGACTTTGGCTCTTGCCAGTTTCCTCACCACTACACAACTGATGAGACTCGAGGCAGTGGACCAGACATAATGTTGCTCTGCCTCGTCTGTCCAGAAGAGGGCACTCAGCATAGCGGCGCAGAGGTTCCTCTTCCTTTTTGTCATAACTGCTGACTTTGCCGCTCATCTGTGCAGGAATAATAGCTGAAATCAACCGCCGCACAATGCTAATGGCATTTGAATTAGAGCGTTTCTAAATTAATTAGGTAAGTAAAGTATGCAGCGCTTAAAGTGTCACTGTTGATAAAGCTATGTTCCTGTAAGCAGTCGGGGGAATCGACAGACTGATTTGTTTGGCGTTATCAATCTGGGTTAGGCTTTGCTGGCTCTGGGCCTGCGTCATCTCTGTGTGTGTGTGCGCGTGTGTGTGTGTGTGAGGTTTGCTCGTATGGGTGTTTGTGTATGTGTGGTTCCCGTTGGGTAGGGAGACAGTTTGATTGAGCTCCGCACCGTAAAGCTGTCTATTTGCCAGACGGTTTGTCTCCTAGCCAACACTGTGCAGCAGAGAAGAATACAATGATTATCTGTCACGGTGCAGAAGCGCTCTTCATCAGTCTGACGAGCGAGAGCCCCGACAGCCCCTGCACCAACCTCAGACCACACATTGACTCGTCCAACCTCAGGACCTGGTCAACTCTAATTATGCTTTATCGGTTCTTTTGTCTTTAAGGTAAAATCAGGTTTTACCTGTTTATTTGTTACACACGTTTCAGTCTTCCTGGCCTCGCCGGAGCGCGTGCTGTATAAAGCTGTTTACCTGACCCCAGATCAGCATGTGCCCCTTATTTGATTTAGTGTATGCGTCTGCAATGCAATCATATTCCGACAGGAGGGCGAGAGGAATGTCAGTAACCTTTAACCTCCACAGTCATTAATGTGTGGAGGGTGGGGTGATGGCGGGGCGGTGGGGTAATTGGTGTGTGTGTGTGTGTGTGTAAGCTTGAGTCCAGAATGGTCAGCGCGGACATGATTTATCACATATTAGTGCAGAGAGGAGGGGGACGCAGGTCTCAAAAGCCTGGGGTTGCAAGGTCAGGTCAAAGGTCGTGAGAGGTCAGAGTGCTGAGTGGCTATCAAAGAGCACCCCGGGAGCTTGATACGACCATTCAGGTCATATCAAGGCGTCCAGGCTTCCAGGGACTGACTGCCCAGGCAACAGTATGTCAACGTGCACACGCCTCGCTCTCAGTCTGCTGTAGGTGGAGTGTCGAGAAGATAAGGTCAGTGTGGTTGGTCAAAAGGTCAAGGGAAATAACCGTTCGATCAGACGCACACGTTAGCAATCCAGCGTCGGCTACCTCTCCACAGACTGATGCACAAATACGCATCTGAACCAAGTGTGCTGGTACACTCAAACAGACACGCACAAGCAGACAAAGCCCCACAAAGGCAGCTAATTTCACACTGACTCTGCTGGGGCCCTGTTTGGGCACGGCTGTGAAGCACAGACAGAGAGACAGATGGTGCAGGGCTGGCAGGGGGAGTTTCTTCTGTCCTCTGTGCACGCGTGTGTGTTCGAGTGTGTTTGTGTGCACATGTAACCGTAAAACCGATTGTTTATGAGCATCGGTGCTTGTGTGCGTGCATTCCCCTGTGTCTTTGTGCATTTTCAAACATCACTTTATGCTCCGTGCACCAGCGGCGGCGAAGCCTTCAGCTGCGTTAGCGCTGTGCTCCCTGTCGTCATGCTCGCCCGGTGTGATGAAAGGTCACCGCCAGCACGACCCCTGTGTTGTCACAGACAATTTTCACACCAGTGACAATGTTTACTAAGAATTTTCCCTCTCTGAGATTTCAGCATGGAGACTGAGCACACTGCCTGAAATTTAAACAACATGGCAGTGATTGAAACAACATAATATATTAAATGTTTCACTCATGTTTTGCTGGTGGAATTTTTTGTGTATATGTGCATGTGCATGCACATATTTCTTTGTGTCTGTGCACGTGTGGCTGCTGTGACTGAACGGATGCCTTGATGGATTGTGCATGAGTAAAACCTGTTAGTGCACTTAGCTTGGCTGGATTGGGAAGGTAGAGAAGAGGATGGAACCAAGATGGTAATGTGATATCAGTGAGATGGAGGTAAAGGACAGGAGAAGATGAGTGATGCAGGAGGTGGTCGTATGCTGTTTAGTAGCAGGTCGCATTACTAATCAGCCAACAGACAGGTTGACAAATAGAGGCGCTGACTGACTGGCAGTGGGGCTCGCAGGCAGCCAGACGGGTAGATGGACAGGCAGACAGCCAGCGAGCCAACCAGGCAGACAGGGAGCCAGTGTCATCCCGCACTGGGAGAGCAGGAGAAGTGAGACGGGTTCATATTCCCAAAGACAGGTGGCCGGGACACACAGTGCCACTGCTGCCACCTGGCAATCAGTACCTTGCTCTCCCTTGTTCTTTCTGTCAGCCATAATGTTGCTCTCAGCTCTTGACTTGGTCTTCATCCAAAGCTCCTGCTGTGGCAGTAGAACACTGACGTGAAGGACAGAGAATCCTCTCCTTTAAAGGCTCCTTACGCCCCGTTGTGGGCTAAATAGTTCAGGCAGGCAAAAAGGCAGCATGTTAACAATTAGTGAGGACCATCATCCGGCCTTTCTCAGGCTCAGAGGGGCCAGGCAGGTAAGCTCTCTGTCCCCATCAGTCTAGGGCATTGCTGTGTGGGCAGGTTGGGGTTGGGGGTGAAGGGGGGGGTGCACAGTTCTCCGACTCCCCCGAGGAGCAGAGGCCACCTGCTCCCATTCACCGCTCCACAGCCCGGTCTGACCACCGCCCTGCTAGCACCACTCAGGCTAATTAAACTCAGTGTGGCACATGCACTCTTACTCCCACTCACACCGAGAGACTCACACACGCCAGTTCACATCTACTGTGCGTGCGCGCGTGTGTGTGTGTGTGTGTGCGTTTAATAAAGCAAATACACGCACAAAGAGAAATCCACCCACGCGTGGATGGATAGAAGACGAACGCAAACGTTGTATAACCTGGTAACAGAAATAAGACGAATGCACACAAACGCACGCACCTGACTTCCTGCTGCCAACAGATTGGCCCACCTTTTGGGTAGGAGTGCTCCATTTGGCGTCCATCCACAGCTTTTCTCCTCCGATCACACACCGTACCAGGCAGGACAAACCTGTCCCTTCTGTAATGAAGACAAAGTCTTCTGTCGCGTCATGTGGACACTGGTTTGACCTGTGCAAAATGTAGAAAGCCAGCCGTGCTTACACAGCACATCCTCTAATGTCCACGAGTCAGCAGTTCAGTGTTGGATAGTGGACTCCCCACTGGCTGTTTCAAAATGATCAACTGCAAACAGCTCCTGACTTTCAGACTTATCAGACTGCTCATTTTCAATAAGGCCTATAAAGACATATGGGACAAATGTTCCTGATCATCATCCTGATACATCCTGAACAGTGAATCTCCTCAGTGGAGACCACACTGCATGAACAGTCCCGTCCACCAGAAAACTAAACAGGAAGGAAGCAAAGCTAACAGCTGACGACCCCATGTCCCCACCCTTCTTTATAAACCCTCTTAGATTTCACCTCAGGTTCATGATCTTCACGTTTGAGCCCTGTTTCAGTATCATGGCAAAACTGGGCAGGAATCAAATCCCACGACTGCTGGGCAACACGGCATCATCTCATGAAAGACAAACACTGAGTTCATTGTTATTATTTATTTTGCATTCCTTTTGTAATTGTTTGTCCCTCGTGCAACTAATGAATTAGAATTTAATAACTCTGGAAGGTTTGCAGCGACAAAGATTCTGCACTTTATTACATTTATATTTAAGGTATTTTCTGCATGTACATGTATATGTATTTCTGCACGTTTATACATGATACATTTAAATACTGCAACTTTAGCTTGTCTTTTTTTGCGATTTGAGGAAATAAATAAATAAAAAGTGTGGAAAACAACCTGCGATTTAAACATTTTGCAACAAATTGAATAGAGAGGAATGAAGTGTGTGTGTGTGAGATGTGTGTGTATATGTGTGTGATGTGTGAAAGTCAGAGACAGACAGACGTAGAGTAAAAAAAGAGGCGACAGTGGCAGTGAGGGTCTTGAAGAGGTGTGACTGATTTAAGGCCCAGTCCTCCCAGACCCCCCCACACAACTTCCAACATGCCACAGGGAATTGTCCTATAATCCTCTGTTCCAGGTAAACAGCTTTCGTCCTCCAAACGTCTGGACTCATCTCAACACACACACACACACACACACACACACACACACACACACACACACACCATCAGAAAGCCATCCTTTCCATATGCTTTTAAACCCTCTCTTGCTTTAAAGCTGGGGACACTTTGTCTGGAGCTGAACCCAGTGGTGCACAAACGCCGCTCTGTAATTGGTGCAAATTAACCCTACATTTGTTGATTTGGGTCTGATAAGTTGCTTCAACAAAACATCAGCGTGTAATTGTTTACTCAAAGAACCGCTGTGTGGCCTAGTCATCATCATCATCATCATCATCATCATCGTCATCATTCCAAATATGTGGAGACATTAAATGTCACCATGGAGAATATACAGTCAGCAGGGATGGTCTGTAAAAGTAAACGTTTCCCTTCCTGATGAGGTCACACAGGTCGAACAAGCTGCGGCGACGTTGCCTCGATTGTCCGCTGTTAACCTGCACAGCTGCACAATGGTTAAAGCCGCGCTCCTCTCCGTCCTCCTCCTGCTCCCTGTGTTTAACACTCCTCTGTTTACACTCCATCACACACACTTAAACACTACTCCCTCGCCTCCCGCCGTCTATTCCCTCTAATCTCTCCCTCCTCTCTTTTCTTGTCTTTCCTCCATCCACTCCATTTAATCATTAGGTCAGTCCTCATCTGCATAAGCCGTCCGTTGTGGCACTCCACTACCCGGCTCCTGCTCATGTTTATGAAATAAGCCTTGTTGTTGTGTCAGCCCCACAGCTCGCCTCGCTCTCTGCCTACTTGTCCCACTGTTTTCTTGCTTTGCTCTCGTTCTCCCCTTTCTCCATCTCCCTCTCTCCTTTCTCTTTTCTCTGTGGTTGCTGTGCTAGCCCGTCCTCGCTCCACCCCCGCCCCCCCCCTTCTTATTCCAGTGTGGGGGCATTAAAGGCTGTTTCTGTTGGCCGTCACTCTTCATAAGTGGTGTCTTGCTCAATGTGTTCGCCCGGTTCCCACTGCGAATGCACCTCAATGCCCCTGCTGCACTCTGTCTCTACAGGCCCCACTCAGAATGGAAATGAAGGGAGTCTGTAATGAGTTCCACTCAGCCAGGGTCCGCGACCCCGCCGCCATCAGCCAGTTTAGAGGAGAGAATCAGAGAGACAGGGAGAGAGAGGGTAGAGAGACGGGGGCCGGGGATGGAGGGAAGAAGCGACTCGAGGGAAAACACAGCGCTTTTTTGCATTTTTTTTCACCCCCCTCTTTTGGTGCCTTGTTGCCAAGCTGCTGCAATGTTAAGCTGGCCTTTCTCTCAGTCTATAGGGAACAGAGTGGTACTGTGACATGGAGCAGGAGAGGACAGGGGAATGATTTTTGTTTGGGGGGGGGTAGGTGGAGGAGAAGGACAGCAGAGCAGAGCAGAGGGAAGGAAGGAAGGGAGAGATGATGGGATTAAACGGGCAACAAAGGGACAGACTGGATTCTCAATGTGAACATATGGGGTGATAAGGATACATGCTGTAGGACGATGACAACAGCGATGATGACAACAGCGATGATAAATGAAGCCTCCATATTTGATATCGTCCCTGCCAGCTCTGCTCTCATCACAGTGAGAGGCTGTTTGAGTGTAGTGTTGATGGAGCTGTGACGATGAATGCAGTCAGTTGCTTCTGCTTCCAGCACACTTCACAGCCATGCATTATAAGCACTGCCCTAATCACTTTGCACCGTGGTGTAGTTGAAAGCAGGGTGTTGTTATTGCCCTGTCTCATCCAGTGTGTGTGCGTGCGTGTGTGTGTGTGTGTGTGTGTGTGCGTGTGTGTGCGTGTGTGTGGATTGATTATTTCACAAGCGGATGAATCATGTCCAATGTTATTTAAACAACGTTCTTTGCCTTTAAACTCAAGACGTCGGGTCAGGAAGCTAAAGCCATGTCAATGCAAACTGAAATGGCCTCCTCAGAGGTGTGTGTGTGTGTGTGTGTGTGTGTGTGTGTGTGTGTGTGTTCCTGTGTGTAGAGAGTGAGAGTTGTGTGCGCGAGGCTGTGATAGATGAGAGACGGCTGATAAGGAGACCTGGGGTTAGTGTAGTCAAACAGTGCACAGATACAGAGTGGCTCGGTCTCTCCTATCTCTTCCTGTGCGTGTGTGTGTGTGTGTGTGTGTGTGTGTGTGTGTGTGTATTTTTAGCAGGGCTGTTGTACACTGTCTGTTTGGAGGCAGATGCCTCATTGGGCGTGAAGCCCAGGACTTGTGTGTCTGCATGTGTGTGTGTCTGCATGTGTGTGTGTGCCTGCATGTGTGTGTGTGTGTGTGTGTGTCTCCGTGAAAGAGGGTAATGGCTGACTCTACACGGCCTCTGACCCCGCTGGGCAGCACAAGTCCTCCTCTGTTTCTTCTCACACTGATTAGAGGGTCAAAGCTGCATCACACACACAAATGCATACATGCACACACACACACACACACTCCCAGGCCTACACACAGACACACAGACACAGTGTGGCTCTTTTGGCTCTGTCGTCAGCACAATAGAGAAGGAGAAAGAGGACATTCAGTAAGGCTGAGAGAGAGAGAGGTGGGGTCAAACTGAGAAGTCAGGAGAGAGAGAGAGAGAGAGAGAGAGAGAGAGAGAGAGAGAGAGAGGAGCACATACAGAGAACAGAACAACAACATGTATTTGCAAAGATAAGAGAAAAAATGGACAGCACAGGACACAGGGAGGAGATATGTTCATACAGAGATAAAAGAGAGGAGCGAGTGAGTGATATACCTGGTTATTAGAAGCAGAAGGAGCAAAGGATAAGAAAGGGAGGAAGGGTGGAGCTGGAGTAATAGAGAAATGCTGGATTTGGGAAATGGTGCATTATTCTCACTTTGTCCTTTTTTTTCTTTAAACTCGTTAAGGATGATACATATGACGATTAATAATTTTTCTCTGAAAGCGTGACGTTGCCCTCTCTACCTCCATACTAACCTATCTTTATATCTCTATATCACCTCTCCCCCTCCCTCATATCACTCTATCTGAAAATGAACAGGCAGCAGAGAGTTAGCGCAATCATGGTTCTGAAGGAAACAATGTCTGATAGCAAGGTGTGTGTGTGTGTGTGTATTTAACCATAGTTAAAATACATAAATAAATGAAACAGTTTTCATTGTCAGTGGCATTAATGTGAGTCAGACAGAGACAACAGAGGACTAAAGATCCAGGAATCAATTTTTGCATTTTAATGCAAAAATCAACTCTTTTATCGCACCAGTCATCACTTCTTTCCTCCGTGAATGATCTGACTCGGCAGTATTCCACAAGAAGTGGCCGTAAAAACACACATCATGTCAGCTTCATGTGGAGCCATGCTGGGGTTAAGGAGCAGAGCCCAGAGGTGTCGGGGTGTTAGGGCCCTGCTGAAGCCAAGGGGTACAGAGGGCTGAAACAATCCTCTGCCCCTTCCTGTAAACAAAATGAAGAAATAAGGAGGGCAGAGAGAGCAGCAGTTTGGTGGGAGTGAATGGGAGTGATGAGGAGGAAGGGGCTCTATTGTCATGGCTGGGTCAGAGGGATCTCTGCTATTCAGGATGGAGAAGAGGCCCCAATTAAATGACTTTGTCGAGCAAGTGAACTGGAACTGTGTGCAAGGCTGTATTTGTCTGCGCGCTAGTGTTGTCCTGCATGTGTCTGCGTCTCTGTGTGTGTGTGCGTGTGTGTGTTTGTGTGTGCGCGGCCCACTGCTGATACATTTTGGAATGTATGTTTGAGAGTGCCTATGTGTGTGTGTGTGTGTGTGTGTGTTTCTTTGCATGCGCACACGCGCTCTCTTTTGTGGTACCAGGGGCGACGAGGTACTTGAAGTGTCGCCATGGTGCTGTAATTAGCGAGCAGGGGTGAAAGGTCGGCCACAATTCTGCTGGCCAGGGACAGGACCTCTCTGAAGAGCTGGAGGAGGCAGTGGGGGGTGGGGTGGGGTGGGGGGGTGGGTGGGGGGGGGTCACACAGGGGGAAGGAGAGGGGAAGGTTTCACACACAGCTAAAGGAGGTTCCTGACTCAAACAGGAGAGAATAGAAAGCCATTAAGCAGTGTTAGTTTTGTAACGGCTATCCTCCCTACTCTCCCCCTGCTGGCATATGTCGACATGTTTATTGCCAAGAGTGTGTGTGTATGTGTATGTGTATGCGTGTGTGTGTGTGTGTGTGTATATGCAGGAAACGCAGGTGGGAAAATTTGAATCCCGGACTTTGAATTGAATATGTTTTTCAGTTGGTTAGCTTTTGACTCTTCTTAATCTAGAACTGGCTTTAATCTTTAAAGAAAACAGTAATGATAAATAGTGCGAGGGTACGATGGGAGATAAAGACAAAAGCAAACAGTGCTGCAGGAAATGGACGTTGATGGGTGAAATAAGACGGGGAATCAGAAACAGAGGTAAGAGGACGAGACAGTGGTGTAGAATGCAACAGAGAGAGAGAGAGAGAAGAAGAAGACAGCTGAGGCTGCGGGAGCTAAAGGTTTTAAAAGCCCTGTAAGAACTGTCTGTCTGTCAGTCAGATGTTTGCCTGTCTGCTGCAGGTGGGAAAATTTGAATCCCGGACTTTGAATTGAATATGTTTTTCAGTTGGTTAGCTTTTGACTCTCCTTAATCTAGAACTGGCTTTAATCTTTAAAGAAAACAGTAATGATAAATAGTGCGAGGGTACGATGTGAGATAAAGACAAAAGCAAACAGTGCTGCAGGAAATGGACGTTGATGGGTGAAATAAGACGGGGAATCAGAAACAGAGGTAAGAGGACGAGACAGTGGTGTAGAATGCAACAGAGAGAGAGAGAGAGAAGAAGAAGACAGCTGAGGCTGCGGGAGCTAAAGGTTTTAAAAGCCCTGTAAGAACTGTCTGTCTGTCAGTCAGATGTTTGCCTGTCTGCTGCACTTTATCATCAGGTCTCTGTGAGAACATCATCCATAGCCGCCATGTTTCACCAGACGCAACCGGCCGGTTTCTCCACCCTGCCTCGCCGTGTCAGTGTGGAAGTGGCATATTAATGAGTATAGCCACCAAACAAGTTCCCGCAATTTCATGGAATCTCCCACAGACATCCTGTGAGAGGAATATTATTATGCCGTGTTTTCTTCTTCTGCTCTCACACAGGAAAAGAAGTGGGTTTGTTTATAATTAGACGCCGCACACAGTCAATAGAATTTTCATTACCTTATCCCACACAGGCTTTACTGCAAGCCTACACACACACACACACACACACACACACACACGCACACACACACACACACTGCAATCCCATTTTTAGTATTTAAAGGTGTGTGTGTGTGTTGCTTCTTGCAAATGTGCACTATGCTTGTTCTTATAAATATAATGTTGTTAATAAGAGTGCCTTTGGAATGTGGAGGGAAACGTTAGCGCTCATTGTGGCAGTATGATGTGTGGGTGTCAAATGCAGATACTGGACATGAGGACTTATTTCATTGGCATATGGTGATAAACGCACATGCTGCAAAATCTGGCCAGTGACATGTGTGAGAGGGAACGCACATCTCCGTGCGGGGTGAGATTTGTCCTGAATTTGGATGGTGTGTTTTTGTGACATTTTTTTTGGGAATGTCAGGGAATTTAAAATTTGTCGAGTTTTTTTTTTAATGTTTAAAAAGATATTTTTTAATATTTAAAATTACAAATTCAAGTTCACTGTTATTTAAATTATCCAAAAATCTTTAAGGACAAAATTAAAAAAGCTTTGAGGTAGATTCATTTTAAATACGTAATAGAAACAATTTTTATCCATAACAAAAAAGAGCACATATGTCTTTACTGATCTTGTGATAAAAAAAATAAGTCAGATATTCACAGCAGCCCAATCTAAAACTGACATGTTGAATTGTTTGAGGAGTTAATATTGGATCTGCATGTTCACTGTGTGACTCCGACCTGTTTTTGTTTGCATCTGTGTGAATATGTTAGTTGATTTATGGTTATTACGACATCAGCTCTTGTAAGCGACTTGTTTAGGGTTAAAAGTGAAATGGCGGTGGATGGTTTAGTGGTGAAAAGGACCGCACAAGAACATTAGGACAAGCATGTGTGTAGGCCTGTTATCTTCATATGTGCACTGTGCTCTACACTGAGGGAGTGCGCCTGTTATCTATCTGCCAACTGGCACGGAGCCCTTGGCACAGGGCTGGCGTTCGCGTGCCCGTTCGACTCCCACCACCTGTCTGGTCCCTGGAAGAGTCACAGGGCTCCTGCAGAGGGGGCCTCCTCTGTGGGTGGGGCTTGTGTTGTGTGCGCGTGTGTGTGTCTTGTGTGCTGTGTGTGTATGAGGTGTGGGGTTGGGGGGGGCAGCTGCAGCCCGTGAGGAGAAAAGGCCAAGGGAAGCAGGGAGAACGTTGGACCCGTGGACCTGAGGACCTCAGCGACAGACAGGGTTCTGTGCTGCACAGACAGACTGGGATGTCCATGGTGGAGCTGGGGCACTGCTACGTTCAGGAGCCAGTGAAAATCTGCCTGTCCTCCCCTCACTCCATCTGTCTGTCTGCCTGTCCATCTGCACCCTGAATTACTGTCTCTGTCTCGTTGACTACGTGTGTCCCTTAATGAGCCCAGCGGATGCCAGAGGAAGAGCAGTGAGATCCTCTGCTCCTCCCTCTCTGTTCTCTTCTGTTCAGCAAATCCAACACTGAACAATGAAACATGTCACTTTGCTGCCCCATTATCCCCGAATATTTCCTACTGTGTTTATCAAACACGTGATTTTCTGCAGGGACCCTCTGTCAAAACAACAGAAAACAGAGTTTGGGAAAGTGGCAGTGAAGTTGCGTGGGTTGTTGTCTTCTACATCGTTGTTGTTGTTGCTTGTGGTTAGGCTCCTCTCTGTGCTCATCATGCACGGGGGTTTTTATTAGGAGCAGAATTATCTGCAGAGGTCTTCTCCTCTCCAGCTGATTAAATCTGGTAAAATCACTGAATCGAGAAGTTTCAACATAAAAAAAAAAAGAAAAAATCAATGGTGTTCAGCAAACTCGGCGCATCTCGGAGGGGCTGCTGGCTGTGCCGCTCTTCAGGTGTGCTCACCGTGTTTTGTTTCTGATGACTTCAGATTGAGGTGTCACATGACTAAAGCCCTTCATCCAGTTAAAATTCAAAAATAAACAAGATCTAAAAAGTATCATATGAATATGGCTTTCAAAACCAGATAAAGAAATGAATTACTACCACTGACGGACAATCATGCCTTTGACAAGAGGTCTCAAAATTACTAATCAGAGATCAGGAGACGACAGAGATATAGCGATGAGAGAGAAGTGTTAAAGGCCGGGCACGGTGTGTTGCATGGCTGCTGTGTGTGGGAGTAGTGGGTTTTCACCAAAAAAAAAAAAAATCCTTGTACACCCTTTCAGCAAGGGATTGTGCGAACATCCACTTGCTCAATAATTTAGCCTCCACAAAGAGTGGTTCTGATTAAATAATGAAGGTGCTTGGCATTGATGATCAAGATTATGTTTGTGTGTGCGTTTGTGCCAGTGTGTGTTTTTGCGCCGGGGACCAGTTTTATTCATCCATATGCTTAACTGCTCAACCCAAGCCCATAATAACCACGAGCAGGGCCTGGCTTCACGCGTCCTCATCACAGGAGACGTGTTGAACGTCAGTCCCGAGCTAACAGTGCACAGCAGATCTCTCCTACCTGTCTGTACACACTCAGGCTGGTGCACTCATGTAACACGCACGTCTGCGTCGCACACTCTGGCCTAGCTACTCAAACCGCATGTCTTCACATAGACAATACATCTCTGAGAAGGAGGGGTGTTTGCCCGAGGCTTTAGTGACCTCTGGCTACATCTCTGTTCAGAATGCCATTGGCAGTCTCAATGCATGTCCATGCTGCTCATGGTTCAGGTGCAGGGCAGTGTTTCCATGCCAGTAGGGTGAAAGGTCAAAGGCTATTAAAGCCTGTTGCTGTGTCTGGGTGGTAGATAGTAATGGATGGCTGTAGACCACATGTTCAGTGGCTTTAGAAGTTGCAGTTTGACCTTTAAACTCTACTGACCTGAAGGGTCCAGGCAGGAGGCCACAGGAAGGCACCAAAGCAAGACCTTTGACCTCAGATCAGCATGGAGCAAAGGTCAAAGGTAATGCTTATCACACTGTGGCTATGTTTTCATGTTTTGTTTGTTTTTTGAAAAATGTAACATTCATGACCAAGTTAATTGCCCTTGATCTTGACTGGTCACTTTCAAATCCAATGTGTCCTGTCCTATTTATTGATTAATACAATTTAGATACACAATTTCCTATTTCACTGTTTCTCATCCTCTCCTTTCTGCTATTCATCTCACCCTACACCTCCAATCGCAACTTCACACAAACCCATTGGAAAACATTCTCCTTCAGTTACATAACAAAAAACAAACTCACAGTTTGGCAACGCAAACATACACTTGCATTGGAAAAAAAAATCCATGCTGCTCATGGTTCAGGTGCAGGGCAGTGTTTCCATGCCAGTAGGGTGAAAGGTCAAAGGCTATTAAAGCCTGTTGCTGTGTCTGGGTGGTAGATAGTAATGGATGGCTGTAGACCACATGTTCAGTGGCTTTAGAAGTTGCAGTTTGACCTTTAAACTCTACTGACCTGAAGGGTCCAGGCAGGAGGCCACAGGAAGGCACCAAAGCAAGACCTCTGACCTCAGATCAGCATGGAGCAAAGGTCAAAGGTAATGCTTATCACACTGTGGCTATGTTTTCATGTTTTGTTTGTTTTTGGAAAAATGTAACATTCATCACCAAGTTAATTGCCCTTGATCTTGACTGGTCACTTTCAAATCCAATGTGTCCTGTCCTATTTATTGATTAAACAAATAGATACACAATTTCCTATTTCACTGTTTCTCATCCTCTCCTTTCTGCTATTCATCTCACCCTACACCTCCAATCGCAGCTTCACACAAACCCATTGGAAAACGTTCTCCTTCAGTTACATAACAAAAAACAAACTCACAGTTTGGCAACGCAAACATACACTTGCATTGGAAAAAAAAATCACTGCTGGTCCTAAGTCAACTCGTGTGTGTGTGTGTGTGTGTGTGTGTGTGTGTGTGTGTGAGGAGTTTTATTTTAATGCAGTGAAGCTGTTTCTCCCATAATGCAGGCAATCCTTCATGTCTTATCGGACGCTGCTAACGTCTGTGGCCAGTGGAGGCAGCAGTTTGAAATTTATGGCTTAGACCTTCGCTTTGTGAGAGCAGACATCAATAACCACCCCCTGCCCAGGTCTACCTGCTGCACCACCAGCAGCCATATGGCTCCTGGAGATCTCTGGTTACTGTGTGCGTGTGCACGTGTGTGTGTGCATTTGAAGAAGATGGTGTACAAAGATCAAAGGTTCAAATAAGCATGGCGACAATGGTTGGATAGGAGGGAAAGCAGAGTGGGAGGTTGGGAATAAATGACACACAGCAAGGCTCTTGAATCCTTAGATTCTCTTATTAAACACCTTTGCACTAGAATTGTTGAAATTCATTATGCAGAATAAAAATACACAAAATTACTACCTCATTCTTTTTGATGTATCATACTGATGTTGTTATTAAATTATCTTGTGACTGACTTTATTAATTGATTTTTTAAAATGGTTCTCTTGGCTACAAGTGCAGAGGGTGACATCTAAATATCGTGGTTTGCTGATGTTAAACAAGGGCTATGTCAAAATGAAACCCTGAAAAGCTATAGCATGTTATAGCTATAGACAGTTAACACAAAATAATTGTAACTTTTTGTTATTATTAAGTAAACTAATTGTGGTCAGATTGATTATATATAAAAAATCTGATTTTATAATCAGATACATGCAGTTTGAGAATCAAATTGAATAAATACTGTATCGTGATGCCTATAAGTACTAGATACATATTGCTTGGTGGTCTCTTAGCTAATATAGCATGCTCTGTAAGTGTGGATCTACACACACCCAAAGAAAAACACAAACAGCTGGTACAATGTTAGTCTACAAACAGAATTTGTCATAACGAGTTGTTCATCATTCTCTGTCTCTGGATCATCCCATCAAATATGTGCACAACCAGAACTGCAACAACAGCCTGACACTTTCTAGTTTGTGTGTGTGTGTGTGTGTGTGTGTGTCCAAAACAAGTATAAATGAATCGGTGGAGCGCAGAGAGAGAGAGCCGGAAAAACCTCACCGTGACATCTGTTAGATACAGTGAGAGTGTTTCAGTCAGTCTGGTTTAGACTATAAATGAATATAACAAAGAGGAAGAGAAGCCTGTGTTAGGAGGCAGAAAATAAGATGAGATGAGAGAGAAAGGATCCGTAGCTAATGATTGTTTCTAAAGAATTCTAAAGCCTGGGTTCTCTATCGTCTGCCATCCAGCAGTGATACGAGGTGATCATTCTTGTTTGTTGTTACCCACATTTTGTAATAAACAGACAAATGGCAAAATATAACATGAGTTTTAAAATAGTTTGATGGATACATGACCGATGTAATAATAAAAGCATTTTTTAGTGATAATAATAATAATGATAATGTCTTATAAAGTCAAATGTCTAATATGTCACACTTAAAGGGGTTTACTCTATTGGTGTAGTAAGCAGAATTTCAAAATAAAATCACCAACAGGTTTCTAAACTGTTTCTCAATCCTTTACCATAAAGCAAAATATATTGAAGAGACGTTTATTTTGTGTCAAATGTCCATCAACTCTGTTACTAAGTTCCTTCTTGATGTTCTGCTTTTCAGTTGTTAGTCTGTTACAATGTAGCAAAAGTAAATTATCCCTCTGTTCTATTCACACGTTGCCTTTATTTAAACACGGTTGCTTCCCATTCTCTATGTAGTTACCCATGTGTGAGAGAAACAAAGAGAAAGAGTTGTCTCAGCTGAGCAGTACTCAACCCTCTGCCCCATTAATTAGCTCAGTAAATGCTGCTGAGATTCCAGGCGGGGAGGCGAGGCATGGAAGGCAGTGAGGGATCATGGTGGAAGCAGAGGATGTGGAGGAGAGAGAAATAAAATGTAGAGACGTACAGGATACACGTTCACATTGTAAATAAAGATGGATATGTTTTGTTGTGTTTATGGGACACAGCCCAGAAGATTAGATTAGAGGGTTTGTGCTGGGAATTAGAGGAAGAAACCAAAACTGATGAGAAGGCAGAGGGAGGAGGAGAAAAAAAAATAGTTCTGAAAATTGTGAGTTGAGCATTGGCAACAAAAACATTGTGCTTTTGTTGTCCTTTTTTTTTTTCCTCCTCTCAAATCTCTTTCCCCACACATTGGGCTGAATCTTCATATTATCCATCTCTCTGCCTGCACTGGTGCCACGCACCTATTAGAAACCAGAGTAATGAGATATTTGTAGAGTAGACTTTAGTGTTTGGTTGATGTTAACTTCAGCTGCCTGGTGTATAACTGTGAATGAATATAATGTCATATGTTATTTTCATATCAAGACGTAAAGCCGTATTTTGTAAAATAGATGTATGTGTTGTAATAGTAGCTGTTAAAATTTTGTCTGTGTATGTTGACAAACACAATCAATATGATGAGTATAGTGTCTCATGTTTAACATATGTGCAAACACTTAATGTTGTTGTAGTGTGAAATCCTCATCATACAGCATATCAACACCATCCCCTCCTCTGCCTCTCCACTGCTTGTGTCCTTCCCTCCACTACCTGCCATTATGTCTCACTGAGGTGGCTCTAATGGCCCGTGGCTCTCCTTTCCTCCACCTCTCCCCTTTCATTTTCTCATAACAAGCCCCCTGCCCTCTCTCACTGGAGCTCAGACAAGATTATCCCTCTGTTATTCCACCTTCTGCTCCATCCCACACTTCCTGCCGGCGCTCAGGCATGACCCCGCAGCGACAGGAAATGGCCATTTGCAATAGTCATTTCTCTCTCTCTCTCTCTCTCTCTCTCTCTCTCTCTCGCCCCCTCCCTTGCTCCATGCCACACTCGCACATGACTCCTCGCACGCCTCCCCTCCAGCTCGCACACTCAGAACAGGTCATTTCAAACACCTTGAGTGTGGTGAGGCAATTATTCTCCCTTCTGGTCACCTCCGCTGCCCCTTCCACTACTCTCTGCTCAACTTTAAGTGGACCCTCTTCTATTATCCCCGTTCTTCACACAGTGGGAGTCACCACTCCACTGGTATTGCCAACCCATGACTCACATCTATACTACTGCTGCTGCTGCTGTGCCATAGTCAGCCTGTCGGCCTCGGACTTGTCTCCTTGCTGTTGGGTTGCGGTGGTACTATCAGCACATCCAGGTGGCACACTGTTGGTTACCTGTCACAAGCAGAGGAGACGGCAAGATGGAGGCCGAGTCGGGGAACGTACTGGATAAGAGTATGTTCATCTCAGACCGGCTCGCTGAATGAGAGGAGCTCTGTTTGTTTCTCCTTCATCACACTCCCTCTCTGCTCTACTCTGCTGCTCATCATGCGCCCGACTCCAACAGACAGCAGTGTGTGTGTGTGTGTGTGTGTGTGTGTGTGTGTGTGTGTGTGTGTCTGATTTATGGCAAGTATGGACTTAGTAATAAATTTAGTGACATCACTGTAAGAGGGGAAATCAAAGTGTAAGAGCACTTACTTATAAACCTTCTATCCTGCTATTCCTTGCAGTAGTTATGATCTCTCTCTCACACACACACACACACACACACAGAAACATATTGTATTGTGCAGGCCTAATTGAGGGTGTGGTCGTTAGAGGCTGTAAATCCTGCTGCAGCTTTCGCTGCTGAAAGTGCCCGACTCACTATGACAGATTCAGCTGGGCTGTTTATATTGACAGAAAATCTATCATGCACGCACAGATATACATGCATACACATAATTGCAGCTTATCTATGCAAACAAACGTGATCTAAATCACGCAGCTTCCACTTATTGGGTATAAACACGCGTGTAAACACGCACACACACGAGATTGATGAAGGTAACTGTGCAATAACAACATAACAGAAGAGTCCGCCTCTCTTACTCTGCACCTCCCCATAAAACCATTGGCAAACTTTGCTCATCATCTGTATCTAATAGAAGAGGTGTCTGATAGGAGACACGAGATAGTTCCATCTAAAACTGTCAGGCGGGGATTTACACGCACTTTGAGGAAGCTGCCAGAAAAATGAAACAGATTTGATTTCCATCTTGTGGTCTGAAGTAATAATCAGTCCCTGAAATGGAATATGGTAAAAATAGATGAATATCAGACTTACGCTTTTTCGTTATTTATTTATTTATTTTACTAACGTCAGGTGATAAGAACACATTTCAGTGAAATGTACAGTATATATATATACAGTATATCATCTGTTGATTTAACCTCATAAACTACACATGGCGGATTTGGTCAGGAAAAAAAAATTATTCAAGACATTAGATAGTTTTAAAAGACATTTATATAAGTATATCATATTTACTACAAAAATGAATTCATCATTATTTAATTATTTTAAGATGCAGTCAGTATCCCATCATATGGAAGAAGAGGACTGGTGGTAACAGCCCACCTCCCCTCTGAGACAAAAATGCTTCTCCCCTTCCTCAACATTACCAAAGGGTTTGTTCCCACGGTGACCAAACTCAGCAGCTCCATGGTTACAGCAGGACCCTTTGAAGCCATCTCAACCCCCCCCCCATCCCTCCCTCCCCCTCTCCTTCCACCTTTTAGTAAGGGAAGACGTTGTTTTGACCTCCACCATAAATGATCGTGACACCTTAACAAGCAGCAGAACCAGGACAAGGCGCTCAGTGGGAAACGCAAACCTACATTTCGGGGTTATCTCAGGTCTCGCAGTGTCACACAAAATCACTCATTGTCGGTGTTCACGCCACACACAAGCCCCCCCCCCCCCCCCCCCCCCCCCCTCCATCCCTCCCTCCCCCTCTCCTTCCACCTTTTAGTAAGGGAAGACGTTGTTTTGACCTCCACCATAAATGATCGTGACACCTTAACAAGCAGCAGAACCAGGACAAGGCGCTCAGTGGGAAACGCAAACCTACATTTCGGGGTTATCTCAGGTCTCGCAGTGTCACACAAAATCACTCATTGTCGGTGTTCACGCCACACACAAGTGTAATGCGAGTTGCTCAAAGAGGCGCGTTCTTCCGTTCCGTCGTCATCTCTCTTTGAGCGATTTACCAAGGTTCATCTCGCTTTTGTATCATACATAGATGACCCACATAGAGCGCTTCTCCACGGCGAGTGCAGAGATTTATACGGTTTGTGGAAAAAGCCCGTGAGGAGGGAGAGGAAGGAGGGATTCTTTCCCCTTCGTTGCTGGTGGAGGACCAAACAGCTCCGTGCTCTCTGCAGGGTGAATAACTGTGATGTCAGGTGATTGCCTCTTTGTTATTAGCTGGTTGCCGTTGTTTTTTCCTACTGTGATTGTCAACAGAGAAAACATCCCTAAATAACCATAGCTGTGACCATTGTTTTCCTTTGATCACAAACAAGAACAAAACTCTTCTCAGATGTTGTTTACTGTTTTGCATGGAGAGCTGTGTGTGTGTGCGTGTGTGTGTGTGTGCGTGTGTGTAGTGTTTGGCACTCGTGCAATACTTTTATTAGTGCAGTCCTTCTAATAAAACAAAGCTATGGCAGTGGGACACGAAGGGGAGTAGGAGGAGGAGGAAGAAGAAGAAGAAGAAGAAGGAATTAGGGAGGAGGTGAAGTGGTCAGATTAGAGCGACGATGTGATGGGAGGATTCTAGAGAGTGAGAGAACCATTTTCGGCCTTGGATGGAGCAAATCACAAGGAGAATCCCAGCACACTTTGGTCATTCATTATGTAAATGTAAATAAATTACATTTAGTTCAAGCAGTTTGTGTTCTAGGTTAGGAAACCAATGAAGTTCCAGACAAACACTGAAACATCCAGCATCCAACAGATGCCATTAATGCTAAAGGAGAGAGCTTCTAATGTATGGTAACATCAGAAAACACAAAGTGGACAGAGCCACACAGCGAGGGGGTAGGAAAGAGAGAAAGGGACACAAGGACGTTTGAGAATCGAAAACCTCTCGTGCATTGTGTGTGTGTGTGTGTGTGTGTGTGTGGGTTGTGTTGCTTGCGTTTATGTGCCTGAAAGTGTTTGTCTGTATAAAGGAGCATCCTTCTGGTTTGGCAGAGGATGACAGAGTGTTAATTCAGTTGTTATCCATGTTTGAAAATGGAGTTGGCTGCAGTGGCTGTATGAGCTGTGTGTGTGTGTGTGTGCGTGTGTGTGTGCATGGGTGTTTGGCACAGGACTGCAGGGTTCCTGTGGGTCCACGCTGGCGTAGTCAGGGCTGGAATGTGATTGGTGGGGACATTAGGCCAGAGGCCGCCCAGGCTAGCGACAGCCACTTGGTAGAGGGCCCCATCTGAACACAGGCCCAGTCTGCAGAGAGTCACCCGGATTCCTTCCTCTGGGTGCTGCTCCTGCTGCTGCTGTCGTCTCGCCCCCACTCGGGAAGCTCCTCTTTATGCTTTGTATGGAAATACATGAAATGCATCGATGTGTCATCTCATAGGTTTCTCTTCTCCACCTCTATAGATTTGTCATCATAATCATAATTAGCCATTATTAAAGGCAGAGGCCTATTACCTCAGTGCTGCGATGTTAAACGCACCACGCCACTCAGAGGCGGTTAGGTATCTGACCCTCCTGTTAATTAGACGTTTACTTTTTACACTGACGTGACCTTGTAAGGCGGCAGCCTGTTATTCGCATTCGTCATCCAACAAGGGGGCGTTAACGGCGCCACTCTTCGCCAAGAGGGGACAAAAAACAACAACAAGAAAAAGGCAGCTCTGACTGGGAGGATGGAGAGGCAGAAGGACAGAGGAGAGACAGAGGAGAGACAGAGGAGGAGGGGAAACAAAGAGGGGACAGCGAGGGAAGTGACAAAAAGGAGAGGGAGAGATGATTAATCCAATCAAACCTCTTAGTGTTTCATCAATACGCATTGTTCTAAGATGGCTGCCTCTACCCAGCTCAGGCTGTGGCTAACACACGAGCTAATCCCAGAATAATGTGGAGATGAGGGCAATGCTGAGGACGAGGCTGTGCCAGCAGCTTAGTGCTAGCAAAGGATTCACACACACACACATACACACACACACACACACACACACACACACACACACACACGGTATAGAGAGCGAGACATTGGATTGCATGGTTTTGTGGTTTTATCCTGTGTGAATGTGCTGATTAGGATTCACAGATACCTGGTCGTCTCAGATTGGAGAGGTTGTGTGTATATATATTTATTTATGTTTGTGTCAGTGTGTTTGTGTTTAATAGTTGACAGATGAATTAGTCATCGTAGCACACACAGAACGAGTTGTCTCCAGTTGTACAACAATGCTGGACAGCGACATGTTTAAGGCATGTTAGCTTTGACAGGCTAGCTTCCACCTCCCTGCAGGAACGCCACTGCTTCTGTTTATTTAACACACATTTAGAGCACAACATTCCCTCTGTCTCATGTTTCCATCCTCTTCCCGCCACATTTCCCTTTTTATTGCACTTCTCCTGTTATCTGGTTCACTCTGTCCCCCTGTCAACCCCCCCACCCCCCGCCCTCCACTCCCTGTAGCGTTTTCGGAGATGACAGGACGGTGCTTTTCCTTTGTTGGGGAGCTGCTCACACGTTCTCTCCTCTGTTGACAGGTAAAAGACATGAAAGATACTAAAAGGCTGAGCATGATGGTATCCTCTGGGGAGGGGGGGGGTTGAAGGAGGGAGGGCTGATAGCAGAGCAGAGGAAGTGGGAGGGGGAGGGGGAGGGGGAGAGCAAAAGGAAAGTGAAAGTGAGTGGTGCGGCTGGGCAAAAGGTAAAGTATTTAGAGAGCAGAGGAAGGATTGAGTCACAGGAGGGGGGGGTGGGGGCGAGGAGGGGCGAGGAGGGGCGGGGCGGGGGGGGCCTGACAGTCTGTGACCTCGGGTAAGTCTCTTCGACTGTGTGCTGATGCGTGAAACCTGAGCACACGCAGTATTAGTACGCCTCACTTACTGAACACAGCAGAGGCCTGACACAGGGCAGACACACACACATACACACACACACACACACACACACACACACACACACACACACACACAGGGAGAACCGCATCTAATGATGCACTTACTCACAGTTACAATGCTCTCTCTCTCTCTCTCTCTCACACACACACACACACACTCACGCACATGCACACACACAAGTTGCAGCCTTGTTGTCGGATAGTGTGTTAAATCCAGAAGCACAGTGGTGAGTGGAGAAGGTCAGCTCCGGCCCTCCAACAGGCCCCGAGGTGTTGGTGCTCTGCTGCCCCCCTCAGCTGCCCCCCCCCCAGCTGCACTCCGCTGCCTGTTTACGTGTGGAGCTTGTGTGTTTGCTTGGCGCTCGGCCAGGCCAGTCTGTGTTTGTGGCCTCGTACAGTTGTGTGATTCACTGCACGCCTAAGGCGGGTTCAGCCATCATCCAGCTCTCTCACATCGCTTTGTTTCCGTCTCTCTTCGTCTCTCTCTCTCTCTCTCGTTCGTCCTCCTCGCCGTGCGTGAGTTAATGGGTTAACCATCTCTGTCCAATAAGCAGGGATAATTGAGACAAACAAGCCAATGAGGAAATGTCAAACACACTGCCCTGAAGCTGTTTGCGTGAGTGCTGGTTGTGTGTGTATGTGTATGTGTGTGTGTGTGAATACAGACTTACATGGACTCAATTAAATATTAAATCACCCGCATTGGAGTGTAAGAGCTAAATTTGGGCACATGTGCATAAATGTGTGACTGTGTTTGCATGTGTGCGTGTGTGTGTGTGTAATCCCACCCTGTCGGCCTGATGTCCGCTTCCTTGTGGTGTGTTGTTGTAAAGCAGGAATCTCCTGCTGCGCTTGATCTCTAGTCTCCCTTAGCTGGGTTTGCATACTATACACCTGCTCCTGGGCAATTACACAGCCAAACGCCCCATATTCCTCATGCACACACACACGCACACACACACACACACACACACACACACACACACACACACACACATAGACCACACATTTTTGCACATGTATTTGTTAATCAAATGAGCAGGACTTTAAAAGATTCCCTCCGCTCTTCTGTGATTCACTGCTTCAGCTGTGGTGCTCTGCTCTTCTCTCTGGTATCACGGGGACTCGCTGAGAGGCAGCACATCCACTGTGTTTGATATGGAGACAGCTGAAGGGTTAGAAGATGCAGGTAAGAGAGCTGAGTGACTATAAAAAGCCTCATCAGAGCGGAGACGCGTGCTGCAGCGCATTCCCTCGGCTGAGAACAAGGACGCTTCTGTTGTCTCTGCTAGAAAGCAGGTGTGCCACAAGGCATTGTGGGAGGGATATGATATGATTGCACATCACTTTGTGAGCTCTGGCCAACTCCCCCCCACCTGGCTCCTTTGAGTGTGTGTGTGTGTACGTGTGCGCGTGACCGCATGTGCGAACGCCGGCCACAATAAGGGCGAGCAGCCATTTGAAAGGGAAATCGACTTTAAATGAAGACTGACAGTAGTCCGGTGAAAACAAAGGCCGCAAGCCTGATTTGTGAATATTAAAACACGACTGTCAAAGCAGGAAGTGCAATAGCCAAGAGCCTCCTGAAGATGTCATCAAGGGAAATTTGGTGAAGTGGTCATAGAGATGTCCACGCTGCGCAAATCATCCACTTTACAGGAGTAACTTCTGCAATCAGATTTCCCTTTCCTCTAAGACAGTGTCAGAGCTGCATGGTCATATATATATATACAGTAGTCTATACAGTCTCTTTGTTTAGTGGCGTTAGTGCTCAGAGTTAATCCCACACTGGGAACATTCAGACGAGTTCAGAGATCCGCTTGTTTCCGTCATAGCAACGAGATCCGTAGTGAAATCACACCGCACAAAAACAAAAACAACAGGTATCGCAATTTCGGTGAATGCAAACGCTTCCGTTTCATCAGTATCATGGCGTCAGTAGCATTGTTGCTACTGACGCCATGGTCAAAGTTAGTCATTGCTGCCTTTGGCTTTGGGAGCTGTGTTTCTCCCTGGAAGTGTTAGGTTACTCATGAAGGCTTTGTTTTGCCAGAATACAAAGGGGATTGTGAAAATAGATGTGATGCCAGCAGGCTCTCTTGTACGTGAATCTGTCGACCTGAGACTCTGCACTCTCTTTTATTTTTCGTTACTAAATTAGCAGCACTCTTACTTTTCCTCTTATGTCTCCCTCGGTGCCTGTGATTTGTTTGTCACGTGATCTCAGGGAAAAACATGACTCCTTCTGAGATGTTTTTTTTTAGTTTGGATTTGACGTTCTTTCTCTGTTCAAAAAAAACGTGCTCCTTTTGTTTGGTGTTCATCGTACAACTGTCCTTTGTGCAACAGCCCTTGTTTGATTTCGAGGTCGCGCTGGCGCAGCTTGTGGTGACGCAAGAGGCTGACACATACACACCTTTGCTGTCGCACCAAGGCGTGACTGCACTGGGCAACAAAGACCAGTGGCAGACACAAGTGTGTCAGAAGTGATCTGTATACACTATACATATACATACTATACATATACATACTATACATAATATACATTGTCATTGGTGACAAATAAAAAAGAATCTAAATTGCTCCCAGCTTCACTGCTCCTTTTCAATGAATGTTTTTAACCTCTTTCAAGAAATTTCTCCGAAATCTCCATTAGTTGTCTCCAGTTCGATTGATATCTAATGCAAAGGCTGCAGTCGACATGAGTAGTCACATTAGTTTCGTCTGCAGTCTTTATGTTTCCCTATTGTTTGATGCATTGTTGTTGTAATTTGTCGAGAACGGCAGCCATTTCTCTTTAGACATAATAAATGTCTGCGACTATTAAGTTCTATACTACAGAGCCTTTTGTTTTCTCCTTTTCTATGTTAACCATTCTCTTTATGACTACTGCCTCTCAACCTGACCCATCACTTCACAGGTAAGTGCTCCACACACACACACACACACACACACGCACACACGCACACACATTTCACATTGCTCAGTTAGTGCATCTGTGATCTGAAGCCTTTGTGCGACGCCGTTTAAATTCTCGGCGAGGCCAGGCTCCTTGAAAATGTTGCTAAGAAACGGGAGTGTGTGAAAGTGCACAACTGACCTCAGTTGCTGTCCTGTTGACACTGAGGTGAAGAGCTGCGATTGCAACACAAACACGCAACACAGAATGTGATATCTTTCAGAGGGTAGCATCTTTATATTAGAGGGGTTTTTTTTAGGACTCTATTTGTGTGTGCGCATACATTTGCTTGTGTGGTGCTCAGCTGGTCAGACGAGACTTGTGTAATTGCAGGGTTATTGCTGCCGAGCCTGATGGGTAATGACACATTTGCAAATTAATTCTCAGCACTAGGCTGTGATTAGCATACGGAGAGAAGCATTTCATACACAAAGGCAGACGCACACACACACACACACACACACACACACACACAGACGTGCTCATACACACTTCACAGGCTTCTAATCACCAGCGAGAGGTCACGCTAAGTGGGTGTGGGTAATGGTGGAGTGGGCACCGGTTGTAGCAAATACGGGTGAGTGAAGGTTGACAAGATATTATTCCTTCACATATTTGATACCTGCTGACTCGCCGCTATCCATCTGTTTTTAAAAACGATTTTTTTTGTCTCTCACCTGTAAACCATTTTTTCCCTTTACTGCTCACTGGAGGTTAATGCAGGGTCAGTCCCTTTTTATGTGCACATAATAAATACTCAGTGTTTGGGATTGTTCCTCCTCCCCCACGATCCCACACCTGCCCTGAAGAACTGACCTGTTTGTGCAATCCTGTCAGAGTTCCCCATAACAGAGCTCTCTAGTGTGTGTGTGTGTGTGTGTGTGTGTGTGTGTGTGTGTGTGTGTGTGTGTGTGTGTGCGTGTGTGTTTTAAAGACTATAGTGAAGCCTTCGCTTTCCCTGCTGTGGAATGGAAGAAGACCATATTCCCATACAACACACACAGACACACACACACACACACACACACACACACGTTTGAGAGTGGTTATTTTGTGCAATGGGGTTAAGAGGTTATAAAGAAGACAGTTGCATAGTGGGTTGACAGGAAGTGGGTATGGCAGGTTTGTGTGTGTGTGTGTGCGTGTGTGTAAGAGAGATCTCACTCGAGCTTTCTCTTGCTCTCTCCCTCGCATCTCTTGCCTTCTCTCTCCCAACACCCTCTTTTCACTTTTTGTTCTCCCTCTCTCTCTATCTCTTTCCCTTCTCCTCTCCCTCCTCCTGTTCCTCCTTGATCACAGTGTTTCAGCCACACACTGCTTTGCTCCCCAAGGAGCTTTTATAGCCTTTCTACGTGTGTCTGTGTGTGTGTGTGTGTGTGTGTGTGTCTCTCTCTGTGTGCGTTTGTGTGCCGTTTGCTTCCTTTTCCTGCAGTGCACTTGTCAAACATAAGCCATCACACTATCTTAAATAACAGAGGACTTGCAAGCATTTCCTGTACCTTAATGAGCACCAATATAAAACCAAACAAAACCAAACAACAGAGAAAGACTTTTCTTTCATAACGTTTCCTTCCATCACTGAACTGTGTGGCACTGCTATTTACATGTTAAACCAGAAGCTTGTGACATGTTTTTTTTTTAAATGATGCCATATACTCTGTCTCAGCAACTGATTATAAGAGTGCAATGCAAACAAGCCAGGGTTCAAGTATCTGTGGTAACATGTTCCTTAACACTGTACAGAGCTGCTACAGCAGCTGGAAGTCACAGTCACACTCGTAACAATGTAACAGTGCGTTTTCGGATTGTTTTGTTTCTTTGGAGTGTTTGCATATTTGAACTAAGTATCCTTTATGAGTGTGTGGAAAACTACTACTACTGGATCTACTACTGGAATTACTGGATCTTCATCTTGTCCACTGGAAACTCTATCCTTTATTTTTAGTCCTGTGCACGTCTCTGCCTCTGTCAGCGTGTCAGCGCACGTGGTGCTGCGGCGCCGAACAGTGACACATTACCTTTCAACCTGTCACACAAGGTGTGCGAGCCTTCGCACATACACACGCACGGAGGCACTGATGGGTCTGCTTGTTGTTTGCACACACACACACACACATCAGGAGTGCAATATAAAACACAGGGTGTGTCCATGAGAACATGTGACACAATATGACAAATCCATCCTGCCGTTCCAGCTCATACACATATTGTGTGTGCTTTTCCTAATTAAACATTTACTGATCAACTGTCTTTGTGTAAATAAAAATGGCTTTGTTCTCAGAGAAACACCCCCCCCCCCCCCCCCCCCCCCCCCGGCCTCCATATCCGTTGTCCCAGTCTATATGTCTATGGACTCGCCCTCTTCTTTCACACCTGCCTCCTCCTTCAGTCATTAAATCCTATTACTGGTTATTTAACATACTGTATTTACCTCTGTTTGCTGTGCTTGTGGTTGTGCGTTGTGGAGTTTTGTCTCCTGTCCTCAGAGTCTCCCTCCACTTCCTCACTAAACTCCTGCCTGTCCCCCTGTCTCCGCCACTGTGAGCTTCATAGAACGGTTTGGTGAGCAAAGCGAGCCCTGAGGGCAAAGCGTCCTGCTAGACTCTGTCTCGTCATCTCTCCTCTCTCTCTCTCTCTCTCTCTCTCTCTCTTTTTTGTCTGTCTTTCTCTTTCTTGGCCCCTCTCCCTGCTGGCTGCCTCCACGCAGAGAGATAACTCCTCACCCCTACTGCCACCTACTCAGTCAGATCTGTGTGCAGAGCAGGCTACAGGATAATACGACGAGTTTGTGTTTATTCCAGTAAGATGTGTGTGTCTGTGCGTGTGTGTGTGTGTGAGAGAGAGAGAGAAAGGGGGAAAGTCTGCTGTCGGCGCAGCATGGTGAGCAGGCTGTGTGCTAGGCTGCATAAGCCAAGTTTCCTAGACGGACACGCAAACGCACCCACACACTGAGAGACAGAGACGAGGACTCTGCTTTTCAGACACGAGAACGGAGGTGGGGAATCTTTTGTCTTCTCCTCTTCCAAACACGTAGCTGTTCTATTGTGAGCTGCCCCCGAAGACCCACAACGCTCTCTCTCTCTCTCTCTCTCCCTCTCTCTCTCTGCACTCTCCATCGGTTGATGCTTCCCTACTGTCTGATGTAGTGTGAACAGATGCTCCCTTGATGGTCGTTGGCCTCTCGCTGTCACAGGGGCCGACCAATCAGCTGTCACCCCGACTCCACACTGAACTGTGACCACGCTCCTCCTCGGGTGAAGCCTCAGCTCTGGCCAGTGTTTCCCTCTCATCTGTACCCGAGCCCCAGCCCACCCATCTCTTTTTGCTCTAACCCACCCCACCCCCCCTTTCTCTCTCTCTCTCTCTCTCACACACACACACACACACATTTTTCGCTATCTGGTGGTGTTGTTGCCTGGAGGGAGTTCATCCTGCCCTCCTTTTCTCCTCCTCCTCTCCTCCACCTCCCTCTCTCTGTGTCGGCAGTGAAAGAGAGGGAGGGAAAAGGGAGGGTGAGAAAAGATGCGAGCGAGGACGAGAGAGCGAGTGGCAGCAGTAGCGGAGGCAGTGGAGCCGACTCTCTCCTCTGATCATCTTTCTTGGAGAGAGGGAGAAGAGACAGTCCCAGGAATCTGTCATTGCTCACTGTAGGATTTACACAGTCTGTGTTTTATCCTCTCTCCTGCCTCTTTTCACCTCTTCCTGGCACTGGACGCTTACATTTGACATCTCTCTCCGGCTGTACACAGACTCTGTGTGTGTGTGTGTGTGTGTGCGTGTGTGTGTCTGTGTGTGTGTGTGTGTGTGAGCTGGAGAAAACGTGCTCCCTGCTCCTGGTTGGAAAAGGACAGCGAGTGAATGACCCTTTGCCCAGGGAATCTTGTGCATGAGAGGGAGGTGGAGAGTGGGGGCGTGCTCACCGGTTGACCCCTCACACCGGTTCTGTCTGTGTGTATCTGTGTGACTGTCTGTGTCTTTGTGTGTGTGAGTGTGTGTGTGTGTGTGTGTCCTAGCTGGCTGGGCGGTCCCAGCCTCACGCTTGGTTAGCGAGGACCAGAGAGCGGGGATGACAGGCTGAGTCCCAGCCCAGCCTCCCCACACACAGAGCCTGGTTTCTGGGTGGCTGCGAGGGCGCAGCCCCTCTCGAGTGCAGTCATCCAGGACGAGACGGCTGCCTGCACGACTGAAACAAGTTGCTCCCTCTTCATGACACTCGAACAGCCACCATGTTTGGACTAAAAGCACCACTTTACTACTTGTCAGGTAAGATCATGGCAAATGCATTTCATATATGCATAGTGGTGTACGCACAGTGTATTTATGTGTGTGTGTGTGTGTGTGTGTTCAGGGGAAGTTTCCTACATAAGATAAGAGGTTAGCTCTGGTGTGCACTGAAGGAGATGTGTGGTTGTGAAGTTGTTACCTGTGTGTCAACACTGGTTAATTGTGTGTGAGAGCCCCTCACTCATTTTCACTACGCTGTCAGATTATTAATCAGCATTGAAGTCAACAGGGCTAACATGACACACAACCTGTATTTTAGTCAACACAACAAGGAGTTATAACAAATGTTATGCTTTATTGATGTATGATTCGTTTTTATATGTGTGTCTGTGCTGGCGATTGTGTACGTGTCTGTGCACCTGTGCACGTTTGAGGTTTTCTGTGTGTGTGTGTGTGTGTGTGTGTGTGTGTGTGTGTGTGTGTGTGTGTGTGTGAGAGAGAGAGAGAGAAAGAGTAAGCGCTAAGTTGGCTTGAGGTTACCGCCGGTCGGAGCTTAAGTGCGTCTCACGGCTGAGTGGGCAGTGATTGTGGAGAGGACGGCCAGGAGAGGGCTCTGTGAGAGGGAGAGAGACTGACGGGAGCAGATAGAGAACTGTGATTTTTTTTCTCTCTCTCTCTTTACCATTTAGCTCTGGTGTGCATTGAAGGAGATGTGTGGTTGTGAAGTTGTTACCTGTGAGTCAACACTGGTTAATTGTGTGTGAGAGCCCCTCACTCATTTTCACTACGCTGTCAGATTATTAATCAGCATTGAAGTCGACAGGGCTAACGTGACACACAACCTGTATTTTAGTCAACACAACAAGGAGTTCAACAAATGTTATGCTTTATTGATGTATGATTCGTTTTTATATGTGTGTCTGTGCCGGCGATTGTGTACGTGTCTGTGCACCTGTGCACGTTTGCGGTTTTCTGGGTGTGTGTGTGTGTGTGTGGGTGTGTGTGTGAGAGAGAGAGAAAGAGTAAGCGCTAAGTTGGCTTGAGGTTACCGCCGGTCGGAGCTTAAGTGCGTCTCACGGCTGAGTGGGCAGTGATTGTGGAGAGGACGGCCAGGAGAGGGCTCTGTGAGAGGGAGAGAGACTGACGGGAGCAGATAGAGAACTGTGATTTTTTTCTCTCTCTCTTTACCATGAAAGGTGATTGGGCTCTTTCCACCATATTTGTTCTATCATTTATCTGTATACATAGGGAATTTTGTTCATAATGGTATGAATTTATTTATTTATTTATTTGTGTATATTTTGTAATCTAAAGGTGTTTGCTCTGCGTGTACATTGAACATAGCAGGGTGTGCAGTTAGACCATAACTGACAACACTTTGGTTTGGCCCCTCACACTCGTTTCTACGACCCCACACTTGTTGTAATAGACCTTTTTACCTTCCAGCTGCCCACTCATCCAACCTGCCTATTAACAGGGATGGTTTCTGGCACATTGTCTCCAATTCACTGAGCCACCTACCATCAACATTACCTGTGCTCCTCCACCACTATTACGTGTCCTTTCTTTCTTTCTTTCTTTCTTTCTTTCTTTCTTTCTTTCTTTCTTTCTTTCTTTCTTTCTCTCTTTCTTTCTTTTGCAATTTTGTCCAGCGAAGATCTTACCTTTTCCCAGGTGTAAAATAGTCATTGGTCATTGGTCCCATATAGTAAGTAAAATAAGGCAGGTGAATTGTATCAGTTTTGATCTGCTGCCCTCCACCTTTTTGATCCTGGAGTCTCTCTTCAGCATGTGGCTGGTCCTCACTATGTCCTCTCTGTCTTCTTGCCTTTTCTTTTGTTCATGAAGGAGGGTTTTGAAATGGAGATCCGCTGGTAAAGGCCACAGGATGCCTGCTGAGTGAGAGAGCAAGGCAAAGAAACAGAGGTGTGCGCGCGTGTGTGTGTGTGTGTGTGAAAGAGAGAGAGAGAGAGCTCACACACAAAGTGCATGGACTCACAACATGTGTCACAGCCTCTAACCAGAGAGTGTGCTCTTCAAAGTCAAGGTGATGATTGGATCAAACAGAGCAATGCAAAAAAACAGCGTGAAAAGGGAGAGGAGGATAGTGAGTGATAGTAAAAGGAAACAGAAGAGACGAGGACAAGCGATAAGAAAATACACATATTTATTTTCTTCGCTATCATTTTCTTACTTTTCCTTCTGTCTCCTCCAGGCTCCCTCTCTCTCTCTCTCTCTCTCTCTCTCTCTCTGACTCTGTGACCCCCATCCACCACTCAGCCATCTCAATCATATCCATCCTCATCCCTCTTCCTATCCTCTTCCCTTCAGCGTCTATGACTCTTTCCTCCCTTTCCACATTATGTGTCTGTTTGTGTGTGTGTGTGCGGGCCCCTCGAGACTCTGGGCCCTTCCCCACAACCACGCTCCCAGCAGGAGCAGCACACAGATTAGAGACACACAGAGAGGGTCTCGGCTATGGCGCTGACCAAAGCTGGTGAGGCTGGCGTGGGTTTGTATTCACCTCTCTCTCTCTCTCTCTCTCTCTCTCTCTCTCTCTGTTATATGAATGTGTGCCCTGCACTCTGGGTTGCTTCTTCTCCTCTTCCCCCCTTTTCATTCAGCCTCTCAATGAGCCCCTGCCTGCCTTCCCGTCTTACCCGCTGTTGCCGTGGAGACCATGTCAGACACATGCTTGTTCTCCATGATTATTTGACAACAAAAAGGTTGGGTTAAATAAAGAGGAACTGGGGGTTGGGGCAGGTGGGTGGGGTAATGGCGGAAGAGAAGAGAAAGAGATGGATTGAGAGAGGAAAAACAGAGGGATGCAGAGAAGAAGCACTTGAACTTGGGTGGCGTTGATGTCAGAGATGTAGCAGAGCTAGTGGAGGAATTGATGGAGGATGGCTCACTCTGGTCACTCATTCTCTTCCCTCCTGCTTTATCTATCTCTCCATCCTACACCTGTCTATATCCTTCCTTCTTCTGTTATTCATCCTCACTTTATTCCCTGACTTGATTTCGAAGGTAAAAACCTTGTTTTAAACCTCCTATATCTTGGTAAATGCCTCTCTGGTATGTGTGTGTGTGTGTGTTTTGTGTTGTTTTGTATCCGTTCTTATACGTGTGTGTGTGTTAAATTTGATTATTGTGGGTAGATCTACAGAATTGAATTCTGATATTGCCCCCTGTCAAACTGCCTCTACTTGTAGCCTAAAGGGAAGTTATTATGAAATTTGTAGAGGCGAAAAAAAGTGGATGGACAGAGAGAGAAACAGAAAAAAACAGTCAAACAGGTGAAAATTGAAGTGGTGGCGATATTGCAAACATCAGAGATGAGTTAGGTTAAAAACTAATTGAGTTTTGTTCTGACAGACCTCAGACTGACGAGGTTTTGGTGTCTGTTGAGGTGAACGGATTCAAACAACGTTGATCTCATCCACCTGAAAAAAAAAAACATCGAACTAATATCAATATTTAATCTGACATTAGTGTTAATCTCTTCAAGATCAACACATAAACAAATGCGTGTGTGTGTGTGTGTGTGTGTGTGTGTGTGTGTGGAGGATGCAGGATGTCTGCACAGTTGTAAAGAGTAAAAGAGAGCACACATTGATAAAAGCAGCAGAAGGGTCCATGCTGTGATCGGAGATCATCTGCAGTACTGTAACCATTATATCCAATTAACTACAACATCTTTGCTTCTCCCTGTTTCTCTCGGGTTCTCGCTGCGGCCATCTGCTCCAATCAGCTCCTGCAGATCTCTCCGCTGTATCTCTGTCTTTCTTTATGGAGCTCGCTAAGTGTCACCCGTCTCACTGCATCTTTCTCCTGCTCCCTTTGTGCTTTTGTCCCTCAGTTGACTCTCTCTGTGTCCATTTATCTATTTTACCTCGCTCCCCGGTCCTTCCATCTCTCCATCACTAAATCCCTCCCTCTTCATATGCTCTGACAGCTCTGTCATTAGATGGTAGTAGTGGCAGTAAAGCAGTCGCATTGATGGACTGCTGGATCACTCACCCCTCTCCTGCCATACTCTCTCGCTCCCTCGCTCTGCCCTTGCTATAAATGCTCTGACCCGTTCTCAGTTTGGCATCTGTTCCACGCCATACCGCAGGTGGCACCGCCCGGGTTATGGCCGTGATGGTCGGCAGCGGAGCGTCTCACTGGCTGCCCTGATGGCCCTCTCGTAAACCCAGGGCTGTTAAACCCTAACCCTGCACACCTGAGGCCTCTCCGGATACAAACCATCACCAGCAACAGTGTTGAGGGTGTTCCAGAAATACACACACACACACAACACACATATGTATTTGTAAATGTAGGACTGTTTCGTCATATTTGAATAGATTTTAAGTGTGTTATCTCTGTGATGACAAGAACAGACCATGCACACAAAGAACCAACAAACAAACCCTCGCGACAGACTCCTCCAACACACACGCGGTGGGCTAACAGGTGCAGGGGGCAATGAGGGTGTGCTGGTATCACAGTAGCACACAGCTACGATTTATGGGCTCGCTCGCGGCGTTTCTGTTTTTGTGTGTAGCCTTGTCAGTTTGGCTCCAGGGAGATGCTGTTTGTGTGGTGAATTGTGTCGTATGTCGGTTTGTTTGTCCCCCTGCTCTGCAGCTGCGGACAAATCACGCGCACACGCGTGTACACAGGCCACAGCGGGATGTTACACGGGTCATTCACGGCTGTGTGTGCGTGCGAGGACATCAGCCGACGGGTTGTGTGTCAGGTTGAAGTGCTTGACAAACACTCGGCTATCGTGATGGATACTCACCTCCCATTTCTTGCGTGAAGCCGTTGTGAACCTCGATGAACCCCAGTTGAAATGCAAACACAGTGAACCTGTTTCATGGTTAATGTGTTTGTGTGTGTGTGTGTGTGTGTGTGTGTGTGTGCGTGGGTGAGTGTGTGTGTGTGTGTGTGTGTGTGCGTGGGGGGCGTACATTAACTCTTTTCTGAAACATTATTCTAGCAGCAGAAATAGCTAAACTATAATTGCCTTCATCTTCCTTTGCCTCCACTAATCAAATTACACAACAGAGATTTCTAATTAAAATCTTCCTGTATCTGACGGTGCCGCACACACACACACACACGCACACACACACATACACACACACATTATTTTTGCTTATAATTTGCTTATAAGCACATGTGTGCGTGCGAGGACATCAGCCGACGGGTTGTGTGTCAGGTTGAAGTGCTTGACAAACACTCGGCTATCGTGATGGATACTCACCTCCCTTCTCTTGCGTGAAGCCGTTGTGAACCTCGATGAACCCCTGTTGAAATGCAAACACAGTGAACCTGTTTCATGGTTAATGTGTTTGTGTGTGTGTGTGTGTGTGTGTGTGTGTGTGCGTGGGTGAGTGTGTGTGTGTGTGTGTGTGTGTGCGTGGGGGGCGTACATTAACTCTTTTCTGAAACATTATTCTAGCAGCAGAAATAGCTAAACTATAATTGCCTTCATCTTCCTTTGCCTCCACTAATCAAATTACACAACAGAGATTTCTAATTAAAATCTTCCTGTATCTGACGGTGCCGGGGTCTCACACAAACACACGCATATGCACACACACACACACACACATTATTTTTGCTTATAATTTGCTTATAAGCACAGATGAGTAGAGTGCTGAGTAATTTGTGAGCTGCACACCAGAATGACTGAATTGATTGGAATAAGAATAGAAGTAGAGTATATAGAGTTAACGCTGCATCAGATAGTAATTTGATGATGTATGAAGGATGTTAAAAGTAAACGATGCGTGGTGTAGACTTATTGCTTATATGTCTGATTTAATATAGATATATAATATAAAAATGTCATTTACTGAAGGTAAGAGATGAGCCCTGTGTGGTGTGTTTATGTTGTTGTTTGAGACAGACTGAGGCCATAGTCCCGTCCATGTCCATTTGTGTCTTTCATTTGACAGAATGAATGATAAGAGCCTCAGGCGCATGCATTGTTGCATAGGATCTCCAGTTATATCGATGTCTACTTCTCATATAAACACACCTGATCTGCTGTCAGACAAATGTGCTGGACAGAGCTCATTTATGGCCCTTATTTGTTTTGATTGTATTTCTTATGAAATCACATCACAAATTAAATCACATTAACTGTTATGCCAGGTTTTGCCGTAAAACCCAGTGATAAAAACCGTTAATGTTTCTCATCACCCTATCAACACCCACTGACATGAGAGCTGGCAAATTCCATTGATCTCGGGCGTTTCCTTTAACTGCACTGTCAGTGCATGGTGGGTAAAGAAACGAGCACAAAATGGGAGATAGATGAGGTTCGAGGGCGACGTGGAGTAATTCTCCTTCACTTCTCGGGGTAATTAGCAGCGTGTAAGGCTGAGATTTATGAGGAAGAGGAGGGGAAAACAGAGAACGGCACCACCCAGGGAGAGGGTAATAGGGATTTGGCAACTATACTTCTTCTACTCTGGAGCTGTGTCGAGGATTGTGTGTTTATGTGTATCTTTGTGTGTGTGATTGTTGTGTTGGGTGGAGGGTGGGGGGCGTTCCTTTTAAGCCGACAGCTTTCCAATTATTAGTCGATGGGATTTCAGAGCTTAGCTATTAAAGCAGCCTCTTCAGTTGAGACAAGAAATGAAGAAAATGCAATTAGCCTGTTTCCAATCCCATCTCCTCCACTTTGTTCAATCTGCAAAGCTTTTTTTTTTTAATTCTTATGCAGACATACAACTGTTGTCCCTGTATGCAGATCCTCCCGCATGGCATGTGACCTGTCTGAGGGAAGAGGGGCTCCAGTCGCCCCCTGTGTCTCCAGAGTCTCCAGTCGGCTGCTGTATTTATAGATGGGATTGTAAATACCTGTGTCTGCAGGGAGCTTCTCTTTTTACAACGTGTGAGTGTTGGAGGGGTTAAGGATGAGAGGCCAGTGACCTCAGGGTGTCAACAGGAGGTAGATTTGGTCAGATGGTCAGAGAGCTGGTTGGTGTTCAGCTGCCAGCCAACCGGTGCACAGCAAATTGAAATGAATCATGGGAGGCAGATTAGGAGAATGGCGAGAGCTCATTACATCCTGTGAAAGACTGGAGATGACTTGAGGCATGGTCCCACCCCCCCACCCCGCCCCTGTGTGTGTGTGTGTGTGTGTGTGTGTGTGTGTGTTTACTTGTTGCACTTATCCGGGTCTTGTCATCCTTAAGGGAAACACATACAAGCTGAAAGGTCAGACAAGGTTACAGCAGTCTCACACACTGAAGCTGTGCATTAAAGCACTGAGCCTGATAGAGATCAAGGTAACACACCACTGGCTCTATCCGCCATATTCCACTGGACCAATATAAATCCCAATGTGCAACTGGTTGAAGGATGATCCATCGATCGGACTCGCAGTCATGCTTAGCTCTGCTGCTGATTGATCTGGCCTGGTGCCTGGCTCTGTTAGTGTCTGGTCTCTGGTCTCTCAGCGTCATGTCAAGCAGGATCTCAGCAAAGGGCTGGACAAGTCGGACTTGCTCAGGAGGAGGGAGACCAGCAGATGGAGGTCAGAGGAATACGACGTAAGGTGGGGAACGGGCTAAAGGGGGAGGATGAAGCGCATGGAAAGATAAGACGAGTGGATGTTAGTGGAAGAACAGGCAAGTGTGTGTGTATGTTTGTGTGTTTGTGTGAGAGGGAAGGCCAGTGGAGGGTACTGACGGGTGTGGGGGAGGATGGGTGGTGGGCAGTGGGAACAGATTTGGGGTGGTCAGCCAGCTGAATGGTGGCGGGGAGTGGCAGGAGTAAGCTGGCAGTGTGGAGGCGGGCATATGGAGGGCAGGTTGGCACTTTGGCTGCCACCAGAACGTGCACCTGTCGACAATGGGAGAGTCTGCCAAGAGGAAAGGAGGGAGCTGAACCATGGAGAGAGAGAAGGAGTGAGGGAGTGAGAGCGGTGTTTGTAGTGTGGTGCTGTTTGGAAAGGGTCGCTGAAGTGTCTGTATATTAATGTACAACACACTTATGCACTCGCAGAGGTAAATACAGTAAACTTGTGCGTAGCTTAAACACACACACACACACACACACACACACACACACACACACACACACACACATACATACGTGTCCCTGTTTATTCCATCCTCAGTATAAAATAAACACTTGCTCCGCTCCTGCCCTGTTTGTCTAATTCTAGCAGTCGAATGCATCAAGTGTCTCCTGGTAGAGGAACTAATAAACAGCCCTGATAATCAGGCTAGCATTTAAACACCTCTCGACATACACTACAGCACACCCCCTAATTGGACTCAACTGTTTTGCTGCTAACTAGCTGCTAATTAGATCAGTGTATTCCTTTCACTCTTTCCTCATGTCATTATTTGCTATGAACAAAACACTTCCAAGTGTTTTCTTTTTTTTTTTTTTTACCAGAGTACTCCCACATGTGTGGAAAACAAGGAGGATGTTGTTTTTTTTTTTTTTTTTTTGGGGGGGGGGGTCATTTTAAAGGGCAGTCAGAGGATAGCAACTGAACAGATATATGGCACGCTGTGATTTTGAATGTGTTTACATTTTACATTTAAGATTTATTGATTCGCGGTTTCGTATGTTTTGTATGTGTTGGCTGCTCAACGCCAACACAGATGTGGGAGCCAAGGGCCAGTGCCCTCGTTAAACACACACATACTGTATAAATGCACACTCAGCAGACCAGATGAAGCATTACTTGTTTTATCACGTTGACTTATTATCATATGCAGATCTGGGGAATGTGTAAATGTGTCAACGTGTTTGTGCGTATAGTATATGTGTAAGTGGTGTGTGCTGTAGGTAATAATGTTAATAATGGTGTGTGTAAATAATGAGGGGCAGTAAGTCTGTGCTCTGCTCTCTGCCATGGCTGTGGATGCAGGTCTCTGGGCTGCCATGTTCTCCTCTGATCTGACTCCTCTCTTTCATCACCAAAAGCACAGAGCAGGGCTCAGGGAGACGGGGAGGTTTAAAGGTTGGCAGCAGCACCATGGCCTTGAGGTGTTATCTCTGCCCCGCGCTGTGTTGGAGAGAGAGTAGAGGGAGTGTGGAGAGGAGGCGGGAGCGACGTTGGGAGTGATTGCAGTGCAGCCCACTTATCTCTTTTTTTCCCCCTGCATGGAGCAGCATGGTTAACAGATGGTCTTGTTACCAGCAAAATGAAAATGAATGCAGTAAAATTTGCTTGTGTTAATTTCTTGTCCCCCAGGTGAGACCTGGAGCGCTCGCACACAGAGGCTCGCACACCATACGCGCTCAGCTCGCGCGGGCGTGCACGCTCGCCGACACGCACGCCTTTGCCCTGCTGGCTTTAAACACACACCATCTGCATGTGGAGAAAGTGTGTTGGTGGAGTGTGAAGCGTGTGGTTGGCTTAAGGAATGTGTTTCCAATGTTCATAGCCATAGCTTATGTTGCTTTGGAATGTAAAGAGTGCGATCAAACACTTAATGTATCAGCCTGCGGGAACCTGGTCGTCCAAATACAGTGGGTGTTTTTAGGCCCAGGCCGACAGAGCTAAAAAAGAAAAGTGGGCTGAAGTGGCAATTATAGGTAACGAGAAGCAAGGGATGCTGTGCTAACAGGGAGGAGGAGGAAATGGCCTCTTCGTTCGCAGATGAAGACTAAATCCTTTCTTTCTCTCCTCATCTTCCCCTGCATCTTTAGCAGTGAGACGAGAGCCTCAGCTTTATTAAAGTCCGCCTCTCTGTGTTTGTGTGGTTGGAGGATCCAGGTTGGTCCGTAGCTTATCCCTGTGTAGTGTGTATGTTCTGCAGGGATATATCGTCTTACAGCTGGGGGCTCGCTATTGCTATTACTCAAACTATTACTGGTACTATTGCAGTTTGAGCCCACAAGTGAGAAAAAAAACATACTTACTGTATTTGTGGTGGAAATAATCAAAGTCTTCACTTATATTTGCTGTAAATCACTGAAACCATCCTGTTTTCCTCTGCACAGCTCTGTCATAGCTGACTTAACAGCAGCAGGACATAATGATTGATGGAAGCTACATCGTAGTCCTCCTGAATCTCTTTGTCAAGCACAATAGAGGAGCGACTTCACTGTACCTTTTTCATATGGTAGACTTTATCAGCCAGGTTCATTTAGAGAGATTTAAAAGGTGGCTGTCTTGACAGGGGGAGACAAAATAAAACATACTCGCCAAACTCAGGGTCCTCACAGCAAGTGCTGTGTATAATAAAGTTGGGGTCAGGGTTGAGATCTCCATAATCACGTCACCAGAGAAAAGAGACAGAAAAGGCAGATTTTTCGAGTTTCATTAGTCGGATGACAACTTTGTCGTGAACGCAGTGGCACTTTGATTTCCACGGGGAGAGGCAGTGTTTAACTGTGTGGGCAGTGACGTGCACCACAATGTGTTTTGAATAAGCCCCGCCGACATATGTTGCGCTCATATGTATGTGCAACACGCGCACTTATACACACACTGGTGTCTGCGCTGCTAATACCATGCCACTGTAACACCCACTCAGCCCTTGGACGTGAATGAAATGAGTCATATGCGAGGACGCTTCACAAACACTACAAACAGACCACATATGTCGCCCTTGTGCACGTAACAATACAACATGCATCGGGCTCATCGCAGCAGGACCCGCTTCCTGCCTCGATCCCTGTTAAGTCGCCCGCATCAGCAGAGAAAACAAATGAACTATTTTTATATTAACACAGAAATCTTCAGCATCCTCCTGTTGCTTTTTAAGCAGCGCTGCAGGTTGCAGGTCTCGGCACAGTCCTTCATGTGTGCAGGAGGGTGGTGATGAGCTTAATGCAGTCTGTCTGTGTCCTGGACGTGACCACCATATTAATATAGCACTAATACAACGCTCTGCCTGCTCCATGCTAATCACCTCCACACTCTTTCTCACGCTCCCTCTCTCTCTCGCTCTCTCGCTCGCTCTGATCAAGTCTATTGTTATGAGACAGAAAGGTGAGAGAGGACAGGCTTCTCAATGGTGATTGGATTTAACCTGTCTTAGTACTACCACAACTGTACATGGATGTTTTGTTATTAGACAACACATACATAAAGTCATCAATAGTGATCAGTAATCTTCTGTAACAGGGACCCAGAGCACCTTGATTGAAAAACATTAATTGGCCATAGCACTTTGACCTTTGGCCCGGCTCACCCCTGCACACTGTGTCTCAGGCTGTTTAGATAAACAGGACCACTCATAAGAAGCCCAGTGCTTGTGCCAACAGGCCTGAGAGGAGGAGAGGGAGGGAGGGACTGCAATACTGAAATGAATCATGAGGGTGGAGCGTGGAGGGACGTGTAAGCCTTACTGCCACTGCTATTATTACAGGCCTAATAATGACTTTGGCTGTTTTGGCAGTTGTGAAAAAGGGGGAGAGGGGGCAGAGGGCAGAGGGAGAAAGGCCATGACAGCATGTCACGGCTGGTTAAAAGCAAGCTGGGGAGGAGAGAGAAAGCCCTTGTTTGTTGGGCTAAATGCTGTAAATAACATCAGAGAGTACAGCTAAATGGAAATCAATGCAATTACCCTATTACCATGAGTTTGAACTCGCGCTGTGTGCCGCTACATCGCTCTCTCTCCCTCCCTCTCCGCGTTTCCCTTCACGTTTATCACTCTATGCATCACACCGTGCGATAAGTTTCAGACACGGGTGACAGATGAATTGTGAAAACAGCACTTAAAAACAAAACGGTGGGTGGATGTTAAGATAGTCGAGTGGCCGAGTGGTAAGTTGTAATTAGATAAATAGTGGGTTGGCTATCATTGTCCCCGTGTCACCTGTTTGATGCTATGTGTGTATGGAGGGGGTGTGGGTCAGCGGATAGAGGAGTGAGTGGGTGAGAATGGAGATTGTGGAAATGATGTGATGATGAGTTGAAAAGGTAACATGCCGACCACTAACTATTAGTAGTTTTACAACACAACTCTTCCCATTACAGTGACTTAATGGGAGGAACACACCTGGCTGGCTTTGGTGTTTCCTGTTTGAATGGGATTGCTCAGATTTATATGTGTTAAAACAGATGCCTTCATCCTACAGGTTTATTCTTTAACAGAAACATACACACTGACTTTCCTACACCACTTTAAACTTTATTTCTCTTACCCACCTGCTGATATTCCCTGTTCACCTCTCTTTATTTCCCCACCTCTTTATGATTTCAGCATGACCACGGTCTCTGTGACCTCCTATTCAGCCTCCACCTCTCTCGCCTCCTTGCTGCCTCCCCATGTCAGGGAGTAAAATGGTTATTTTGGTGCATCTGTCTGCTGCTGTATTTGGGGGGGAAACAGGTGGTTGGGCTTCATCGCTACAAAGAGTGAGGTGGGAACAATTCAATCTAATTAGCAGCTGAGATATTGTCCATTAAGATTCAATTCTTCTAATTTCACTAAACACAGCTGCAGAGCAGAACTGGCATCCGGATCAAATACATAGAAACAACAAAGGTAGAATCAGGGTAGAAATGTGTACATATGGAGGTAACTGTATAAGCACATATCGCCATTGTGTTTGTCTATTTGTGTGTGTATGCACCCAGGGAAAAAAGCATAGAGGGTTAAGAGTGTGTATGTGCTCTGAACTGACAGCCAACAATTAGCTGCCACCAGCGTGGCTAATGGAGGAGTGTACATTGTTAATTATGTCACAGCAGAGAGGTGGGAAGGTGGAATACATTTGAATAATGGGAGGAATGATATAACAGTGGGCTTTTAAATTCCTTGGCCCTTTTGTATGAGTAAGAGAGGAGTGTGTGTGTGTGTGTGTGTGTGTGTGTGTGTGTCTACTCAGACACAGGTGCCTGACTAACATTCGTGAAGATAAAATAAACGCGCACACACAGAGACACACACACACCTTTCTCTCTCTCGCTCTCACACCTCCAGCATCACACCAGGAGGCGTGAGAGAAGGAGGGTTTGTCTAAGTAGTGCGCTCGTGCCTGGTTTTCCAGATCAATGATGTGTGGCTGGGTGATCGATGTGAGGGCTTAGCGGAGTGGAGAGAGCTAATGGGCAGGTCAGTGGCTCAGACACATCCTGGTTCCCCATGCCTATTACCACTATGTCCGTTAATAGGCCTCACTACACATCTAGTGTTGCTCTCACGCACACACACACACACACACATACACAGAGATGTGGTGAGGAGGAAACACAGCCAAGCTCAATTCACAGACCTCCTTCGTACCCCCTGCTTTAACCCACGTTGCCTCCACACATCTTTTACGTGTGTGTTTTGCTATTTCCCAGCTCTTTCCTGTGCCCTCTGCTCTGTTTGTTTAGCTTCCAGACCAGACAATGTGGTGCTTGCATGTGTATGCATGTAAACGATGGGAGGATGGAGATAAGCGGGGCATTTACAGCCAGGTGAAGCAAATAGGAAAGAGATTTCTATGCAACCCCCATCTACTCTCTGTCTGTTCTAACACACTGGCATAAAGGCAACTCAACCTTTTTTCTTATAAGCTGCAATATATCAATATGTGATAAGTGACAGTATGAGCGAGGAACAGAGGAGTGTGTGTGTGTGTGTGTGTGTGTGTGTGTGTGTGTGTGTGTGTATATACATACACACATATATATATCCACTCCTCTGTTCCTCACTCATACTGTCACTTTACATCGTTCCTCCTCTCTGTGTGGCATCTGATCTGCATGTTAATTACTTCCATCAGCTTAATTTAATATCTGCTTAGGAAAAGGTGGAACACAGACCCAGGAGGTATAGCATATGCCCTCTAGTGCTCACCCAGTCATACACATGCAGTATACTTGTACATGCATGGACATATTGGATCTTTTAGATTAGATTAAATGGTATCAAGGGGGAGCTGCTGTGTTTTTGCCTGCGTGTTTGCCTATGGCAAAGGCTCAGAGAGCTCATAATTGTCGTTCACATGCGGTGGTGAGAGTTTGTGCTGTTTGTCTCTGAGGGGAGGTCAAAATGGGAGGTGAATGAGCCATTCGTTATTCGTTATAGACGCTCAGCAGGAGGAAAGCTGGGCAGTTCATGTCAGATGCTCCTCTCTAACACCAACATAAATACACTATACGGCCATGCATATGATATGTAAGCTGACACACAGAGTTTTTGGATGACAGATATCCACTATACAATCAAACCTGGGCTATAAAGCAATTTAAGTAAAGCAGGAGTGAGCTGTGTTGTTCTAGCTTACTTCTAATAATTAGAAGTGTACACACACACACACACACACACACACTTGCTCCCATTCTCGGCCATGCAACAAGGCTGTGTCTCTTGTGGCTGATAGATTGTAATGAATGTAACAGCAGTGAGATCCTTCAAAAGCCTCTCAAAAGCTTAAGCTCCTTTATTAAATTAAGCTAACGATGCCTAAGGCCAGGTCTGCTGCAGAGACAGAGGAGGAGTGGAGAGAGAGAGAGAGAGAGAGAAAGAGAGAGAGAGATGAGTGGCTTCAGTGGGGGCGAGGGGGTGCATAGGGAAGTAAAGAGATAAGGAGGAGGTGGAGGAGGCAATGTTAGTAACGGGAATGTGAAATGTGTGTGTGTGTGTGTGTGTGTGGGTGGGGGGAATACCCTGCTGACTCCCTGAGTTGCACTGTAGTGCACCTGCATCTTAGAGGAAGACTAGTAATTAGGTAAAGGCTCATTGTGGGAGATACACAGTGCATACGTGTAGTTTTGAGGTGTATGTGTGGACGCACCAGAAAGTGTTGATGGAGACATAAATGTTTAATGACTCTGCAGAGTTTATAATGGGACACGCATTTTAAATCTTTTTTTACTGGCTTGTTAGGCCGTATGTTAATTACTTGTGATTTAAAGGCAATATCTTTGTTGTTATTTCCAATGAAGATGGAGCAGCATATATGCTGATGATACTGAGGATCATGTGCACACATACCCACCTGTACTGCACATAATTAGTGAGTTTTTGTGTGTCTGTAGGTGTGCTGCACTATCTAATGAAATTATATAAGACAACTAATCATCACAGCATTTCTTTCACAAATTCACTCCTTGATTTAATTAAATGATAATGTTTTTTTCCTGTCACTGATGAATGCAGTCCTGCCGAGGTGTCTGGTGCTTATTAAAGACCAGAACATATTAGGATGCGGAGAGTTGTGACTACCAAATATAGTCCAAATACAGTGGAGTTGTGACTTATCCCAGTGACTAATTGTCTAAATGACTGAAGACTAATAAATTATCCAGTGATTAGTGATTGAAACGGTCAAGATTAGTAATTGACGAGAAGATTTGATTACTTGTATGACAAATCGAACAGGAAGGGGCTCCTTTGGTACTTGTTGCTCTCTTGCCCTCTGTCGCAGTTCAAGCAGAGGTCAGGGATACACAATCACATGTATGGAAGACAAGGCAGTGTATGCACTAGCATGTGACATTCACTCACACACCCAAAGAGAGGCTGCCTAAGAAGTGGTGGAGAAGTGGGCCTGGCAGGAAACACACAATACATAATTAGCCTTGCATTTGATCCAGTGCATCACAGCAATTAGCAGCACAGAGCACTGTGTGAAAAAGAACCTCATCTCACTTCCTCCCCAGCCATCACCTGCTAAGCCATGTTTTCATCCTTGGCTTTGGGAGAACACTCGGTCTTTACTGCTTACAAGTGCGGCTTTGATTTTACAGCCTGTGCAGTCGCTGGTATCTAATCCACAGTAAAACCATTGATACGCCAGACAGGGGTAGAGGTTGTCATCTGAGGCCCTTTGTGCTTTTGGTAGGTGGCTGTCCCCTTGTGGACACTTGGTGAAATTACTCTTTTTTTTTCGTTAACCTAATGTATTGTTATTGTTATTATTTACAAAACATGTGTTATTTAATCTCCAATATCTGCATGCTAAGAATCATCCAGTTATAATATTATATTTTGAAAAGGTATTTTTTAGTATTAACAACTCATTAACTCAAATGACCTCAGTTATCTCATCGTCGACATCACTTTTTGGAGATCAAAACTGGATCCCCTGTTTGAGGAATAGATGAATGAATTCATCAGTATCATCCTGTCATACTCACATAGGTTAAATCATTGCAACTTGAAACACTTTTATTTGAGCATGTAAATAAATAGCATAAGCACCACTGGGGGAATTTGTTTACGAACACGGTTGTGTTGAATTCGATATGACGTTGATGAATATGATTATATGTTGAATAGAGCATGTATCCATGAGGTCATCCGGACATTTGTGGCAGTTTAAGATGGAGCCGGAAGTGACTCTCTATCCTGCTCAGGGATGGATGGGACATTCTTTATCCCATTTGGGGGACAAAGCGGGGTCAGACCTCTGCACTGGAGGCGTGACGGGTGGGGTGGGGTGGGGTGGAGTGGGGTGGGGGCGGGTGAGCAGGTGCTCCTACCCCCCGCCCCCCTCAGCTTGTGTGTCTCTGTGTCCGGCCCCCGCCGGAGAGGAAGCCCCACCTCCCGGCTCCCAGCAGCCGGCCGCCTCTCCCCGGCGCTCTGCTCTGCTCTGCTCTGCTCCGTCCCTGTGGCCACGCGAGGCGTCGGAGGATCCTGTGTGACAACAAAGTGCTGCGTCTCTGTCCTCGACGGAGGGATGGATTTGCGCTCCCGCCACTAACGGAGGAAGATTTATACCCATTTACAAACCGGACTAGCCCTCACTTGTCTTTTTGCGGTGAGTGATTGTGTGCGAATCCGCACTCGTGTTATTTCAAAGCCGGAGGTTGTTTGTGTAAACGCGCGAGCGCACGGCGAGGCTTGTGTTTGAGGAAGTCAGTGCGATGGCGAGAAAACGGCTGCCACTTCTTTTATCACAGCACATTCTTATTTCATCCGAGGGTCGGCTGGCTGTCCACTGAGCGCGCACGCGGGTGTGTGTGCGCGCGTGTGGAAGAAAGACAAGGAAGACTTATAAAAGCCAACCGGCGGGGGGGGGGCACTCCGGTGCCTCCGGGTGGCGATCCTGGATCAGTGTTTTCTGTTATTTCATGAAGGGGAATGTAAACAGTCGTGTTTTAAGAATGCAGATTGGCCCGGGCCCCTGAAGAGACTAGCGGGCGACCCCCCGCCCCCACCCCTCTAAATGAACTTCTTATAACATTGTTACCGGCGCGCTGATGTGATTATGATGTAAAACATGGCCGGGAGGTAGCCTGTTGGCCCTCTGACGTAAAACTGTTCCTGGTTTGACTTGTTAGCAGTCGACAGTCGCGCTGGCTCCATGTAATATCACAGGAGAGCGTCTGGTTGTGGCTGCTCACACGGAGCAGGGGTGTGTGTGTGTGTGTGTGTGTGTGTGTGTGTGTCCTTTGATGGGGCCATTTTCTCCGTGTTAACGCGACTGTGACTGCGACACTGACACATGTTGACCATTTGCTGCTCTCGGGTGAGGGATTTGACCCCCCCCCCTCCCTATTTATGTGTGTGTGTGCGCTCGCGCACACTGCGTGCGCGTGGCAGGTGGACCGTGTTGAATCACTTCCCACGCGCTCCTTCACTTCGCTTGAACTGCGGGCGGGTGCAACATCAGCTTTTGTCAGGGAACACACACACACACACGCGCGAGCGCGCGCGCATGCGCCCTCAGCACCCGCCACACACGTCTCGTGTTTAAAAGCACGATATGCAAAGACAGCAGGGATGAAGCAACAGGCTTCAGTGAGCACACAGAGTTTCTCCACAGCCTGTTACCGGCGCGCTGATGTGATTATGATGTAAAACATGGCCGGGGGGTAGCCTGCTGGCCCTCTGACGTAAAACTGTTCCTGGTTTGACTTGTTAGCAGTCGACAGTCACGCTGGCTCCATGTAATATCACAGGAGAGCGTCTGGTTGTGGCTGCTCGGGAGCAGGGGTGTGTGTGTGTGTGTGTGTGTGTGTGTGTGTGTGTGTGTGTGTGTGTGTGTGTGTGTGTGTGTGTGTGTGTGT